>CAKNXH010062694.1:116217-264462 GCA_932178445.1 Andricus quercusramuli
ATATATATATATATATATATATATATATATATATAGGTAACGCAAAAGCCTAAAATCTATCATGTAACTAATTAGCTAATCTGAAGATTCCACGGAAGCACGAAGAACATAACCAGATCAGCAAAGGGGAGAACTTTTTCAGCGAACTTCGTTGAGGAATTTTTCTGCGACAAGTTTATCGGTGATATTGTGATATCGTGCCAAGTATAATACTATCATACTGGGCAGAACACTCTAATTGTTCAAGGGTTGAAGAATTCCTCAAATATTTTCTCTGAACCTGATAATCTTGACAGAGATATTGATCTTGATCCGATTTTGTAGAAGATATTGCAGAATATAATTTAGCAACGTTTTTTTTATTCATATACTTCTAACAGTTTATCTAATATCTTTCTGATTGAACTTTTCGCAGAGTTAGTAACTTTCTAAGACAAGCCTGTCTTGAATCCGAAATCTACTGAGGAATCCAAAACGAATCTAATCTAAACGAATCTAGCAAATCACATACCAAACTGCCTGCCAGACTCTATTATAGTAAAAGCCAGTAAAAACTGGTTCCAAAGCTACATTCCGGTTTTTGGTAATTGGACGAAATGTTGTGTGCAACATTTCGTTGCACACGTTTGTAGCCGAGGAGGCACGTGCATAGGGCAGCGTCAAGCTTGCCGCTGCAAATTAAAACATTTATAGTTTCTTACCCATTGATCAGATTGATCTAAAACTCTCCAGAAAACTTCGTTGAACCTCAATCAACAACTTTGTTACTGGAATTTTTCCGTTGCTTGAAATTCGCTCGATAAACTTGAACCTTGTTCGCTTTCAAGGTTCGCTTGAACCTTGAAATTCTTGACTTTTACAAAGACTAAAAAAAAATTAACAACTTTTTTGTTTATAGAAATATTTAGGGTTTTCTTTCTCAAATAGTTTCAGATGACTTTAACACGTAATCTAGTGCTAATAAAATTACAAAATTCTAAAAATTGGCTAAGTTGGCGTGAGTTGAAGTGAAAAAAGGTTCAAATTTTTTGTTTTCAAAAAATTTACTTTTTACCAATCTCGACAACAATCAGGTCTTAAAATTAAAATTCGTATGATTTGCAAAATTGACTTCCGGGACAATACTTCTCAGGCTGAATCCACGCGTATCCCCTTTTGATCCGTAGAGTAGAGGTTCAATGAAATACTATTCTATGAAACCTGTATATGGGGTAAAATTTCCCAAGTGTCCCCACCTAAAATTTTGTTGGCGCCTATCTTATTTAAACTCCGCCAGATTATAGTGCTAGTGGACCTCTTTAAATTCTGTAAAGGGGGCCCACCTAGTATAGCGGGTTGTCAAGATACAGGGGGCCGCATTTTCAACGATTCACCCCGACTGCTAACCTTCAATTGCACATAACTCCTGTTAAAGTTATCCAATTCAACTTTTATATCAGGGTTTCCGAAAGGTATTTTAACAAGGTTTACAACAAAAATAATCGTTGAACGATAAAAAAATTATTTCACCTTGATTTTCCATTTTGAAAAACATTTTTGTGATTTTCTCCCAATGCGGCATTTTTGATATTTTTTTAGTTAGGCTAGAAAAAAAGCTTGATTTTTTCTCTTGAAAAACACTCCAGAACGAAAATGGGATAGCAAGTATTGGTTGAGTTGTAGAAGGTCATAAGAACGCGGGTGTCCCGCGCTAACCGGCCACGGAGCTTCTAGGCGTGCTGTAGTGACTCAGTTGTTCTAATAATTGATAAAAATGATTTTTCAGTTAACATTCAACGAATGTTTCATTTTATCCTTACTTTCATGTAGCTGGAGAACGACTTATATTTTTTCTTAATTAAAATTTACAAATGGTTCCATTGTAGGAAAACCATAGTTAATAATAGAATCATTAACGATTTTGGTGGACGGTTCTGCTTATCTGTTACATTTCGAGATGGTTTTTAATAAGTCGTCTTGCTTCACACGTTTTGGTGAGTTTTTTTGGTGTTAATCTCTTTGCCTTCAACCATTTTTGACGTGAGTCTCCTTGCCTATCACATTTCGGAGTGCCTTTTTCAAGTGAATCCCCTCGCCTCTCACGTTTTGGGGTGCTTTTCGGGTGTGAGTCCCCTTGCCTCTCACTGTGTTACTTAAAAAGTGATTTTTTATTCAGCTTAACGTTCACTTTGCTCTTCTCTTCGCGATCTCTTTGCGATTTTTCTCTTCGGGAAAATGTCATACTGTGTAGATGACGAATACTTTTTCAAAATTAGAGTCGATTCTGAAGACGGTACAAAGGAATGGTATTTTTGTGTGCCCAGCACAGTCTTTGCTGAGTCGAATCGAGTTTTAAGGTTTTCAGCAGTGGCGGCATGATTTTCTTTGGAGATGAAAAATACTACCGTTTCAGGCAAGTTTTTTTTAGCCCATTGATATAGAACATCAGCAGTCAAAATCGGATTCTGAGACGACGCGTGGAGACTTGCACGTACGGCGAGTCTTTTCAAATTGCCCCCAAAATGTGAAAGGCAAGGAGACTCACGTCAAAAATTGTTAAAGACAAAGAGATTAACACCAAAAAAAACTCACCAAAACATGGGAAGCAAGACGACTTATTAAAAAGCATCTCGAAATGTAACAGATAAGCAGAACCGTCCACCAAAATCGTGAATGATTTTATTATGAACTATCGTTTTCCTAAAATGGAACCATTTGAAAATTTTAATTAAGAAAATATGTAAATCGTTCTCCAGCTACATGAAAGTAAGGGTAAAATAAAATATTCGTTACATGTTAACTGGAAAATCATTTTTATCAATTATTAGAACATCTGAGTCACTACAGCACGCCTAGAAGCTCCGTGGCTCGTTGGCGCGGGGCACCCGCGCTCTTATGACCTTCTGCAACTCAACCAATACTTGCCATCCCATTTTCGTTCTGGAGTGTTTTTCAAGAGAAAAAATCAAGCTTTTTTTCTAGCCTAACTTAAAAAATATCAAAAATGCCGCATTGGGAGAAACTCACGAAAATGTTTTTTAAAATGGAAAATCAAGGTGAAATAATTTTGTTATCGTTCAACGATTATTTTTGTTGTAAAACTTGTTAAAATACCTTTCGAAAACCCTCATAAAAAAGTTGAATTGGATAACTTTAACAGGAGTTATGTACAATTGAAGGTTAGCAGTCGGGGTGAATCGTTGAAAATTCTGGCCCCTGTATCTTGACAACCCGTTATACTAGGTGCGCCCTCTTTACAGAATTTAAAGAGGTCCACTAGCACTACAATCTGGAGGAGTTTGAATAAGATAGGCGACAACTAAATTTTAGGCGGGGACACTTGGGAAATTTTACCCCATATACAAGCGCATTAAAATCTTGGTTTATCTACGCCCTCTCTCCTAAAATGAATCAGTGAAATAGACACTGGTTTGGTCAGTATTTTGATTTATAATTAGTGAACCAGTCATTTTCTGCTTTTGACTCGGTGCACCAGTAAGTGAGTCAACTGAAAACCGATACTGAAGTACATCCGTGATGCCAATATGATAGATTCGAACAGTGATATAGCGTTATACGCAGGTAAGTCATGAACATCCAGTCGTCCGTACGTGTGGCGCCATGACATTAAACGAGTTCATGTGTTACTTAAAACTGTTTAAAACGAATTTTATTATGCAAAATTTGTTATATTTTTACAAATATTTGGGGCTTTATAATATTTCGATCAAACACACGCTTGTCTTAGAAACGAACTAACACTGCAAAAAATTAAGTAAACATTAATATGCGCCGAGATACCATGTGAGAAAGACCGACCTATTTTCCGTTTTTGTCCATTTTTCGACTCTGCATGCTTTAGAGGGGTGAGTGGAGAAACTTGAAATTTCGCTAAATGACAGTCTGAAATTCCCTTTTTAAAATATCTACTGTTTCTCGAATTGTCATAGAAAATATAGAAGCGTGTCCAAGAAGAAAAGCGGTCAGTTGAGCGGCAGTTGAAATGACAGACAAAAAAGACGGACCGCTTTTCGTCTTGGACACGTGACCACGTTTTTTATGATAATTCGAGAACCAGCAAATATTTAATTATGTTATTGGTTTCATCATAAAGAGAAGATTCCAAGCTTCAATTTAGTGATGTTTCAATTTTTTACCGGTAGTGTATTAAACCTTATATTGTAGCCCGCTTTTTCATTTGTTACTATGAGGATACAGTGCTGTTTTAAAGATAATGCAAAGCTTAGCACAACTGTAACGAACCGTAATAAAATATTTCTAGCACCCCCCCCCCCCCCCCTAACTATACGTAATTTATGGTTTTCAGAAATAATGATATATGGGACTAATGGCAATTTTTTGTATTTAAGATAATGCTTTGCAGGGCGAAAATTCATTTTCAAAATTCGCTGATTTTTCCTTGACCAATTTCTTATTTTCCCTAGTCATTAGTATTCAAATACCAGCATTTCAATCCAGTAATATTTTTCACATAAGTTCTCTTATAAAGAGAATGAAACAGTATTTTAGATACAAATTCAAAAATTTCAAACTTATTCATTAATTTATTCATTTTCAACAAAATACTGGAATTTTCAACCCAAAAACATGAATTTTCAACAAAAATTGTAATAGTTGACATTTCAACAAAAAATATGATATTTCGTTCAAAAAATGAATTTTAAACCACAAATACGAATTTTTAACAAATGAAGATTTTTCAGTCATGAAGAAAAATATTTAGCTAAACTGTTGAACCTTCAAGTCAAAAAAGAGGTTTCCATGTAAAAACTGAATTTTCAGTCAGAAAATATGAATTTTCAGCAAATTTCCACAATATATATTAACTTTCAACCAAAGAGTTGCACTTTCATCCGAATAGAGTGAAATTTCAACTGAAACAGATGAATTTTTAAACCAAACAATCGAATTGAAGAAAATTTGAATTCTCATCCAAGAAAGATTTTAGTTTGACTATTCAACATTAAAATATGAGTTTTGAACAAGAAGTCAATTTTCTACTGAGATACGGATTTTTCGACACAAAAAGACGATTTTTCAAAGAATAGTTGAATTATTAAACTGAAAGGATCACTTTTTAACAAAATTATTGAATCTTCAACCAATTAGTTGCATTTTTGTCCAAGAAAAATACAATTTCTACTCAAACAGATGAATTTTTAAATCAAGTAAACCAATTTTCTATGAAATAGTCGAATTTTCAACCAAAAAGAATGAATATGCAAAAAAAATTAATATATACATATAAATACAAGGCAAATGAATCACTAACAGGAATATTATTCCAGGGTTACCGCAAAACTTAATTTTAAAAATTCCCTAATTTTTCCCTGAATAATTTTTCATTTTCCCTGACCATTAATAATTAAATACCAAAATCTCAAGCTTGTAACATTTTTCAACTAGAATCTCTTTTAAACGGAATAAAAGAACTTAAAATTAAAATTGAAATATTTGAAATTTATTCTGCTTGACAGTTATTTAAAGTTATATAAATTCTTCGAATTTTGCAAGGTTTTTTTTTCTAAATCCTTGAATTCTCTCTGACTTCTATACAATTACTGTAAGTTATTTGTTTCATTCGCAAATTTCCAAAAATTACGCACATGAACGAGCGACCCCCACCCCTCCCATAACAAATCGTAACAAAGTCTCTCGACTACTCCCTCCCCCTTGAGCTGTTACGTAATTTAAGAACGATCCCTTACCTAGCCTGACGACTGACAACGCGTACGACTGACTACTGATCAACCAATGAACCAGTGAAATCTCACTGATTGCCGGCGCTACACATCTGACTAATTAAACCAGTGAGTTTTCGCTGGAAACCAGTGAGATTTTATTGGTTTACTTTCAGTTTTAGTTTTTTAGTTTAGCTCTCATCTTAGAGTCCAGAACCATAATTATTCATGAGGTAATTTTATGAACAGCAACTTTCAATAACTTTTGATTCACTAGACTCATATACGTATTTATTGAATTTAGTTTCATTTTACATTTGCAAGCTTTACCTTGGCTGATACAACCTGAAAATACAAACTTATGAATCGTCTGACGTGGCTCGAGATGAACAAGGTTATTTGGCTTAATGAGATTTGTACGTCTCCCTGTATTACATCGCGTTTTGTACTTTAGCCTCTTCCAAGATTAAATACACAGAGGTATGTGTACTTGAGCAATTTGATAACGGATGTATTTCAAACAGTGAAACAAAGTGAATATTCATTGTTAATTATCCTGCAGTTTTAAAGCAATTCCTAAGAATGTACTGCTTTCTCTTCTTGATATGTTCCTCCTTTTTCCACGGGAAATATTGAGGGGATGTTTAGTCGGTTTCTGGGTAAGGGGCCATTAATTAATTACGTAAGGGTCGTGAGGGAAAGGGGGGTTTCAAAAATCTCGACATAATCTTACCTCGGGGGGAGGGGGGGTTAAAACCATTCTTACGTTATATCTTACTAAGTCAATTATTGGGGTGTCCACTTAGACCAACGCTTTTTGCGATTTTAATTGCGGATATGGAAAGTAAGCTGGAGGCCGGGGTGGTAGGAGGAGTGAGGATAGGAGGGGTTAGAATTTGGTCACTAGCGTATGCAGATGACATAGTGTTGCTGGCAACCAGCGAGGAGGCCTTAAAGGAGATGATGAAGAGGTTGTGAAGATACCTGGATGAAAAGGGGTTAGAGCTGAATGCGGAAAAGTCCAAGGTTATGGTGTTCAGAAAAGGAGGGGGAAGGGATAAGGGAAGGAAGTGGAAGTGGAAGGGAAAGGAGGTGCAGGAGGTGAAAGAGTTTGTGTACCTGGGCTTCGTGTTTCGAAGGAATGGGGGAGTGGATGGTCACATAAAAGAGAGAGTGAGGAGGGCAAATGTGGTGATGAGGCAGGTGTGGAAGTTGGGAATGAAGTTATTCGCAGATGACTTTGGAAGGAGAATGAAATTGTTTGATTCACTATTGATGAGTGTGCTATTGTATGGGGTAGAGGTGTGGGGGTGGAAGGAAAGTGAAAAGGTAAATAGAACGCAGGAGAGGTATGTAAAGTGGACCCTGGGGTTGGCAAGGAACACGCCTAATTATATTATCAGGAGGGAGACGGGGAGAACGAGTGTAGGAATTCTAGCAGGGAGCCGGGCGTGTAAATATGAGGAGAAATTTTTGGAAGAGGGGGGAAGTAGGCTGGTTAGGGAGTGTTGGTGGGAGAAGGAGAACAGGGGAGGGGGTGGGAAGATGGAGGCGGAGAGGGAACGGTATTTTAGAATGAATGGATTGCAGATGGATGAAGTGAGAAGGATGCACGAAGAAGGAAGGAAGGTTTATGAATTGGTTAAGCAAAACAGCATGGAGAGAGAGAAGACAGAAGGGGAAGAGAGAATAAGAGAGTCAAGATTTAACGGGAACTATGTGTGGATTATGCCAAGGGCAAGAGCGCAATATTTGTGTGTGAAAGGAGAGAAAGGAAGTCAGGAACTTATACCGAGGATGAGGTGTGGGTGTATGGAGGGTTTCAATAGGTTTTGGCTCTCTCGAGAGAAGAGGATGTGTGAACTGTGCGGAAAGGGGGATGCAAGAGTGGAGCACTGGCTGGAGGAGTGCGGGGAGGTGGAAAGAAGTGAGATAAGCATGGAGGCATTGTTGCATGAAAAGGGGGAAAAAAGGGCAGTAGCATGGGTGAAGGGAGTGGTGGGTAAGATGGAGATGAAGAGAAGGAAGGAGGAAGAGGAGTGGAGAAGGAAAGATTGTAAATAGGAGAGAAAGTAGATATAAGTAAGATGTAAATATTGTGAATAGTAGATAAGTAATAGGTATTAGCTGCGAAAACAGAGGTTGGCAAGCGAGGCAATGCGAAAAAGTAGGGACATGCGAGCGAGGCGAGGCGAAGCGAGGAAGGCAAGGCGATACGAGCGTGCGGCTTAGAGATAAGGAATGGATGGATGTTAGTTTTTAAGGGTTAGTTTTGAGGAAATTCTGTAAAAAATGGATGTGTAAGCAAGTCAATTTTTTAAGGCCAGCAGGCTGAAAAATAAACGTTTATCTATCTACTAAGTCAATTATTGTTTCAATTCGAATGATCACAGCAGCTACTACTACTTCCAAAGACTAATATAATGTTTTCAAAAAATATAAATCTTTTGTTCTTGTCAAATGACAACGTGTTTTAGTTTTTCTAATGATGTGTAACTATTCAAAGCTATTAAGAAAAATTCTAAGTTAAATATTACGTAAGAAGGGGGGGGGGGTTAAGAGATCTTATGTATCCCTACGGGGGCGGGGGGGGGGGGGAGTCAAAAATGGTCAAAATCGCCCTTACGTAATTAATGAATGGCCCCTAAGTTCATAAATATTGTCTGATTGAACAAAAAGTTGGTAGGCATCTTTATTTCAAGCAATCTTACGAACTTGGAAGGGCAGGTAGCGGAGCCTAGAAATTCAAAATTTCCGAAATATGTGTCACCCTAATGTGCATAGCTGGGTCAGAATTGGCCTATAATAGTCGGAAAACTTTTTTTCATAAGTGACACTTAATGACTATTTTTTAAGTGATCTTGCAAGATGACAATCTTATTTCTCTTTTTTGCAATTTTTTAAATTGATTTTCTAATAAAGATAAGCAATGAAACATTTGTTTAAATTCGTTCGTTTTTGTCTGCTGAGGTAAGCAACAAAAGAAGTATCACGTATCAAATTTCAAGCTTTTCTTCTGCCTATTCTCTTTCGTTGGGTCTTCCTCGCCTCTTTGAACGACTTAAGCATCTAATAACTTCCGATCATCTTTCCTCGCCGGCGTCCCTTATGGAATTGGGAAAAATTACGACTTCATAGATGAAATCCCACCGTTTCTGCAACCTGAAATTGCGCACCAGCTTGAAATATGGAAGCTTGACTATATAGAATAATAGAATATGTCCTCGGAGACATACCACGGTCTCTGATCTTTGCCCTCAAATCTTGTAAAATATGTAAGACAAATGTAAGACCTAAAATTCATTGACTAAATTTTTATTTATAATTAAAGTGCAATGTACGGGTGGAATTTTCTTCAAAATTCACTGAGAATATCAGAATTTTAACGTAAGTACCGCTGCTTTAAGGTTAAGTTTCTTGATTATTCGCTTGACTGAACTTTCTTACTTCAAACCCAGTGTACTTTATGTTTATCTAGAAAAAAATATAATGCTTTATTCTTAAAGATTGAAAATTACTGCCCAAATTATTTTTAATTTGGGTGAAGCGGAATAATCTAATTTTCCTAACAATTGATCGATATACGTGTGACTTTATTCCAAATTTAACATGCAGCCTCTTATTGGCGATTTCATATACCGAGTTTTTAGATATTATAGTCAAATCTATATTTAATGCATATTAAAATTGCAAACATTGTTAACAGTGTAGGTTAGTGGAATGGCTTACTGCGTTTAAATGCTTGAGTAATAAAACCGATAATTGCAGATTTGATTATAACGTTTTGGATTTTAATTCAATTTGTTGATTAATGGTACACGAGAGTAGTAATCTAACCTTAAAATTATTTTCGTATATAGATAATTAGTTCGGTTGAAAGTCAACTGATGATTGTAATGTGACTTCCAGTTACTCGCTTGGTTGAATGTCAACCGCTTTATGCACGTACAATGAAATTTCTAGGTAAATTTAAGACACAAATATTGTTAACATTCCGTTAAACCTTCACTTAATACTTTTGGAGTTTATAACACATCCTACTTATAAAATACCATGCAAATTATAACAATAAGGTAAGGAAATTTATTTTCCGTAAAAACTTGAGCTTTTCTTTACCTCCATGACAATGTATTCCTTGGAATTTATCTTAGCTTCAACTCATGAAAAACTTTTCACAAACGACGCACATGTCCAACACATAGATTTTAACAGGCATCGATGAACACTGGATTTTTTAATTGCTGGATGCCAACAATTTTGAAAATATATTTTTTTTATTCTAGTCAAAACGTTTCACAAACGACTTAAATATGCACATATCCAACTTAGCGAGATCCACGCGGTAATCAACATTTTTCCTAAGTGTTCGCGCACCGCAGTTCCCGCACGCATTTCTACCAGCAAAAATGAATTTCAGATCGCACGACTGAAAATCATTTGAAAGTTAACATGCCTACCAGCTGTTCATTGTATTACTACACTGAGAAACTTTAGGTTAGAAAAATTACTAAAACGGATAGCAAATGGGGGCAAAATGCTTAAATTTTGACATTTTAATACATAAATAATAAGTTATACTATTTTTATAAGAAGATTTCCTATTTGGTAATAGCAATCCTTACTATTCTCTGTAGTAAAATCCGATGTAGGAAAAATTAGTAGAGAAATTAATAAATTGTACAAAAAAAATAAAAGTAATAAGTATTTTAAATAACATACTATACTAAATATGTAGAAGAAATTACTATTGTCTGTAGGAACACGATGTGAATTATGGACATTTCCTACTTTTTGTAACAAAGGTTAATACCAATTATTAAATTTGGTCCTAAATATTACTAACTGATTTAGCAGAAAGTATCGAGCCTTGGACCGAGCGCGGCCGAGTGCATCTGACGTTTGTCGATCGCCGATCATATTTTTAGGTTGCGAAAATGACATCTAATTTATGTTTCAATGCAAAATCCGCAAAAAAACATAATTTAAAAAATATATTTACTTATTTTAATAACATTAAAAATTTTGTTGTTTCGAATTATAAAAATATCATGAATATTAATCAATTAAGGATTAAATGAATTAGAACCAATAAACTTCCTATCATTTAGGTCATATGGAAGTTTTCATTCTGAGTCCCACAATGTCTTATAGGTAGATGGATCATCGCCCGACTGCTGTCCCGGAGACGCGTGTTCGATTCCCGCCAGCCTTCGTTTTCTTTAACCCGATTTTTCTGTTTCAGCTTTATAATATAAAATACTATCTTTTAAGAATATATACATATATGTAATTTCTAATGTTGTCAATTCTTAATTTAAATAAATGTGAATTATGCGTTAAATGTAGAACATGTGTGTAGGTAGGCTTGTGTGAAAGTAAGCAACACGTATTTATTTTTTTTACTAGTCCCACTGTAGCAGATTTTGCTAACCAGTTAGTAATTCGGTGCGCACGGTCCCTGCGCATCATTTTACTACAGCACTTTGTAAATACTGTTATCTTCTACAGATATTAATCCAACAAATTTACTATTTTCTCCTACCAAAATTAGTAAATAGTGCAGACTTGCAGTTTTACTACAGAGGTTAATAAATACTTCAAATGTCTTTTACAATAAATGCAATAGTTTTAACTTTTATTCCAATATATTTTATAATTCTTTAAGTAGCTACGAGTTACTATTGAGGTTAGTAAATATTAATAAAATTTACTTTTTGCCTCTCATTGCAAAGTTCAGATAGTGAAATCTAGTGTGATTTTTAACAAGAAATATATACAAACAAGGGTTTCTCAGTGTACATATTTCAGACAGAGGCACGGTATTTGAGACCAATTTATGGTTGAAATTAATTGATTTACTTAATTTAAGTTAAACATGAATTTCAGTTATTCTTAAAATTCAGATTCTTGTATTACTGTGGTTTTTTGAACAGTTTTATTGTAATTTTGTCCCTTTCAATTGTGATTCCGGTAGACCTTTTGATTTATATTGCCAAACTAAAGTACATTTTTGTCAACAATACGAGCTATATTCACTGAGTTGAAATGAGTTAAAAGTCATTCTTCACTCAAAACAGGTCAAATGAAATTTCGTATGATCCGGCCAGATTATGAGAAATTTTTCCGAATCTTAGGGAATCGCGCTAACTCAGGGAGAATAATTACGTAAATTCTTCCAAACTCTTCTCAACTCACATCAGCGTTGGTCGCTGTAAAGTCAGCGCGGTCACTTGTACTCCTACGAACTCTCGCTGAACTTTTTCTAACTTCTGAGTATTCAGTTACTGTTTGACCTGCTGATAATTTTATTTTATGCGTAATAAAGGAGATTGTAATTGATAATAAGGTAATATTCACATTAGGAGAGACAGGGAATTGCATTTATTCAGAATAAATATTTCAAAACATTTTTTATGCACTGAATTATCTTTCTATTTGAGATGAAAAGATGTTTTGAAAACATACATTTTTTATTGTTACATTTGATAAAAAAAAATGTTGTTATTAAATCTATAGTATTGAGAAATTCATTTTTTGTCTGATTATTAACTTCACATCCAAAGAATTCACTTTTACCGATCCGAAATTGGTTATTACGACATATAGGGATGCTGAATGTGGATAAAAAAAAGTTTGATATACAAAACAGAATTCAACAGAATCCAAATTCAATATCGCGATACGAAAGTAGCATGACAGAAATATTTTTCTGAAAATCCGAAGAAAATTAAAATATATTTTTTGCACAATGAAAGATAATAAGTTCAATAACTATTAGTGCGAGAAGATTTAAGAAATATATACTACGAAGTTGAAATTTAAACTAAAGTGTATTACCATTTTCTTCTTTCCTTATTGTATCAAAAAATTCTATTTTGAAACAAACATTTTTCCACGATGTTTATCCCATCTTTGAAGAATTTTTATGGAGTAAAGCGAGTTTCGATAAATATTTGGGTTATCTACCTCTGTACTGCCACCCTTTAACTGGAAAAATATTTTGTCCATTGAACGGAAATTGATAGGTTTCTGACATTTATTTTACAATGTGACGTGCTACTTATGTATCATATATGTATTTTTTTATACATGAATTTAATTTCAAAGAAAGATTTTATACGTCGAAGTGTATTATATGTAATATGTGTTATGTATGTACAAAATAAAACTGAGTGATTCATATGAATTATTTTTAATTAATGCGCATTTAAAGAACTCTAGTACTCTCAGAAGTCAGCCGTTTATTTAAAAATAGGGAAAGAATTTTTAAAAGAAAATTTTCAAAAGATTTTAGAAGAAGTTTTAAAATTTTCATTATTTTTCTATAAACTCTTTTTATTTGTGCAGATTTATTCAATAAAAGATTTTATAACCGCGTAACTAAAGTGAAACTTTTAATTCAAAAAAAAAAAAAAGAAGAAGGAGTTATTGGCTCGTGTTTTATAGGTCGGCCGGCAATCGGCAAATGGGAGCATATCAACTCCTATCTAATAAAACGCTGCTTAAGGCTGGTGACCTTATCAGCATAAATCACCCACCTATTGAGACTCTCGGCTTCCTTTCTCATGTCCTCATCCCCCCGCCCCCCCCCAGTAACAGAAGTTTTGGTGGGACTGACGTTACAGCTTGACTCCACCATAAGACAAATCACTGCTTATTTCGGACATGATTTCGACTCGCAAAACAAATCTCGCGCATACAGGTGATAGTTGGGAGTACAATCTAAACATGAATAATACAAACAATAAAGTAGCCTCGGAATGGACTGAAACTCGGATTGACCAAAGGCATGCACACGGTAAACGTAAAGGTCGTGTTTCGGGCGATGAATGGAGACTGGGTGTTTGGAATGCTACAGGAGTGAATGATCTTAAGATAAGAGAACTACGAGAAACTATGCACGTAAGGAAACTAGATATTCTTTGTGTACCTGAGACAAAGAAAAAGGGTTGCGAATTTAGAAACATAGGAAATGGGGGACGGAAAAATAGATGGGGAATTAGATAGGCGCATAAATAAGGGTAAGCAGGTTATCGGTAGAGCAGGGTCCATCCTCACAAATGAAAACATATCAAAAAAAGCTAAAATGGCCATACATAACTCTATTTTCGTACTGACTGTACTATACGGTAGCGAGCCATGGACCTGTCAAGAAAAGGACAAGAGTAAAATCAACGCGATCGGCATGAAACCTCTGCGCATAATATGCGGCAAAACACTGATGGACAAAGTACGAAACGAGACAATCCTCAAAGAATGTGGTACAGGAGAGACACTAGTTGACATATGGGAAAGAAATCAGTTAAGATGGTTCGGACATCTTGAAAGAATGAAAGATGAACGACTGACCAAGCAAGTGTATAAAGGTAAAGTAAATGGCAGAATGCCCAGAGGTAGACCGCCGAAAGAATGGTTAGAATCTGTGAATGAGACACTAATACGAAGAGACATAAGAAGCCATAGAAATACAAGAGCCTGCATGAAAAAATGCATGGACGTGAATGAAGCTAGAGTAGTATGCCAGGACAGAAACATGTGGCGACAAATAGTTTATAAACAGAGTGACAATAGAGTGAATGATGCCTGAAACAAAGAACTTGGATACTAATGGGCCCAAGTGGGGAACCATACATAACAATTTTGTGAGTCTCCTCACTTGGGGTGATCGCTAGAGAGATTGATCAGCAACCTGGGTCGGAGCCGTGTTGCGGAGTGAACGTGTCATTTATATAGATAACACGAGAACTCCAGATCAATCTAAAACATCTATACATAACACCTACATACCCATCCACCCTATACCCATATACCGATCAACCTCATACCTATATACCTATTTCACTACTTTCCAACCGAGCAAGTCACGCCTACCCCGGAAGGGAATAGGCTTAATGGTATAATAATAATAATAATAATAATAATAATACCGAAAAATCATCTGACATTCCCCGTGTCGGCAATTTCTTTGAACTCTTTCAATATTCTTTCAAATCAGTTTGTTCTCTTCCTGATCTTCGCGTATTCTTCCAATTCATCCGTATTCTCTTCGATTCTCACCAACTCTGACTCGATTCTCTTCACTCATCTCAACTCAACGTCAAGATTACGTACACTGTAAAGAAAGTGGTTGAAAATTGCAATTCGGTTTGTGAACGTTTTACTATGATTCATGCGTTAATCCTACAAGTTTATTGTAGTGATTACCACAGGAATCAATGGACATAAAAATACCAGTGATTAACGTGATAAATTTCAACCATATTAAAACAGATATTATCATGCACTTTTACCAGGTTTCTTTAAAATCACAAAATGTACTGTAATCCAATTCACATGGAAAGCGTAAAAAAGCAGAACGATGGAAATTTTACCAGAATTTTTTAATTCCACTATTAACCGCTTGATGGTGCGCTGATGACGCTGCAGAGAAAAACAAATTGGCGCGGCCGGTGTCACTCGACAACAAAGCGTTAGCATGTGTGTTTTTTATGTATAGAAGAATGTAATATATTCTTTGAGTTTTTCTATAACCACGCACGTAGGCTAGTACTGATATTTGGTATATAAGGTGAGTAGGAAAAGTTCCTGCTTGAGTGTGGTATTTGTGTAGAAATAGAGAAAAAAACGTCCTTTAGACAAGCTGAAACTATACTGTTTATAAATGGTCTTCTTCAATTAAACAGTTATAATATATTGTCAATTTCAAGGTTATGTATCTCTTTGTCTCGAGATTTCTCCTTAATTTTCATTGATTGTTTTGTGAATCATGTAAAGCATAGATTGTTCCAAAAGAAAAACATGTAGTAAATGACATTTGCCGTAAAGGTTACTTTCCCGTACAGGTAGGTTTACCTAGCGCATGCGCAATAAAACATGCCTTTGCCATTTTACATTGACAGCTGAATTTTGCAAGAGAAACGTAAAATTACCATGTCTGAGAGTGACGTTACGAGAATTTTCCTGTCTGCATGTGAGGGTTAGGTTTGAAAGCAGCTTTAAGCTGTACTTCGCCCTTTGGGTTCTTATGTTAACTCTGTCTGCCATGTACATATCCTTCTTGTTACGAACTCAATAAAGATTTATTATTATTATTTTAAAGTATCACATTAATTTTCAATCATTGCAGTAAAATTACAACGTTGATCACTGGTATTTTTATGTCCACTGATTAATGCGGTAATTTTCAACCACCGTTTTTACAGTGTACTCTTCGAAAATCATGAACTCTTTTACTCATTTCAACTCAGTGAATAGCCCCTCGAAACAATACGAAACGCTCAAGATATTCCCATGAAACGATTTCTTTAACTAAACGGCCTGGATACAATATGGGGACGTGAAAGCTTTTCGTGGAGAGCAGGGAGACTCTTGAATGTCAGACAAATCCGAACGGCTAGAGGCCTATCCTCTCTCAGGCGAAAGATCCCAGATAGCAAAATGCCCGCCGATTGCAAGCGATCTGCCGGCCCGCGGTCCGATCGATCGGACCGACTTGCCGGCAGATATGCACCTTAATGTGCACACCATTGATGTCTATATGCCCGCCCGACAAGCGGGAGCGACGCTGTCCGGCGAACTGCATGCCTGACGGTCCGGTAAAATGCAGGCTGAGTGTGCGAGTAGATTAAAATTAAAAAAATCTTTTCTTATGTGAATAAAATAAAAATTTCCAAATATCACGAAAGGTAATTACGAGATTCTGCGTATAATAAGTCCAAGTTGGAAGAAAAATGTCAATATTATAAAAATATCTTTTTATAATATTGACATTTTTCTTTCAGCTTGAACTTTATATTATTACGCAGAATTTCATTACCTTTCGTGCTATTTGCTAATTTTGTTGATTTGAAGGACACCGACAGCAAAAAATTGCTAACAAATTTTTTGTTCCACACACAGCCAAAACAATACCAAAAACCGCAAACGATGAAAGGTATAACTCCGTTATACAAGTGGATTACTCCGTTTTCCAAGTGGATTACTCCATTTACAAGTGGATTACTTATTCTTCTATTTTATCTGGAACGAATAACAATTATTGTTTGCAAATCGCACACATCCGAGCGAAAATTCACGGGTGTGAACGCCACACGAGATGGAACATGACAAGAACAGCTGATCCAAAACGCGCATGCGCGTTTTTGATCCCAAACTACTCGCACTATCAGCCTGCAGCGGTCGTGTAAATCGCAGGCCCGTCGTTCCTCGCCGCTCGCAAGCCCGACGGGCATCTAATGTGCCGGACCGTTGCCTGCCGTTGTCCGCCTTTCGGTCGCATTCCGACTCTGCCGGCCTGTCGCGTGCATTTAGCAGGCACGCTGGTCTCCAGCCCGTCGGGCCGATCGCGTGCCGGCACGTATTGTTATCTGGGATTCTCCCATTATTGCATATTTACATTTGACCTTCAATTATATAAACATTGTAGCCCAAGACTTTTGCGCGAAGTTTTTTTACAGAAAATTCTTCAGAATACCGTCGACGTAAAACAAATTGTATTTGGAAGATTTGGAGCTAATTATTTTACTGTTGAGGATGGATAATTTGTTGAACTACGCTAAAAATGGAACATTTTATTTGCATAAAAAAAATATTGAAAAAATCGCATATGTACGTATGTATCGAAATAGATGACGGCGCGCGGGTAGAAAAGCTCATTGACCACCCACGCAGTATCCCCTATCCTGCCTTCCTTCAAACTTGATCTACCAGTATGAGGCGTGTTATACTTACTTTACATAATGCACGAGAGTCACGTACGAACGCGTAGGTATATATGTATTTACCAGGATAAGTATATTAACTATTTATTGGCAAAACGAATGTTCAAGAAGACAAAGCATCACAGTGTAATAATATTTAATAAACAAAAATATATTTTACTGTAACTAAAAAAACGAGGGGCGATTCACTCTAGAGTGTCAATGTTCAACTTAAAATAAGAATTTGGAATATACGAAAATATATTCGAATAAGTAAAATAATACGGCATTAAGGAAATATCAAAAATAAGGTCCCAATTTCAAAATAATATTATTTATCGACGAGTCGACGAGTCAAAACGTCGCTGACACGCGTTATGCTATTTACGGTATTTGTAACGTGAATAATCTAATAACTTATCTAAGAATAAAGAATAATTTGGAATAGTCGAAAATATTCGATTTTTTCAGGGTTTACTCGAGATTGTATCATCCCTCATGAAAAAGTAGGTCATCTAGAAAGGTGAAATAAAAGAATAAAATTAATCAATTTAAGGGCTGCAATTTTTCAAGTAAATGAGCGTAACGTATATACTATATATACATATGTGTAAATATAATAATATAATGTATATGTAGGTAGATGCCTTCAAGGTACACAGGTTTACAATGAAGGTACACAAGGATTCAAATGTATGTGCTCTTAACTGCTAATTTTAAGATATGTTGTCCTTTTAGTTTTAACTGCCCAAAAGATAATACTAAATTTTCCACAGCGTAACAATTTTTAGGTTTTTTATAAATGAACTTCTATTTGCTGTATGAGCGAAAGTGAGGAGCACCGAAGTGCCAGGACATGTCATTTCTCATTGGGCCTACTGAGAAAACCTCCAGATCCTGATCTGCTTTCATCAAACCTTCCTCACATTTTCAATGTAATGAATATATTCCTTGTTCTCTGACCTATTCTTAAAATTCACATCTGTATCAACTTTTCTTTCACTCCCTTTGTGTAGTTTTCCACGCGAGGTAGATTTTGATCATCTGTCATGGAGTACACATTATCCCTTTTTCATTTTACCTACTTTCCATAATACTCGTTTCATATAAACATAAAATCGATTCTTCGTTCCATTCATCTTTCTATCCATTCACGATAAATGTGGAGTTAAGATTTTCCTCTAATGAGAAAGGCTTTACATAATTATGACTCCTTGTAAATGTGACATGAGACTAATGTCTACAATCTTGTGATAACAATTTTTTTTTCTGCCACCTGTAGAATAAGGTACAAAAGACATGTCGAAGAAGAGGTATTTCTTATTTTGCAGTCCTTTCAGAGATTCACATGAATTTACCTTCGTTACCAGATAATAAACAAGTGATTTCCAAAATTTCCTCTTTTAAAATAAACAAAACGTTTTAAACTGTGTAAAATTGTAAAATGTACTCATTATTAAAATGACATTTCGCATGTATCAAAGGTGAATTTTCCGCCTGTATTACAATTTTAAGCATAAAAACTATTGTCCGATGTAGTTTTTTACAGGTATACGTATCTCATACACGGAGGAACTATTGGTTGTAAAATTTGGCATTATATTATATTATTTTACAAGGGTTCGATGGCAATCTAGGATATAGTCAAGAAAATAGTATCCAATTATAACTATACTGCAAACTTAACAATTGCCATTTAGAGTTGGAGAGACTAATATCTTTGATAGCAAATTGAAGTTGGGAAAAAGTGATATTCACAAATTGAATAATTAAACCCTAGTTACGTTAACTAGCAGTTAAAAAACATAAGTTTCAAAATCAGTTAGAAAAACTACCGAACTCAATGGGAAGGTGTAAAGAGAGGGAAAACGCTTGAATGTACTGCTTTGCGAAAACTTCTATTTGAAATAGGAAATACAGTGCCGATTGACGTCATATGCGCCAGGGTTCATGAGGATGATCAAATTCCTAAATCTCATCATTTGTTTTATCACAGAAAAAAGTATCCGTTATCCCGGAAACCCGTGTTCAATTCCCACCAGCGCTGCTTTCTTCTAATACGATTTTTTCTATTTCAGCTTGGAATAAAATATTAAGATCTAATTGCATGTTCAATGTATAAAGTTTATAATGGGTGCATCTGCAATATAATATATAAAACAGTGAATGCGAATTGATTTTCATTTTGCTCTACCGACCATGGCAGTTTTTCCTATTTTCTATTAACTTTTATTATTGTTTTCTGTTAACTTCACAGTCTTTTCTAGGGATTATAGAAACTTCCTCTTGGTAAAAATACAATAATTCCTTAATTATTTATTATTATTATTATATTTCAATAAACTTAGTAAATTCACAGTTTAATATTCATATTCGTAATTCTTGAAATAGTGACGCTATATCCTGGTTTATTACATTGTCCTATTGTAAACATAAATATTAAAATATCAAATTTTATTGGAAATATTGGAAAAGAAAAATGAGAAAAAAGACATTATGATCGAATATGGATCACGGTGAGTATAAAAGAATATAACGTTAAATTAAAAAAAAAACTTTAATATTTGTGAAAATACTTTTGAATTAATTGCAATGTTTATTTACTCTTTAATTTTTTTAAGATTTTAGTTAAATTCTGCGATTTTTTTATATTATAGATTTATTGGATAACATTCATATGTGGAATAAACAATAATTGAAGGAAATAAATGTTTTTGTACTATTCACTTCCATCCCTTTGAAAATAATTAAGTGAGCCCATAAGGAGCGAAATTTAACTCCTTAATGTACTCGAAATTTCGCACCAATGATGCCAGTTTTGTGACTCAGTTTTGTGTTCCCACTTTGCCTTTACAACCGCACTGTGCATGCGCCGCACCAACAGCCTCATTAGATGCTGATCGCGCGCTTATTTGAAATGATTAAATATGCAAATCAATTTTTCACAATAAGTAATCATCATAAAGTATAAAATAATATTATTAATGATTTCAAATTTACATTGGTGAAGGAAGTTATTCCTTTCTTTGGATTTCAAATGAATAATTTATTTGTAAAAAGTAAAATCAAATCATTATTGCACCTTGCCTTCCAAAACGCTAATTTTGTGATCTGGAAATTAATTGTCATATTTCCATTATGATGATTTATTATACAAAATTGATTCACACATGTAATAGTTTCAAAAAATCGCGCCATTTACAGCCAATGCGACTGCCAATGCATTGCATGCGCAGTGCAGTTGGGGAGCCGGATTGGGAGCACTGCTCACTCTCAGTTGAACAGACACGATTGCTCCAATGGTGTCGGTATTCACCAGCCTTGGAACGACCAGTCGCCCCATTTGGAGTGACCCGCCGCTCCAATTCCGAGAGCTACTCCAAAGGGAGAAACTCACTTCTAGATTCAAGTTGGAGCGACGATTAACACCATAGGAGCGGCATCTCACTCCAAGGAATTTAGAGAGTGGGCGTCCACATGAAAAGGGCCCTTATGGCCGGTTCTAGTTTAGGAGATATTCACGTTTTACGAAGTTGAGGTTAAAATTATTGTTTTCGGGTTTGAGTGAGGGATGATGCTGGGACCCATACTGAATCTATTGGTACTATATGCATGTCTCGAAAGCAGCCGGAAGAAGTTACATTTCATGTTCTTCGAAAAAATATTACACGTATGCTCTTCAACTTTAGATGCGCTTTCCTCGAAAAACGATTTTTCGAAGTTCCAACTCCAAAAATGCACGGGTGACTCGTTTTTCAATTGAAAGGATTCGTTTCAGTCCTGGAATGTCGGGAATTTATCCGGCTTATGTCCCTATACGTAACTCCATACCGGCCAGAAGGGCTCTTTTCATGCGGACGACCACAAATAATGTCTCACTTTTATGGTCTTAGCAGGGCGTTTTCAAGTCGGCGTAAACTTGTCTCAGTAAGAACCTTCTTGGACTTAGGAATGGGGCAGTTAACACATGCGAAGGATTGGAAGTAATAAAAATAGAAGAAGTGCAATTTCTAAATTACGTATTTTTTATTTATCAAATCAGCATCTGTGGTTCTTAGCGAATATAGCCGTCAAAATTTGTCATATCTAAAGTAGTTTCCGAGATAATTGCACAAGATTTTTGAATAAATGCAAAAAAATTAGGTTTCTTATCGGAAATTTTGTACTCACAATCAGCCAAATTGTTCGCGATGAAACATCGCCCTTGGACTCATCAGAATACATATGCTCAATTTCGACTAATAAACAAATATAGAAAACAAACTTGTTTGTTTCTTAGTAAAGAAACATTCTAATTTGCGAAGAATATGAAAATATAAAGAAACATTGATTAAATTTTATTGAACATCAGAAGTATATCACTAAAGTAATAGACACTCTATTTTTGAAAAACTTTCTATCATTAGTATTGCGTTGTTTTTACTTGCGAAAGTAGTTTCTCGACCATTTACGAAACACTTACGCTCTTTCTTTATTAAGTTACTACGGCGATAGAAAGACGGACTAGAGGCTTTCAGATGAAGAAAACTTCCACTTGTATTTATAGGGATAAAGTAATTACGTTCGACCTTAACTGTCTGGGTGAGGCATTTTTCGGTGCTTCCATTCCTAATTTGGCAATTAGGCTCGGGCGCCCATTGATCGGACCGCCTCGTTACCTGTGGCCAGGCATAGCAGCCTTTGGTTCTGTTCAAGTTTACCCTCTCACGCCCCGATTTCTACAAGTTATGGAACCAATCGGATTTGGACCAGCATGAAGTTAAGACAAGTGGAAAATGAAGTGTGGCATTCCAAAAAGGGTCAAGGGGGGATTCATTTCGTCAACAAATCTGGAAAAAGGGGTCACGGTGGATAGTGTTGCCTCGGAGAGTAATAAATAAAATACATTTTTCGACGTACAACTAAATTGTCTTAGCTAATTTTTGTTGATAATGGATAATTTTTACATTCGAATCCTACGTATAATGAGAAGGTATTAGATTTGTGTAAAATTTGACTCTCGCCCCCCGTTTTCGTCAAATTTCCATGTTTCAAGACCCCCTAAACTCAAAAACAGGTTTTTACAAAATGTCTGTTTGTTAGTTTGTCTGTTAGTCTGTAGATTTTTATTTTGTGAGCACGATGACTTTCAAAAGAATTAATTTATTGGATTGGGCTTTGGTTCACTCTTTGAGTGTCCTAACATGAAGGTCAAGTTCGTTAGCCAGCCATTTTGGATACAAATTCGAAAAGTGAGCACACTTCGAAAATGTTTGCGAACACTTTTTTTTAATTTAAAAATTCTATGGACGGATGTTAATAGTATTCAGAAAGGCGAACAAAATATTTTTATGACTTTTTTTACAGAAGAAACATTAACAGAGTCATAGCATTTACAAAATTTCAAAGAACAAAGAAAAATGAACATTTTAAGCTGAACAACGCACGATATGA
Organism: Andricus quercusramuli; assembly: GCA_932178445.1. Taxonomy (NCBI): domain Eukaryota; kingdom Metazoa; phylum Arthropoda; class Insecta; order Hymenoptera; family Cynipidae; genus Andricus; species Andricus quercusramuli. The sequence goes on from CAKNXH010062694.1 coordinate 139,031, forward strand.
AAGAAAGTCAAGAGAAAAAAAAATTTCTTTTTGAACACCCTACGATATTGTTATGAGACTTATTTGCAGTGAAACTATACAACACACGAAGAAAAATGAATAGACAAAAATTGTGCACTCAAAAAAGATCTAGAAATTTGTTACTAATTACCCTTTGTTGGAACGCGTAGTTTTTGTCATTCGTAAGAAACTGATTTGAGAATAAAATAAATTATTATATTCTCATCCTATAATGAGAAGGTATTAGATTTGTGTAAAATTTGACCCCCACCCCCCGTGTTTGTCAAATGTCCACGTTTCAAGACCCCCTAAACACAAAAAACAGGTTTTTAAAAAATGTCTGTTTGTATGTTAGTTTGTCTGTTAGTCTGTAGATTTTTAGTTTGTTATCACGATAACTTTCAAGAGAATTAATGTATTGGATTGGGCTTGGTACACTCTTTGAATGTCCTAAAATGAAGGTCAAGTTCGTTAGCCAGCCATTTTGGATGTGTTAGTTATTTATCACGGACTGGCGTGGGGCAGCGAAGAGATCACACTGAGTCATGTCAAAGTTGACCAACAAGCCACCACAACATGTATCACCATGATTATGAAAGGAGTAAAAATTCAGGTCCGCCCACCATGAAGCACAATTAGCCGCATGGAATCAGCGCACGACTGGTGACCAACACCATTTGACAATCGGGTGATTCAAGGTCCTAAAAGAAGTTTTAATCATGGCAGATCACACGAGTCTATGCTGTCCGAAACTAACAATCGTTACTCCTCCTTAACGGCCATGTCTCACGTCGGAGTAGAAAAGGGATGATGATCAACACGACGTCTCCAAGTTAAAGATTACGCTTCGGCACAGTTCATAGTTTCTGAAATGTCTTACACCTGTGGAGCAAATGATTAGTAAGTGGAGTATCTGACCCAAATTGAGCCTTCCCGAGATCCTGCATCAGGAGCTTCGCGACGATAGTGATTAGATTCAACCAGTCAACTGGATCAAGGAGCCAGGAAATAGCAGCCAGAACCTTCCTCTTGGTAATCGGACGTTCACTCTCGATTACTAGTGCTCCCAATCGGAATTTGTCAGATACAGGATCTCAGGCGGCTCCCGAATCGTAAACTGGGCCGTCGGTCTCGAACTGTGGCCACCCTTTTATGTAGTATGTCGCACGCAGGGATTCTATTCAATAGAGGAGAGGAGTTGGAGGCCTACTTCTTCTGATGCATGTCTCCATATTCCTACAGCTGAATCAGTTGATCTCCAAGTTTAATGGCAGAAACCTTATCACTCATGCCTGATGATATATCATCAACATTAGGAAAGAAACCAGTTCAAGGAAATCCCCATCACATCATGATGGTAGCAAGGGTTTTGCGGTTTCGGACCTGGGTAAAAACAAATTATTCAAGAAAAGATCCTGAGGAAGTCCTTCATGATGTATTGAAGACAATGCGAAGTAAAGACGACCATCTGCATTTCGCCAAACTGCATGATGCGGGATGCAGTAAGTGGGCCTGAAACTCGTAAGTCTTTCTGTGGGAGGAATAAGACGCATGTGCCCCAACCTTTCATAATCATACACAACGTGCATACTCCTCGTCAGCAAAGGTGTCCTTCTCCAATCGTTGACATACGGAAACGAGTATCTGTTGAGATCCTTGCAGAGAATCTCCTGAGGTGTGAACAGCTTGGGCAGAGTCGAACTGAGACTAGGTGAAATATAGTTCCCTGGCAAAGGCATCTTTTCCTAAAAGCTCGAATGATGGGATCTGCGTATCTGGAATAAGCTCAAGAAATGAATCTGGCTGCGGATCAATCCAGGAATGATTCTTTGTCGCTCAGCAAAGAACACAGTCTTCTTGATATTTTTCATCAATGGTTACCAACGATAATTGGCCCTGCCAAAGGTTCATGACTCTCATGATGAGATATGTCCATGCATTTTCATAAACTTTGTGATGTTTCGAGACCTGCAACCAATCTTAATGATAAAAGAGAGTCCCAGTAAGGGATTTCATTTGACAAACATCGAACAATAGAAAATAAAGGGGCAAGGAAGAGAGTAATGAAACGATCATGCAATGCGGAGACCCGGAAACCAATTCGAAGTTGGCGTATAAGACTATAATCAAGAGTTGAGCGAAGTTGAATAACAGAAAACAACTAGACAAAATACACAATCTTTCTTTGTAATGTTGCAAACCATCACACAGTCAGTAAGTAAGTTTGTCCTGCCTGAGCCTTTCTCGAGGCGTTTGCAATGTTGCAAACCATCACACAGTCAGTAACTGAGTTTGTCCTGCCTGAGCCTGTCTCGAGGCGTTTGCAATATTGCAAACCATCACACAGTCAGTAAGTAAGTTTGTCCTGCCTGAGCCTTTCTCGAGGCGTTTGTCAGTAAGTAAGTTTGTCCTACCTGAGCCTTTCTCGAGGCGCTTGTCAGTAAGAAAGGTTGTCCTGCCTGAGCCTTTCTCGAGGCGTTTGCGATGTTGTAAACCATCACACAGTTAGTGAGTAAGTTTTACCTGCCTGAGCCTTTCTCGAAGCGTTCGCAATGTTGTGAACCATCACACAGTCAGTAAGTAAGCTTGTCCTGCCTGAGCCTTTCTCGGGGCGCTTGTCAGAGAAGGAAGGTTGTTCTGCCTGAGCCTTCCTCGAGGCGCTTGCAATGTTGTAAACCATCACACAGTTAGTAAGTAAGTTTGTCCTGCCTGAGCCTTTCTCGAGGCGTTTGCAATGTTGTAAACCATCAGAGAGTTAGTGAGTAAGTTTGTCCTGCCTGAGAGCCTGTCTCGAGGCGTTTGCTATGTCGCAAACCGTCAACCATCATTATGTTTGTCATGCCTGAGAGCCCGTCTCGAAAAGTTTGCAGTGTTGCAAATAATCACATAGTCAGTAAGTACGTTTGTCCTGTCTAAGAGCCTGACTCGAGGCGTTTGCCATGTCGCAAACCGTCAACCATCATTATGTTGGTCATGCCTGAGAGCCCGTCTCGAAGCATTTGTAGTGTTGCAAACAATCCATCAGCATTGTGGTTGTCATACCTGAGAGCCTGTATCGAGACGTTTGCAATGTTGAGAACAATCACATAGTCAGTAAGTACGTTTGTCCTGCCTGAGAGCCCGTCTGCAGGCGTTCGCAATGTTGCGAACCATCACACAGTCCTGTCTGAGAGCCTGTCTCGAGGCGTTGCAATGTTGCAACAATCACATAGTCATTAAGTACGTTTGTCCTGCCTGAGAGGCTGTCTGCAGGCGTTCGCAATGTTGCAAACAATCCATCAGCATTGTGGTTTTCATGCCTGAGAGCCTGTCTCGAGACGTTTGCAATGTTGAGAACGATCACATAGTCAGTAAGTACGTTTGTCCTGCCTGAGAGCCCGTCTGCAGGCGTTCGCAATGTTGCGAACCATCACACAGTCCTGCCCGAGAGCCTGTCTCGAGGCGTTGCAATGTTGCAACCATCACACAGTCCTGCCTGAGAGCCTGTCTCGAGGCGTTGCAATGTTGCAACAATCACATAGTCAGTAAGTACATTAGTCATGCCTGAGAGCCTGTCTCGAGACGTTTGCAATGTTGTAACAAATCAACAATCAATATATCTGTCATGTCTGAGAGTCTGAAAGCGAAGTCAAATAACAGAAAACAACTAGACAAAATGCACAATCTGTCATGGAAGGTAAGTTAGTCATGCCAGAGAGCCTGTCTCACGGTGCTTGCAATGTTGCAACAAATCAACAATCAATATATCTGTCATGTCTGAGAGTCTGAAAGCGAAGTCAAACAACAGAAAACAGCCAAACAAAAATGCACAATCCGTCATGGGAAGTAAGCCAGTCAAGCTTTACGTTCATGCTCCCCTCGCTAACCCACTATCCGGCTCAAAGGACCAAAAAATGTTAGTTATTTATCACGGACTGGCGTGGGGCAGCGAAGGGATCACACTGAGTCATGTCAAAGTTGACCAACAAGCCACCACAATATGTATCACCATGATTATGAAAGAATCACCAAATACCTTTTGTCGAAGTTAATCCAAAAAAACAAGGGTGCCTGAGTATCTCCAGCAGAGCACTCCTTCTGGATCCAAAAAAAGGTGTTGGGCCTTTGTAGAAAATTAGAACAGATGTAGCCTCCGGAAGCTACGACCACGATCATTTGGCGAACGATCGATCCCGACGCAACCGGAGGAAATACGTCATTCGACTCGTCACTTCCCGCAACACCAGAAGACGATCGAGTCGGGAATAATTGCACAAGAAGCACAAATGAACAACGACACTGACTTTAAAATCAACAAGACTCAAATACCTGACTAGACGAAAGAGTGCACACCCGAATTTTACTCATTGTGATAACCGAGAGCAACCGCACACGTCGAAACCTTGATAGGAACTGAAAAGCCAGAAAAAAGGGTACAAAACCTCAACAAGGGAGCTTCACACCACCACCCGACTCCCCACTCCCATCAAAGGGAAAGCGCCTGAAATTCAAAGAACAGAGAGAGACCTTCAAGGAGGAAGAGCAATGGGCGAAAACCATTTGATTAACAATGAAACCTTGAAGGTCACTCAAACCAGAATAACAGCATCAAATAAATTATTAACAGGATGAAAATTCGAAAAGTGAGCACACTTTGAAAATTTTTTAAAGCACTTTTTTGAATATTCAAAAATTCTATGGACGGATGTTAATATTATTCAAAAAGGCGAACAAAATATTTTCATGACATTATTTGACAGAAGGAAAATTAACGGAGTTATGGCATTTAGAAAATTTCAAAAAACAAACAAAAATAAACATTTTAAGCTAAGCATTTAAAATAAAAAAATCAACTTCCTGGAAAAACGATACACACTACAATAACATTTTATCTAACAAAATTTTTCGCCCAAACTACATTTACAAATTTTCTCAGAACCACTTTACGCTAGGATGCATATTTTTTGTTCGAATTGTAAAAAATAAAATTGAACAAAAATAAATTAAATTTATGAAAAAACGACACAAGTTGCAATAAAATCAATACTAACAAAATTGTGTTTTTTTTTGTAAAGGATGCGCACTTTTTTCAATTATAAAAACAAGACAAGGAAAAAAACGGCTGTTTTTAATATCAAAGCATATTATGAATTACAATGATATACATTCATTGAAATGATATACAATTTTCACGGTAGCTGAGGATAAAATTAAATGCAAAATCAGGAACGAATTATTATATATATATTATATATATAATTTTATTATGAGAAGTTGTAGGCTCCGGAAGCTTCGATCATGATTCCTTAAAGAAACCAATCCCAAAGCTACTAGAACGTGTACGTCATCCGCTTCTGCTCCTTCTGTCCTAGAAGGTAAGCAAGAGCGGGAAATTTACGCGTGATAACATCGGGCAACACTGTTCCTTGGAGTCAGGTCTCTAGCCGCGGATGACCTTACGCGGCAGACCAGACAGTTGGAGATGAAGGTTTCACCTCTGGATACTTTTTTAGAGCTACCAATCTTTGTAGAATATTAAGAGGAACAGTGTTGACGGACCAGATGGAGTGATCCCAGAAGAACAGCCTTTTGCATCCGGTTCGCGATTAAATGAGCCTGACGCTGGCAAGCCGGAATCTTATTGAGTTGGCTGATAAATGAAGCTTTCATACCTCCAAGACAGCCGAGTATGAGAATTATAAGATGGACTTTGTAGCCTTGGTACAGTCTACTCAGCTCGAAAAGAAGTGCTTGATATTTCGCCCGTTTTTCTTCCTCCTTTGCCGTGATATTACCATCGGCTGGTGCCGAGAATTCAATCACGTAAATGATCTTTTTTTTTCAGATCTTGGAGGACAATATCAGGCTTCGTAGCACTGATACGTTGAGTGGTGGAGAATGAGAAATTCCAGTAGATCTTACATTGATCATTTTCCGCAACTGACTCGAGCTCCCCCTGGGCGTATGGCAAGACGGGCAATAGATCAACACCATAGAAATGCCTAAGATGGTAATATAAAACTTTTAGAGCTGCATTGTGTCTCTCTATGTACGCGTAGCATGCATATTTAGAGCATCCACTGAGAACATGTCCAAGTGTTTCGGGCTCTTGCTTGCACGCTCGGCAGTTGGTATCGCGTACAGGTACATTCATTATGCGCTCGCGGTAAACTAAGGTGTCTATGATGCCGTCTTGACAGGCAAAAAGAAATCCCTCGGTCTCCGATCTCAATCCAGCAGACTTGAGAAACATGTTGCACAGACCCATTGAGAGCTCTTCTCTACGTATGATGCCGTAGAACTTACCATGAAGGGGTTTGTCAGCATGTTCTCTTAGCAGGAGCGTATGTTCTGCTTCCTGTATACGACTTTTGAGCACCAGAGGTGTTAGTGATGCTAGCCCTTGTGTAGTGTCGCTGGAATTAAATGGGAGGTCAAGCTCCTCTGCGGCCCTATCTGCGGCATGGTATAAAAACACAGCAGCATTGGCGACTTCATGTTGATGTACAAGTCGCATCAGGGAATCCGTGCTTTTTAGAACTGAGCAGGCTGTAGCCAGAACCGTTCTTCGATGAAGACACTCCAAGCTTAGCAAGCCTCTACCCCCTTTATCGCAAGGGAGATATATCCGAGGTACGGAAGATCTAGGATGAAGACTTCGATGTATTGTCATCACCTTGCGTGTGCTTCGATCAAGTTGCTTCAACTCATCGACGTTCCATTTTACTGCACCAAACGTATAGAGCAGTACAGGAACGGCCAGCATATTGGTCGCCTGGATTTTATTCTTTCCAGATAATTCGGAAGCCCAAATTTTTCTGAGCATTTGGCGATACCTTTTTCACGGGATGATGTAGTTTCTAGTCTTCCTTGGTGTAGGTGGACGCAGGCACACTTGTCCAGTCCGAAGCTCATGCCAATCGCTTTAGAATACCTATTTACCGCATCTACAAGGATGTTAAGGTCCTTTTTTGAGGAAGCAAAGAGTTTAAGGTCGTCCACGTATAAAAGGTGGTTGACCTTATATTCTCTTCTGTTCGGCGGGACACATAGGTATCCAGAGCTTTTGCCTCGGAGCACAATAGATAGAGGCAAGAGGGAGATGCAGAAAAGTATCGGACTTAGAGAGTCTCCTTGAAAGACCCCCCTCTTATATGTGACAAAGCTTGTAGTCACTTGTCTTTTGTCAGATGTTATGACAAATCTTGTCCTCCACAAGAGCATAAGCTCCTTTATGCATCCCACTATTTTTGGATGCACCTCCATGCACTCAAGGATCTTAATAAGTAACTCATGGTTCGTGTTATCGAATGCCTTACGGTAATCAATCCAAGCCATGGACAGATTGCGTCGATACCTGATCGAGTCCTGAGTAATACACCTGTCTATTAACAGGTTCTCCCTGCAACCTGCCAGCCCTCTCTTGCATCCACGTTGTTCAACTATTACACTCCATACCGGCTCGATAGATGTTAATATCCTCTCTTTGAGGATGCCAGTAAATAGCTTGTAGCTGGTGTTTAAACAAGATATGGGCCTGTAGTTCTTCGGACTTGACAAATCTCCGGTCTTAGGGATCAATACCGTGCGTCCTTCCACTAGCCAAACTTCTTCCACCAAAAGTTGTTGATTTTATCTGGCCCTGGCGCTGAAAAGTTCTTAGTTCTAGCGATAACTTTCTTCACTTCTTCAGCAGTAATTAGTGGACACTCTTCTTCTGGACCTTGTAACCTTTGCCTTTGGCAAAAGTTACGAAAGAGTGATATATCAGAAGCGTCTTCATTTAGCTGATAAGTATCTCCATATACTTGCTCCCAGAAGACTTGAATCTTTTCTGGACTAGGCGGATTTTTAACTACACACGACGCTTTATTGAACAGACGGGAAGGATTAATTATTTATTATTTATAATGTTTATATTATTATTATTATTATTATACCATCAATCCATTTCCCTTTCGGGGTAGGCGTGATTTGCTCGGTTGGAAAATAGTTGTGTGTAGATGGGTATAAATACGGTTTGTACTTCATTTTGCAATATCTAAATAAGAAATGACAGGCCGACGTACAGAAATAAAGGTCATATACATTTTATACAATAATGTTGAACATATAATGTTGAAAATTTCGCATTCTGGACAAAATCGAGTGCGAAGCACGAGTTACGTGATGAGAACGTATTCATTAGAGCCGAAGGAGCTTTAACAAAAGAGAATTCACAATCACCAAATTACATTTGTCGATAATTTGACCTTTAATTTTCAAATTTCTGTACAAAAATGTCATTGACATTCAAGTTTCAAACTAAAAACGCAGACGTAATTTCGAAGCGACGGCGTTATCATACATTTTCTTGAAACTGGACCACTTTTTAGCCTAATTATAATAGAATTATAAAAGTAATAACAATTAAAATTATACAGTTTTCGGGCTGAATTTGGGTCTGCGTGTCAACTCGTGAACTCGACCGGAACAGAACCGCACCAATTTTTCACATCCCTAACATTCAATAATATTGTCATAATGAGAAACAAGAAATTGACCAAATAAATCGACGACGGCCCAAATTTAAAAAAATGAGCTTATTTCTCGAAAATTAAAAAACCCGTTTATACTAATATGGTTTGCTTGAAAAACATACTCTATCTACAAGGAAAATAGTATTTCATAAAGGCGAGGAAAGTGTTACATTTATAGGAGATCCGGTCAGAGTCCTAAACTGCTTACTGCTCATCCTTGAGACTGGCCCGTGGGAGCCACGCGACTGCCGCGCGCTGGTTGGCCCCCCCCCCCCCCTTTAACTACTTTCACTCGCGTTCAGTAACTCTTTTACCCTTCACCTTTTGTATCTTCTTATTTTCTCACTTACAGAAATGCAAACCTCAGAACTGAAAGTCACTGACATGGCAAGAATATTTCGAGTAACGAGACATTTTCCCATAAGAAAATATCAGCGAGTGCGAAGAACAAAAAACGCAACACTTTTTTAAGCCGATATATTTGGTTAATATTCACAACAAATTTTTTCTATCTTGAATATCAACCCACAGCTATCTGTTCCATGCAAAGTTTGTTTCTATTTTCAAATAAAAATAATAAAATGAAATAATAATTTATTCTCATTCGTGTACCAAATTTGTCTCGCGATATTTTATTTAGTTTATAAATAAAAAGGCGGAAAAATAGATGGCAAACACAGCAATGTTTTATGTATGACGTTATAGAACAGCGTTTGATATACAGTTTAGTCTTATCAATCATTTTATTCCTAATTCAGATACATACTTAGCTGATCCAAACTGTAACTTTACCTATCTTATCAGTTATAAGATTTTTCGTTTGCTCAAAGTTTTATATTTGATCACAAAATCATTCGTTCGGATATATGTACTTACATAAAAAGAATTTAAGAAGGTCAAATTATGATCAAAAGAATTTGCTAATAAATCTCCTGACGTCTGACATCAATTTTTGGATGATGCGAAAAACACTGGTTTAAAAAGTATGACCTATGTCCCTATGAGGCAGTCCATTGAAACAAGTTGGTTGGAAACGATGTGGTGGACTTATACCTTTTTTATTATCATAGTCGTTCTGGAAAGAGTGGACGTTTATACCATGTATTAGGGGTAGTACGTATCGAAGGATAGCGTTATTCGATTCTCGAGGGTCTGTATCCCTGTGGTCCACTCTAGTTAGCCTGGACGCGATTTCAAGGTTGACTGACTGTGTAAAGCGAAAAAGTTTCCAACGCAGCCAGTTCTGGAAGTGGACGTAGGTCAAGCTCGAGCGACGTTTATTCCCATTACCAACAGGCAATATGGGGGTTCTGCTTCAATTGCGAAATCAATCGACTTTTGGAAACAATACTTTTAGTGTTCAGTCTTCTTCTTCAAGGAGCCGGTACTTTATGTTTGAAGTTTTATGCTCGTCATCATAACCAGCACTTGAGAAGCCATAAATATACTTTATCGCGTTAGCAATATACGAAATTTTGCTTGAACACAAAAGTTGACTTTAATTGAAAAGAGAATTTGTTAGTAGATCTGCTGAAGGCAATAGTTATGGGAAGAAATTTTTTTCGAAGTACAATTAATGGAATTATTGTTCTGCAAACTCGAAGAAGTGTATTGCAATCTCAGGAGAATATTTTAACTTGTATCGGAAGAAGTCGTTATGCACTTTTTTAATTCGTTTACATTCGAATTGTAACTTCTGCTCAATCCTGTGACACCGAATTATGTACCTTGAGATGACAAAAATGAAGAATGATATTGGCTGATTAGGTAACGGGACTGTGGAAACTGAAATGGAAGCCAGAAGAATTTCCAACGCATCGTCGGAATAAGTGATAGAAATGTCACAGACATGACTTTGGGCGGTACACACTACACTCGTTTTCCTTCTTGTAGCTGGAAATCGACTTTCCAAGGTATGGGACTGTCTCCTATTGATAAACGAATGCCGTGAACAGAGTTTGAACAGGATTTTACTATATAGCTGACAAAGCACTACGCGAGATTCACATAGCCGCAACAAAGATTTAATTTAAAAAGTAAGTTTCAATAAAAAGCCAACGCGGTGAGGGCAATGAGTTAAAAAACTCTCTAAGAGGCTGCTGGCAGAAGATTCCAGAAGAAATAGTAGAACTTTCGCCGAGAATTCTCTTAATTCAAGAAACGTTAAGGTGAATTTCACAGATCGCATGGACAACATTTCTTCCTCATCGCTAGAACAGTGAGCGTGTGGCACTTAATGGCATTGTACGAAGCGCGCTCCTTCACCAATTGCTCTTATGCCATCCCTCTTTCTTCCGCAACGACACTTCCATTCACCCGTTCTTCTTTCCGATGAGACCACTCAAATCCACTTTGTACCACTCAACTCTCTCTCCTTGCTCCTTTTCGACGCAAGATACCTATCGTACGTTCGATTGCAATCACTTCTCAAATGGATGCGCATATTCCTTTATGCTTCACTTTCGTATTTTATAATTGTATTGCTCATCACCATTTATTTCAGTCGTTGATAAAAGTTAGGGTTTGAGCTTTTTTGGGTTCATGTCGAGTTGAGTTTGCATGAAACATAGGAAATTTTGAAGTTCTCGAATCATTCCAAGTGCACAAATTCCATGATACTTACTACCTTTGGGGAATTATTACTCAACTGCCCTAACTTCAAAAGTCATGTTCTTTGATTGTCTTCAAATTATGGCAATATCTTCACCTACCCAACAGTACTTTATTGACGAAATAGCTTAGAATTACCAACCTTCTCCACCTGGTGGGGCGGGGATTTCCACACCAACGCCTGCACGAGTATTTGGTTATTTAACTTTCTTGGCGATTCAGGCATCTTTGATTTTTTAATAATCTCAAAAGAAAGCTTATCTTTTTACATTCTCATCAGTTTCGTCAAAGGTCCACGTTTTGTGACGTTTGGGTCTGTAAGCACGATTACTTTCGAAAGAATTGGCGGATTGAATTGGCCTTTGTTATACTCTTTTAGTGTCCTAAACTGAACGTAAAGTTTGTTAGCCAGCCATTTTGGATACAAATTCAAGAAGTTGCAGCATTTTCAAAATTTTGGAGACCACTTTTGCAGTATTTAATCATTTTATGTACAGCAATTTGCTGTACTCAAACTTATGCACATGTTATCCTAATGACATTTCCGATAAAAGAAAATTATCAGAGTTACAGCATTCAAAAAATTGAAAAAGACAAACGAAAATAAAAATTTTAATCCAAACAATGCACGATATGAAAAAAGGCAATGTTTTGTCTCATAATTAATTGTTGCGAATCGACAATCACTCACACAAGTTCGATGAGAAAGAAAACACTGATGAGTTTCGTATAATATACATATATTTTAAATAACATTTAAATGGTATATACCCGAGTCGAAATATAGGCTCTACTTTGACGCTCTTCACGCTGTCATTTGTAGAGGCTAAGGTTTCAAAGTCGAAGCTATTCCAATGCGATTTTTGCCCCCACTTTGGCGCTCTAATAGGCACAAATTTCCAAATCTTCCACTTGGAGCGTCAAAATAGGGGATCAGTTTTTGCTTCTACTTTAATGCTCCACATTCTACCTTCCCGGACAAAATGAAATTATTTGACGAAAGATTAACAAGAGTAGAGTATGATGAAAACATAGCGACATTTGCGCAATATTTTAAGTTATTTTGCAGAATCATTCAACCACAATTTCTTATTGAGCGTTGAAAACAACCTGTATCTAATATTGAGTAAATGAATATGCAACATAATTTTGTTTTTTTCATTCGTCAACAGATCCTAAGTTTTATGCAACTTAAAATGAAAACTACTATTTGTTGTTAAATGAAGATGCAAAATGTTATGAAATATGTACACAATGTCACAGTGTCCTCGTTTCACTCAACTTTTGTTAATCTTTCGTCAATTAATATGTTTTCCGAGCACTTTTATATTCCTTTCGCTGATGAGTTATAAATCCTTTTTTCCTTATAATTTTTGTATTGGAATCTTTTAAAATAGAATGAAGTAATTATTGATATCACAAAATGAACAATTATAAACCTGTAACAGTGTGTTTCAAAAACGAACAAAGTTCTATAATGAAGTAAAACATATTATGATATAAATATCGAAGTACACATATTATAGAACAGCATAAGTTTGATTATCCTGCTCGTTTTCCTTTTTTTGCGATTCCACTTGTACTAATGTTGGTTTTTCGCCTTCGGAACCCATATAAATATGAACCTATTAATTATTTTTATTGTTCAATCACATATACGTAGAAGACGTTTATACATTTTAATATTCTTTCAAAATGATAAATTTGCAATAATCTTAAGAAAATAATTATTATTACTACAATAGTACTAAGTAACAAAATTAAGTTGGGTGAAGGCCCCGTTAACTAAAAATGTTACTCTGTTGTATTCTTAATAAAAAATATAGAATAAAAATGAAATCTGGATTTAAATCACAATTATGTCAATTTTTGGCCATGACCTCTATAACTTTTGACCTAATGAAGATATTAATTATTTTCTTTCATATTCGAATAGCGTTTATCGTCTTCTTTTAAAATGCGATAGAGAATTGAAAGAAAAGTTCAAAATTAACAAACTGGCAGCGGTTTTTATCAAACAATTAAAAATCGATTTCCTCAAAAAACCCACATTTAAATATTTATCAATTTTTTTTTTAACTCGTGCTTTGGTAATAGTTTAGCTCGCAAGGTGCTTATAAAATGCCTTTCATCTATTACAGGGCTCGCCAGAATGCAGTCTTTGACTGACAAGACTGACAGTGTCAGTAACGAAGACTAGGTCAAATAGACCCCAATAAATTTTCGTCGAACTTGTCCTTCGACTGGTCCCTAATCCTTCACGGTAAATTATAGTTTGAAGAAATGTATTGCGGGCTCAAGTAGAAAAAAATCAGACCCTTCGGTGTGAACAATGAGCCGCAACGAACCGTGACCGTAAAGACCGTAACCCTTTCCAGGATTCCAGGAAACCGGGGAAAAAAATTACAGAAAAACTTTCTGTCAGTCTCGCACTTGTCGTGTCAGTCTGCACCTGCTGAAAGTGGTGAGCCCTGATCTATTAGCAGAAAATTTGAAAAACATTTAGAAGAATAAAAAGTGTGGAGCTTTCAAGAAAATCTTTTTCGTTCGTTTCTTCGAATTTTGAAAACATGAAAAAATACATTTTCTGGAAAACCACACTTTTTCTATTATTCCAACAAATTTGGAAAAGTTTCTAGTCATAGAAGAAAGGCATCTTAACAGCATCATGCCAGCAAACTTACAAGATATCTTTATTATCAAAGTAAAAGTTAAAGAAATGGCAAAAAATTGAAAGTGGGTTTTTTGAGAAAATCGATCTTTCATTTTTCAAGAAAAAACCCTTTTGTTAATTTTAAACCTTTTTTCAATATTCTGTCGCGCTTTGGCAGAAGACGATGAATACTATCAGAGTCAAAAAGAAAATAATAAATATCTCAATTAGGTCAAAATTTATAGAGGTTTGAAGAACAAAATTGAGTTTTTGCACGAAATTCAAGCACAAAATTCAAATACGCATCACTTTTTGGGATTGTTTTTTTGCAAATCGGAAAAATACGTATCGCCTAATAACCTCCGAAAAATAACATATTTCCTCCCGAGAGATTCTGCGATTCCAAATGCGGAACCCTGCCTGATTTAAAATGGATTCGGTCGCCTGAAGAATAAAGTTAAATAGTTTCAGAATCGAATAAGAAAAAATAAATGACATAATAGGGTACAATTTTGAAAATAAATATGATTAAAGAAAATTTAAATGGCGGGATATTTTTAAAAAATTATTAAAATAAGTTGTAAAAATTCAAATATTGTCAATATTATTTATTGTGGTATTGGAATGAAAACATTATGAATTATTTTTAACAAATTCCGTAAATAAGTAATGGAAGTTAATAGAAATAAAATTATGTTTTGATGGTTTTGTAAAAAAAATAAGTAACTAATTATGAAATAATATGTATACAAAGTATTTTTTTAGTTGAATTAAATGCAAGTAAGTAAGATTTCGAGTCATTATTATGAAAAAATGTAATTATATAGTACAATGTAAAGTAAAGTGATCTATTTACCGCTAATAGCTGGCACTTTCGCTTCCAACTGAATTGTTTTTTTTTTCTTTCAAATCATTTGACTTTAAAAGAGCTACTCAGCCTACTTCTCTACTTTCCTTGGGAATCATTGATAATTGAATGACATCTTGTTTTTTATCATCTATCCACCAGACCAGCGCAAACTTCTTTTCTCTTGAAACCATTTCAGATATTATTATTTTAATATTTATCACGAAAACAAAGATATTTTCTTTGAATATAACCACTAAAATTGACATTTCTACAAACTGCGGTGTTCGAGCTGGGAGGAAACAACAAAGTATTTGTTACGCGAGCGCAGGCGTCAAGGCAGCGACGCTATATTTGAGCGTGAAAATTTTCAATTTCAGTTACTGTATGCGAACTGCAAAGAGAGCGAAGTCACTAAATCAAAGTTAAGAATACGTCAAAGCTGTTAGATTCCAGGTGTAATTATATCGAAGAAATGTTCATTTCCTTATTTCTAACCGTGTGTCTACTTTTGGGACCATTGTCGTTAAAAACCGCCCAATCAGACAAACGGCACCTGGTGCCGACTTTAGCAAAAGAAAATATATATGAAGATAATATCAAAGATAACATTATACAGTTATAGGTACGTGATAGTCACTATCCTATCTATTTCATGAAAAAAGTTAATCTACAGAGTAAAAAATACATCAGAGCAATTCTAGTATCCGTCCTCTTAGATGTTGCAAGGAAAAAACCCAAAATGATGGTTGAAAAGATCCAAAAACTTAGGAAATATTCAAATTAAAATTTTTGGTCTTTTCTTCTTTAACTTTCATAACTTTGGTGATTTTAATTATATTAAGGTATATTTTTTCAATTATTCGTAATAGGACGCAGTTTTAGGAATATATATTTTTTTTAACTGCGTCCTATTACGAATAATTAAAAAAAAAATGACCTTAATATCACTCAAATCACGAAAGTTTTGAAAATTTTAGAAAAGAGAACCAAAATTTTCAATTTTTAATATCCCCCAAGTTTTTAGATTAAGAAAAAAATTATTCAAGCGTTTTTCTTTCAACACCTTGAAGAACGTATACTAGAATTTTCATCTAAATTACTAACAATAGCTGAAATCCTTGAGATGATTTGACATGGAATTGCTTATGATTACGATATTTTTTAAGAAATGTGAAGAGATCGACTTTTGAGGTTAGAACTTTCATTCAAGACCCTCCTTTCAACTCAACAAATTTTTAAATTGCAATTCACAACAAAGATAAATATTATGAAAAAGAAAAGATAAAACATTAGTGTTGATGCAATTTTCCTCTGAAATAGATGTTTTGATATCACATCAAACTTTTTATTTGATTTTTGTTAACAGAAATTATTATAAAATGTTATACAGAGATTAAGAGGTTTTTATCGAGGAGTTAAAAAAATTATTTTTCAAATTTAGAGATTGAGAAGTGTCTAAGGAGGAGTTAAAAATATACAAAAAGTTACAGAGCGTTAAAAGAGAACTTAAAAATTCTGTGAAGATTATAGAGCTTCAAAGGAGAGGTTAATAAAACTCAAGAACGTAGAGACAAGCTCTGCAATGTAGGGGCTAAGACTTATGTAGAAGCAAAATAGAATGAAAGTATCTTTTAGAGCGGCTAAGTAGGAGCTAGTAGAATAATCAGCTTCAAAGTAGAGGCAATACTTCCACTTAGAGCATCAAAGTAGGGCCTATATTTCGACTCGGGTACGTACGAACAGAGAATAGAGTGGACTGTAATTGTTAAATTGAACGCCAAGAAGTACATAAAATAACTGAAGGTTTAAAATGATGTTTATCTGCCTATGCACCGAATTGCATAGGTCAGTTGCTCGACAGCGAATGAATGTCACAGCTTCGGACTTGACCCGGTCTCAGTTCTTGAGGTACCGGTTCACTTCCGATTTTTGGCGAAAATGGACGAAACCCGAAAAACCGACGGGAAAACCCCCTGAAGTTGAGACCCAAGGGTCAATGGTTGGCCATGGTTTCCAGAAGTATACAATAAATTATACAATAAATAAAGTATACAAATACAATAATGTATACAATGAATAGTTCGTGTTTTATTGAATAAAACACGAACCAGGCAAAACGGTTTAGGAGCTTAAGAGTGCGATCTAATTACACGGACGGTTCTAATACTATCGGCGGCGATCGTGCCTTCGAATGGCTTAGGCAGCTTATTGCAGTAAGATAATAAAAATTGAAAGTTTGGGATTTTGGCTTCTAGTAAGAGCTTCGGTATACAATTTAACCTTTATGAGGGTCGAGACGGCTGTTTTCTACAAATCTAACGAGAATATATAATAAACTTGTCCCGGCGGAACAGGCAATGAAATAACAAAGTTGCCGTTTGAACACCTAACAAGATTATCATAAGAAATTTTTGAATTTTTGTAGAAGATTGAAAATTTTTATTGCAATCGCGCTAAAAATGATGAAAAATCAAAAATTCCGTTTTGAGGTCAAACTATGCAAGATGCGATGAAAAATGAACAAATAAAAATTGTGCACCCGAAAAAATCTACAAATTTGTCATGAATCCCTTTTTGGAAAGCTTGAAGGTAAATCCACACATAGTGAGATGCATAGAGAGATTGGTGCCTCTTGGAAAACTAGATTTACTATCTCATCTAGAAATTATCGTCTGATAACGAACAACGTAACCTTCCAGAGGGGAGTCTTTCAAGGTGATACCATGAGCCCTTTGCTTTTTTGCATCACACTTCTGCCTCTATGTCTCGAACTACGAAATTCTCCTGGATACCTCTGTGGCGACACCAATCAGCGCGAGCATAAGATCACTCATGTATTTTATATGGATGACCTGAAGATCTATGCCTCTGGTAAAAGCAAACTTCAATCTGCTATAAATATCGTCACGAACTACACAGGAGAGATTGGAATGGACTTTGGTTTTGACAAGTATGCCAAAATTCATCTGAAGAAAGGAAAGATTACTGGCATTCCCAAGGACCCTGAGCTTGTGGATATAAGTGTTATTATACATCTTAATACTGGAGAGACCTATACATACCTGGGCGTGCCTCAAAGCCGCATTCAAGACTGAGAAAAACTGAACGCATGTTCATCATCATGCATCAGTGAAGGAGTCTCCGAAGCAGATACAAGCATCTTCTTCGACAGATTTCGTCTTCCAATCTGTCAGCGTTAAACAAGGTATCTGCGACTAAAATGTTTGCCGTCCCGGTTCTACTCTACTCGTTTGGGGTGGTTCAGTGGACGAAGAACGAGCTTACGGCCCTTGATGTCACCACACGTAAGAAATGTATATGGGACATTCTTTTACAAATCGTACAGATTTGGACGAAAATTGACCGACCCATTTTTGATTGAACTAATACTTTTTTTACGGGGTCATTATCAAAAAAGAGAAGATACGTATTTGAGGATTTTTTTTCGCAATTTTTTGGGAAATAGGAAGGGTTGAAAAATTCAGAATTTGAGTGAAGACTATTTTTTTTTAAATGCATAACTCCTGTTGTATTTAAGCTAGAGACCTTATTTTCTTCATTTGAAAGTTAAAAGAACGAGCTTTAATAAAAAGATCATCCCAAGAATATTATTAACAAATTAAAATTGTTATGAACAATTGAAATTTTTTAATCGATTTTTAACTAATTCAACCACTATCAATTAAGTTCTTATTATTTTTATCGTATTCTACGTCAAATTTCCGATCAAAAACGATTTTTTCCAAAATGGTGAAATTATTATTACTATCGGAAAAAATGTAATGTATCTAGCGCTGTCGAGCGCGGTACCTCATACCGGCACGCGGATCACATTGCACGGCCGATTTTCATCTTTGATATCGTTTTTCTCTTAAATATAAATGATTATTATATATTTTTAATTAAATAATCTTATTTCTTAGACAAGATAACTTTATTAAAAATTCAAGAAATAGATAAATAATAAGAAGTAAAAGAAAAATATAATTATTGAAAATGTAGATTACTTTATTAGGATTGCGATACGTTATGCTTATTTTGCCTAATTATGCTTAGTTACGCTTATTTTAAAATATACATAGAAATCGAATTTAATTTATAAAGTCGCAGTCTGACCTGCTGTACGTTCAATTGTACAAATGTCAATACCTTTCTTTAACGCCGCTGACGTAGATACATGTCTTGTCGCATACGCAGTAAGTGAGTCCATATCTACACCTGCTCTTTGTAGCAGAGACTTGATTTAGCGACTAATAGATTGGGAACCCACAGAATTGTAAGGTATTCTCGCTGATATGAACAAAGAATCATTATCGCCTCTTTTGCCTTTCGTAAACTCTAAGTAATCCAAGACAGCGACCTTTTTTTGAGGTTTTGATCAAATCAGGTATTTTGATTAGGAGTTCCGAAGATGTAACTTTTATATCTTCAATATTGATCAACGCTAGAGTCTGGAGCTCATGAGCTGATACAAGGGCCACTATGGTTGCTGTTTATTCCGAAATTTCCGCGGCCGTAAGCTGCTTTGATGAGAGACTTTCAATAAATTGAAGAACTGGTGCCGTGTCCCACGTAGTGGAGTATTTTGGTCTAATCGGCCTTTGTCTAAAGACTCCTTTAAAAAATCTCTTAATCAACGGATCACTAGATATATCCCTCATCGATATTAGTAATACTGCTGAACGAGCAGTATTCAAAGTTCCATACTTTGACCCATTATTAAATTTTGTCGTTATGAACTCTATTATTGAATTGGTATCTGGCTTATAAATATCTAGGCATTTGTTCTCGGAAAAACAAGGCCATTCTTTCAAGGGTCCTGAATATTGTGTGAGAGTTGTATCAGCTATTAAAGACATGTAAAGTCCCAACGACTCTTCAGGAATGCCTTTTCTTAGAAAGGCCCTATGGATAATTTCACTGCCATCAGTCTCAGGTTCTTCGATAGTGGATGACTCCTCGTCCTGCAAGTTGAAAATAGTAAATCTGGGGAAGGATTAAAATACAAGATGGGTTCTCTAATTAGAGAGATTGAAAAAGGGTACAATGGCTGCATGGGCGAGTAAGGTACCACAATAATCCCACCAACTTTATCGTGCACAATCTTTCTTAATGTTGGCAAAATTAGAGCAAAAGGAGGAAAAGCATAGAACTTTTCCTTTCTCCCTAAGGTTGTAAAGGCATCCACAAACTTTGCCTCAGGGTCTCGGAAGTGTGAGCAAAAAATCTTACATTTCGTATTGAGCTGTGATGCAAATAGATCAATAAAAAGGCATTCAAAATTGTTAATAATCTTTTCAAAAACGTTGTCAGAGAGTCCTCATTCCTTATCAATATTTGTGATCCTAGAGGCTTCGTCTGATTCTGTATTTTGTTTTGAAGCGATATATAATGCTACCAGCCAAATTTCTTGCTTTTCGCACCATTGCCAAATCTCACGAGCTAATTCACTGAATTTTGGAAACTGTACCCCTCCAGCTTTGTAACCGAGGATATATGCAACCGATATTTGTAATATGTAACGATATATGTAACCAATATTTGCAATATATCGCATTGTACACGACAGCAGGACAGCAAGCATTTAGTACACCTAGTAATTGAGCAAAGTGACGAATTTTACACTCGGAACCTATTCTAAAAGAGCTCAGTAATTCCGCTGTGCGAAATTTCTTCTTTTCAGTCAATTCTACTATGAAATCTTGAGAATTTAGAATAAATCCCAGGTATTTACATTTCTGCGAGGGTACTAAAAGGCTTTTCTTGTAATATAAAGGCTTTGACAATGAATCCTAAACTTTCCAGCAATGTAATTGTTTCTCTTACATTTTCTTCATACAACTCGTAGGAATTTCCAATACACAAAATAGCATCAAGGTAAATAACTGACAATAAGTCTTTTGATCTGAGCACACTTATAGCCGGTTTCATAATTTTTGTAAATAGAAAAGGAGTAACACATAACCCGAATGGCATACAAGTGAATTGGTACAAAATACCTTTAAAACGAAATCTCAAATACTTCCTGCTCTCGTTACAAACGGGAAATAGATGAAATGCATCTTTAAGATCAAGAGAACACATGAACGCGCCCGGTGATAGTAAAATTGTTGCCACCCGAATATCCTCCATTTTGAAGTGAGATGGATCGATGTATTCATTTATTTTTTTTAAATTGAAAATAAATCTGTCCGATCCATCAGACTTTTTTGTCAAGAAAAAAGGTGACCAAAATTGACCTACACAGTCCCCATACACTTCAATTGCTTTTTTCATTAGGAGGTTCATAATCTCATTATGTATAGTATCATCTCCTCAGGTGATCGGGCTATCTCAATGGGAGGACTCAATTGGTATGGAGTAACTCCAAACTGGATTTTATATCCTTTCATCACATTCAATACAGCATTATCTCCTGTGATGTCTTTCCAAATATGGTAATAACTTCTGAGCCTACCAGCTAGCTTACTTACTTCTATTGGTTCTTCTTGGCTGGTTGAGGGTAAACTTGATTCGGCCGTCCCAGGATATTCCGAGATACTTGAAACTGTCCGCTATTCGTCAGAAATCTCGAGTTGTTCTGAGGTTTCCAAGTCACCTTGTGGTAGTTTCCCACCTGGCAGGGCTTCGCAGATGGGCCTTTCGCGTTTCACAGGGTCCCAGATGTCGCTCTGAGAATTTAGAGCCATATAGCCATTCATCAGAAGTGGTCGCGTCCAGCGTGGGCTTAATCGTCTTGTTCATTAAAGGGGTAATAAACGATTTCCTACAAAAAGATTGTTGGTGAAAGGTTTCTCATACCAAGCGGCCAGCATCACCCAAGCGTTCGAGGAGCAACAAACGATCGATCGCTTCTTCTAAATCATCCAAAAGCATCGAAATCGCAGAACCAGTCGACGGCAAAGCTGTCCGAACACAATTTTGTGTCAATATAAAATGCCGGTCTCTTTTCACAGCTATTTTGGACATGGTAGATGTAATCACTAGATTCACCTTGGGAGCTTAAGTCCAGAAAGAGCCTTCTCTGGAATATTTATCAAGAAGTCTCTTTCTTGATTCTTCCTTAAGAACTTTTTTTATTATAATTTCCCAAATAGGTTGCAGCTGAACATGTAGGTCACCTGAAACCACTGCAGATACGTTAGGGTCTTCTCCTAGAACCTCCAAAATTTCTCCATTGACACCGGAATCCTCTTTCGCGGAAATTTCCATATCGCCTTCTACAGAAACACCTCGGGTCGGGTTTTTGGACTTGTTGTCAGAACCTTGAGCTTCAATCTGTGAAAGATCCATAGAGGTCTGACTTTGCTCATTGTCTTTGTCGGAATTGACATTCGGCACATCTGAAAAATCCATATTATTTGCCATCGTATGGATTCTACTTGCTTATTGCAATTAGAAATAGCTTTTTGTATGGAATAGACTGCTGATTGTACATTTTGCACCATGTGCGTCATCAAGCTTGAAAGGTTGTATACTTGTTTTTCCGAATTCTTTAACCTCTACTCTACTTTTTTCTTTAAGGAGTTTCTCTCTCGAGATCTACTCCTTGATTTCTCCCGAGATCTATTCCTTGATCCCTCCCGAGATCTACTTCTTGATCTCTTTCTCTTTTTTGAGTTTTCCATTATTAAGCAAATACTAATTCGATCGAAAATACAAAAAGTGAAAAATTGTACGTCCGATTCTCCTTCACAATGAACAAATATGAAGTTGCCTGCGCATACGAGTGGATATAGGTACGCTACTGTTCCACAGGGAAAAGTTTATAATTTAAAGCTCTGAACGTTGTGAAACTCCTGATGACTGGACACTACTACATGTAATCTCGAGAAAGAGGCGCCAAGTATAATAGTGTTGAACATAATGTAGGAAAGTTCGCATTTTGGACAAAATCGAGTGCGAAGTACGAGACAGTGATGAGTATGTGTTCGTTAAAGCCGAAGGAGTTTTAACAAAAGAGAATTCACGATCGCCAAATTACAGTTTTCGATGCTTTTACCATCAGTTTGAAAAACCATGTGCACAAATTTGGGGGAAGTACAAAGGCCGAGCGCGTAGAGCGAGATAAATATATTATCGAGCGCGAAACACGAAAACCAACAGACGCGCGCCTTAGGCGCGCTCAAACTTGCGAGCAAAGCGAGCTACATATATGATAAAAATGTTTCCGTGCAGCGGGCAGATGTTTTGCTATGTCCATCGAAAAAACTATGCAGGAATATTTACCAGTGAGTTCAAGGATGTTAAAAATGTTTAAAATTTGATATACACAAGTATATTGTACTATAATAACCATTCTTTATTATAATTACTCATGCGAAAATGATAAAAATGATTCATACATAGTAGGAAATTTCAATCGCGTAATTAGAAACCGAGTTACAATCCAAACCCGCTAATCGCCGAATCGGTGAAACCGGAAATTCCGCTGATAGCCGAGTTTCTCTTTCTGATTGTGTGCCCAATTTTTGAGGAGCATATCTATTTGCCTCAGTGTATGACGTGTTTGAGGGTTGGGTCTAGGTTACATTGCAAGACGTTTGGCATACGGCGCTACTGTCTTAATGTCGAATAAACGAGTTTTCGTATGAAAAAACAAATAAGCTATTTCCTATGAATTTATATATATTATATTTTTCAATCAAAGAAAACGTTTTTTATGAGCCTTCTTACAACTCAGTTATAATTGAATCTAATTAGCGCATGTTGCATCTCTTCGAGAAATTATGTAATTATAGCCTTAGTATACATGTACACACTAGAGATATAATTTTAGCAGTCCTGAATTTTTGGTAAAACTTTTGATATTAGCTTTTGGAAACAATCGTATTTTTCATATGTTCTTTCTCTGTATTTTATATTCCTATGCATATTTTTGGTTTCTTATTTACAATAAAATATCATATTCATTTCGAATCAGCTATATATTTAGAATAACCAGACGATTGCTTAGATCGCTTTTAGACAGATCTATGAAATGTTTGGAATTCCCTATTTTCTGCTTCTTTTTTCTCAATATTTCATATATTTTTCTTTAATTTCTTTCTAATTTTCTTTATTATCCTTCTCTTTCTTTCCCTTTTTTTATTTCTTCTGTTCCTTGTGTTATCCCCTCCTTCCCCGCCCCTCTTTTATTAGTTTTCATTTTTCTTGTGTTGTACTTTTTTACGATTGTTTCTTATTTTTTCCTAAATTTCCTTTATACTAATGACTTCACAAAATTCATCAAAGGCAGACGGTACAAAAAAGTGTAAACCATTCTATACCGTTCTATACCTGCATACCCCCTGTTTTCACGCATAGCACATACATACCTGATGTAGAAATAGAAAAGAGAAAGAAAAAAATGGAAAGAATGTTAGGAAGAAAAAAGGAATTTAAAACATTCGATATATGTCTGCCTAAAAAATACTATCAAATAAATCACTTGGCGGGATATTCTAAAAAACTTCAAGCGATCGTCTTGTTAGTCTGAATGTATAGCTAGGATGGAATGTATATTATACTTTTTCGCAAATAAGTAAAAAACGTATGCATAGCAACATAAAATACATAGAAAATAATATCAGAAAAATGTGATTGCTTCCAAAAGCTGATACCAAAACTTTTATTAAATACTCAGGATTGCTGAAATTACAAGTACAACTACATTTACAATTACAATTACACAATTTCTCCAAAGAATGCAACATACGTCATACACCAATCAGAGCTGGCACAGCGTTACTTGGAGAGACCATTCGACAAAGATATGTTGACTATCAATTCCTAAATAGTCTGTATTTATGCACTGAGCTTGTGAAAAGAGTCATAGAAAACGTTTTACTTTGGTTGAAGAAATAACAAACACACACACACACACAACGAATGGTTCCCCATTTGGGCCGATTAATATCCCAGGTCCTTGTTTCAGGCGGCATTCACTCTATTGTCACTCTGTTCACTCTGTTTACAAACTATTTATCGCCACACTTTTCTGTCCTGGCATAGTACTCTAGCTTCCTTCTTTCGGCGGTAAACCTCTGGGCATTCTGCCATTTACTTTACCTTTATACACTTGTTCGGTCAGTCGTCCATCTTTCACTCTTTCAACATGTCCAAATAATCTTAACTGATTTCTTCATGTCAACTAGTGTCTTACCCTCATTTATGCGCCTATCTAACTAACAATCTATTTTTCCGTTGCTAGTGAATAGGCTAAGCAGTAATACGTACTTGTCGACTTGTTCTAATCTCTCATCACTTAGGACAATGTTGCAAATTGTTTTCTGACTTTTTCCTTCAAACAACATGATTTTTGTTTCATTTACGTTAATAATGAGGCACATGTTCTTAATGCTTGACTTAAGTTTATTCAACATTCTTTGCAAGTACTCGATTGATTCTGCCATAACAATCTTGTCATCTGCGAAAGCTAACCCACGTACCTTCACTGTTTCGAGATCTACAGGAGGATCTACACCTTCTTCGTCAAAGAGGGCCATTCTTAGATACTTATCCATGAATATGATAAATAGCCATGAGGACATAACGCATACTTGTTTCACGCCTTGCATAATATCGAACCAGTCACTCAGTTTCCCATTAACCCTTACACGCGCTTTACTACCTGTATATATTATTTGTATTGCTAATAGGAGCTATACATTGACTCCGTACTCTTCAAAGACTTCCCAAAGTTTACTTCTGTTTACCTTGTCAAATGTTTTATCCAGGACAACAAATGCACAGAAAACTTTCTTTCCCACTCTCAAGCTTTTTTCTGTGATCAGTAAGTTCTATTACCCTACGAATAAGTATTTTTTAGTATATTTTACTTACGGTACTTCATAAGCTGATACCTCTGTAATTATTGAAGTTGCTTTCATCCTCCTTCTTTGTATATTGGTATACGATAATTGCTTTTCTCCAATTGGCTGGGACTTCTCCCGTGTCGATACATGAATTTATCAATTCGCACAACACGTGAGGTATGTACTCGCCACTGTATTTCAGTATTTCAGCACTAATACTGTCTACACCAGTAGCCTTACCGTTTTTTGATTTCTTAATTATGTCTCTACCCTCAGTGCCACATACTATTTAAATTGGGGTTTCTAATGCATTATGTTCTATTTCGCAGTTCTGTTGCCCTATATTTGCACCTCCTAATAATCATTTGAAAGAGTATTTCAAAGCGTCTACTATCCCGTCTGTATCATATAGCATTTCACCTTTGCTGTTTCTCATGCTGACAAACTCTGTACATTTAATTTCCTTCATCTCCTTAAATACTAATTTCATGGTTCCTTCAAAGTCATTTTGTATTTTCTGCTCTTCTTCTGTTCTGATTTTATCTTTACTTTTCTTGACCAGTCGTTTTAGCTTTCCTTTTTTTGTGTCTGTAATCATTTTCAAGTCTATTTCTCTCCTCGTCGCTAAGACCTGTGATGTTCAACGTTCTCCTGTAGGCTTCTTTCTTTGCTTGTTGGGCTGCTTCAATTTCACCATTCCACCATGCATCGTCAGATTTTCTTCCTACAACCGCCGTACGACATACTTCGGTCGCGATTTCAACAATGATATCCCGTAACATAGTCCAAGCGCTATACATATCTTTATTGTTTATAAGCGCCATCCAAGTTGTCTCATCTATACGTTCGTTTATCTTGTTCTCAAAAATCTATTCGCACTTCCGGTTTCCGTAAATTTCCAATCTTGATTAGCGTTTGTTTCATTTATTTGGTTTTCTTTCTGGTCCATCCCCGCCCTAAGTTTATTTTGGAGACTAGAAGGTAATGATCAGTATTGCATTCGGAACCCCTTATGACTCTTGTATCATTAACTAGTTCTCTTAGTCGTTCATCCACAATAACGAAGTCAATTATATTGCGGTTATTTCCTTTACGCCAGGTGTACGTGTGGATCATTTTATGTCCAAACCAAGTATTTGTAATAAGTAGGCCCTTTCCTAAGCATAAGCTAACTAATTTTTCCCGTTATAATTTTTTCTTGCGGTATCCAAAACTTACCTGACACTCTTTCTGCATATGTATCCTGACGTTGGACGCCGACCCATCCGTTCATATCTCCTAACAGAATTATTTTTTCACCATAATCGTAAGTATTTATTGTATCATTTAAAGTGTCCCGAAAGGCGTCTTTAACTTCTCTCTGATCGCTGTTAACTGGGGCGTAGCACGCTATGATAAATAATATTCTGATTCCCACCTTCTTTCTAGCCCACAACAATCCGGGAGATACAAAATCTTGATATTCAAGATGCTGTCTTCCTTCTTCGTTCATAAACTAACCGACCCCCTGACTACCACGTGATGCACTACCTACTCCTGACCATATTTCAAAACCACCTTTGAACACCCCATTTTCTATGTTTCTACTTTCGCAACCCTTTTTCTTCATCTCAGGTACACATAAAATATTTAGTTTCCTCACGTGCATATTTTCTTGCAAGTGCTCTTACCTTCAGATCATTCACTCCTCTAGCATTCCAAACACCCAGTCTCCATTCATCGCTTGAAACTCGACCTTTACGTTTACCGTGTTATGCATTTCATCAATCAAAGTTTCAGTCTATTCCGAGGCTATATTTTATTGTATGTATTTTCATTGTTTAGATGGTACACCCAACTACCACCTTTATGCGTGAAATTTGTTTTGCCAGTCGAAATCATGTCCAAGTTAAGTAGTGATTCGTCGTATGGTGGAGAGTCTCGTTGTAACGTAAGTCCCACCAAAACTTCTGTACCTGGGGGGAGGGGGGAGGACAGAAAATGGAAACCAAAAGTCCGAATTGGTTGATGTTTTATGCTGAGAAGGTTACTAGCCAATTCCCGTATAATTGAATTGAAAAATTATAGGTTTTTTAAAGAAAAATCCATGTATTTAAAATGCTTTTAAGAATCTTGCAATAGCGCGTCAAGGGAATCAAGCCCCGCCCTCGCTTCATCATT
Source organism: Andricus quercusramuli (assembly GCA_932178445.1). Lineage (NCBI taxonomy): Eukaryota > Metazoa > Arthropoda > Insecta > Hymenoptera > Cynipidae > Andricus > Andricus quercusramuli. The sequence continues at coordinate 166,598 of CAKNXH010062694.1, forward strand.
ACATAAGCCGCGGCAGACTGAATTATTTCAAGACCTTTAAAATCAATTCAAAATCCCTTCGAATACCTCAAAATTATTCAAAATGACAGGAATTGTACATAAATTTTATTATTTCCGTTTAACTTTAGAATTTTTCACCAAATATACGAATGAAGAGTTTTTTTGCAATATGATTTATAATATAAAAAGTGTTTGACCCCGCCCCCCCTCACCCGTTTATCAAAATAGTTAAATTTATGAAAATCGCAAACATCACCTAAAGTTTAAAATATGAGGTTTCTTTTATTTTCAAAATTAATAGTACTTAAGATACTCATCTGGAGAAGCTGCCTCGATTATTTCGCTTTTTGTCTTCGAAGAGTCCTGCCATTTGGTACGGTGCACTTTTAACTTCCGCTTTGTGATACTTTTTTAATTGAAAGTGAATTAAATTATTCGTGAACGGGAAAATAATTGCAAAATAATCGAGCAAGAATAGACCAGATTACTGGGAGATTGAAATATTATTTTGTATGAATTTATAGTTTATTTGTTTTGGGATTGGGAGGTGATAGGATCCTATTCTGTAAAGACTCCCTATTTTTTTAAACGCGCACATGGACAATTCGAGGTGGTTAAGTTTCAGGTTTCTTTCTTTTTTTTTTTTTGGCTTTTAGAGTCGACGGTTATTTTAACTTTGAAATCTGTTGAAATACTCTGAAGAAAATTTTAAAATATCTCTTTTAGAATTCTTTCTTAATCTGTTGAAAATCCTCTTAAAAATACTCCAAAACAGTCCAATTCTTCTAAATTATTCTAAATACTTCCATATTATGAAAATACATTGCTTTTTTCAAATCATTATGAATAGTCTGAAATCTTGAAAAATTCTTTCAAATTCTTGGAAATACTTTTGAGTATTTACAATTCTTTGATGTATTGTGAAATTTCTGAATTCTTGTGAACAAATTCTTTGAATTGTTCAAACTAAAGTTAAAAATTGGCCAAACAAATTTCCAAATGACAAGCTACAGAAAAGTTAATGTTCTCATTACTCTACTGTGTATTATAATCCGTTTTATGCAGTTTAATAACTTCTTTTACTTTATCTACACGCTTACATGTCCAGACTCTTATTTTGAGTCTCGTGGTCTACCACGTTCTCAGACTAACACGCCATTAAAGTATACCTCTATGAAAAAGAAACATTAGTTCCCATTCACTGCTGATATCAAAACACTCGAGTGTTACGTGTCTGAGCTCGCCAGGCGCCATGCTATGTGCCATCGCGAAGAAGGCGTTTTTATGAAGACCTTATTAACATACCAAAGACTCGGCGATCTGGAGAATTTTCAAGAAAGAAAGAGCGGTGGGTCTGCGTAGGTGGTTTCCCAGGCGACTCCTTTATCAACCTCATCGTGATCCTGGGTGGTATCACGATTTCTTCGGTGCCTTCTTCGATTCCAATGAAGGTGTTACGTGGTTAGCGCGTCCAAATCGTGAGAAAAAAATGGGAGGAGGGAGTTGGCGGACGAACGGGTGGAGGACAGGAATGGGTGGGGGAGAGGGAGAGTGGGTTGGGGAGGGGGAGTGTAGAAGAAAGCAACGGGTTAAAAGGCCCTCTTGGTATGCAGGCGTGGGCGAAGGGGCGAAGGGTCCAGACTGGGCGCGTGTCTTTCCTTCCTTCTTACTCACATTTGCTTGTATCTTGCTTCCATCTTTCACCCATTCTTTCCTTATCTGACCACTCGCGCCATCGTCCCGGGTGGCCCAGTCCAGGACCGCTCCAGAACCGCTTCTTCGGCGCTCAACAATTTATGGGTGGCGCTTCGTGCCGTACAAAGAGAGGTGTTATTTCGTGCTTGAGACGAGCTCGAATTCTCTAGGGCCTACTGGAGGAATGAGATTTACGCGCATCTTTGCAGGAAGAGCCGATCTTGAAAACCCGCTTGGATGCCGTCGCAGCCGCCATCGCTGCCTCGAACTCGTTAACGTCGCTGAAATCGATAGCTCGTTAACGAGAACTTAACCCATTGTGCCAGTTGGCGTATAAAATATAGGATGGAAAACAAAAAACCAGGCGTAGATAGAGAAGGGTCCTTGAAGGTAAAGATTGCTCCTAGCCATGAAATTATTTTCGGGGAACTCAGCGTAGTCCAGTTAAATTTCTGACTTCACATAATATGAGAAATGATTGTTCTCTGTTTTTTTTTTTTCAGGTAAGATGATGATTACATGATCTGTACATGTATTTTTTACATGCACAATATGACGCGACGTAGGTATCAAATGCAAGTTACACCATAGACAAATGAATTCGTTTGCGTAATGCTCACCTCATTTTTGCATACCAATTATTTACTCACTTTTCTGCAAATATGTTGAACCAGACGCACACTTACCTGTAACACAAAGAGACAACAAATTAGTTAAGATGGATATCAATTCAGAATCAATAACGCCAGAGTGGTTTGATTCAATTCTCGATTTATTTACTGCCAGAAACAAAAAGTAAGATGTGCGTGCCCAATAGACAGACCCAAATAAATGAAGTTTACCTAAACTTTTTATGAAAGTGTCATGTTTAGATGAAGATTTAAAATCAATCTCAATAAAAAAAATGTGTTGATAGTTTAATTGTAATTGTAGATTGGCACCTGATCAGAGCCGTTAAACTGTTATGCAATCGTATGCAACACAGAATTAGGTATTAGATAGGTTTTAAAGAAATATAAGCCAGCTCGTCCATAGGCTTGAAATTGAGGTGCTGGGTGCAAAGTAGGGGGCCCCTGAACAGCTCTCAATCCCTAGCGGCGAGAGGCCACTCCACTCCTATATACAAGGTGTCCCAGACTCAAGTGTCCAGACTTATATAGCCGTATAAAAATAAAAAAAATAATAGAAAATTCCTTTTCCAAAAATCAGTTGAAGTTTTAGTTTTCAAGTTATAAAATATTTAAACTGGACCAATCAGTAGCACCGTATAAACAGCCGTGTGTGCGTGAATGGGATTTCAATGCAGCGTTATCGGAGGGAGCGCAGAGGTGGGGTTAGCGACGGGAGAACACTACGTTGGAATCCCGATCACGCGCACACGGCTGTTTATACGGCGCTCCTGATTGGACCAGCCTAAATATTTTAAAACTCAAAAACTAAAACTTCAACTGATTTTTGGAAAAGGAATCTTAGATTTTTTTATTTTTATTTTTATACAGCCATATAAGTCCGGACACTTGAGTCTGGGATACCCTGTATATACTATGTATCTGACTCCACAATGTGTCTTAAGGGTGTTGGTTAACTCCGACTTAGAATTTTTTTTATAGGCACGGCACTGACTCCATATATAATTTTTCCCAAGTATTTGAGAGCAAAAGAAAGAAAACTTGTCAAAATTATGAATTTTTAGAAAGGGATAAATCTGCGGATTGCAGAAGACAGCATTTGAACGGCGAGAACCGTTCGCAAATTCATTTCTCTACTCACAATTCTGACATCCCAGAAGCATTTTCAGTTGTCATCCAATATTGGAAGACCCCAAACTTGATGATGTCGAACCTACATTTTGCGAAATACGTCGCGAAATGGAAAGAACCCTGAAAGAAAATTGACATGTCCTGTGTATGTGAGGACCATAAGACTGTATTTGTAAGCAGCAAAGCCAGCTCGGCATATAAACCAGCTGTCAAATTCGCGCTCCGAATCTCCAATGCTCTGAAGTCCGCACCACACATTGCCACTCGCAAAATCGGGGCGCCCTTCCTTATCGACGCGTCCAGGCTTCAGGTCTCCAATATTCGATTGCGAAATAAATAAAAAATGTGAATAAAAATGACTACAAAATATTTTTTAAAATTGTGCAGACAGCAATTGCAAATCCACCAATTTTATAGATAAATGAAAGCGGTTTACGAGATAACGGGTTACAAGAAATCCGCGCAAAATAACGATGAGTTTGAATTTTAGGTCGATAGAGTAAGCAGCGGCGGGGTAATGTTCTAGGTTCAAGGCTACAGATTCTGCCGTCATGCGTTCGCGTCCTCGTACTCTCTTCAATTTTTTTTTGTTTTGCTAATTTTTTTTTCAATACATTATCGTGAATATGCATAAATATAATAAAAATATTAATATTTTTCGAATAGGGTGGAGCAACAAAAATCTTTTTTGTGATAAGCTTTTGGAGGGCGAGGGTGCTAAAAAATGCCCTCTATCTCCCAATAAATTATCAATAAAATGAAGAACATGAATAAAATCAATGAAATTAATAAAACAAATAAAATGGATAAAATGAAATCAATGAAATCAATGAAACCGATATAAATTTTATTTTATTGATTTGATTGATGTTGTTCATTTTATTGATAATAAATTGATTTTATTGATAATAAATTGATCTTATTGATTTGAGTGATTTCATTCAGTTTATTGATTTTATTGATTCATTTGATTGTATTTTTTAAAAAATTGAATATTTATATTGATTTTCTTGATTTTATAACAAAATACAATGAAATGATCAATAAAATCAATAAATTGAATAAAAACACTAAAATCAAATTATAATCAATAAATTCAAAATTATACTGATTGCATTCAATTTATTGATTTTTTTAATTCATTTCATCATATTTTTTAATAAAATAAAGAAAATCAGTATGAATATCCGATTCTTTTATTAAAAAATACAATCAAATGATTCAATGAAGTCAATAAATTGAATAACATACTAAAATCAAATTATTATTCATGAAATCAAAATTGCAGTGATTTGAGTGATTATAGTGATTTTATTCAATTCACTGATTGTAATGCTTTGATTGATTTATTTTATTGATTCTATTGATTTTAATGATTTTGTTGATTTTATTTTTTTGTTTTTAGTGATCTTATTTATCTACTCGATTTTTTTTGATTGAAATATAGAATGGAATAAATCAATAAAAGCAATAAATTGAATGGAATCACGAAAATAAATAAAAGCGATTTATTATCAACAAAATCAATAAAATAAACAACATCAATGAAATAAATAAAATCCGTACAATAAAAAAATCAATAAAATCAATGAATTGAATAAAATCACTAAAATCAGTATAATTTTGACTTTATTGATTTTAATTTGATTTTCTTGATTTCATTAATAATAATTTGATTTTATTGTTTTTAGTACCCGTGCAGAAATTGCCCTATTTAGCCCCAATTAAAGTAGGGTTTAGACAAGGCCCTCTTCAGGTTTTCTATTTTGAATAACAAAATTTTAATCAAGTGTGGCGATAATCAGGCAACCATATACAAGTATCCTGTCATTACTTATAAATGTTTTCTCGCTGTTCTGGTTAAAAATTAATAAAATAATATTGAGATACAGATGGTATGTTAAGTTTTCATTAAATGGAATTGGAGGGGTTTTCTTTTGAAATCCCTAAGTCGGGAAGTCTCCAGGAATACTTGGCAACGCCGAATTCAGAAACATAACCTATATTTTATCATAGTACCTTGCGTGCGAAATGCGAATGTTATTTTGACTTAGAGCTTACACCTAACAACCAAACCTTACACGAAAGTTTAAAAAAATTTGTTATTAAAAAATTGTCAAAGTTCACGATCAAATTTCGAAGTTCCGTCGTTAAAAATTTCAAAAGTTCACTAAAAATTACATTTCCTGTCATTGTAGAAAGTTTTAAAGTAGTCTAAATTGCTAAAAAACGAAATATTACACAAAGAAAAATTGTAATCAATTTAAATTATTTATTTAAAAATTATTTTATTGATATTCCTGTTAACAGTTCATATATTTCACATTCACATATCGTCGTATAATAACATATATTTGATTAGAAAACAAAAGTTTAAAATTTCGTGTCTTAACATTCTAAGCTGTAGCTTATGAGGATGGCTTTTTCATATAATTTCAACTTTTAAGTTTAGCGCAATGGTTAAGACTCCCGACTGCTAGGCGATATATTTCGGTATAGATGTAGGTTCGATACCCCGTAGCGTTAGAAATTTTATTTGTAATATAATATTAAAAATTGTAATATATGTATTCACTCTACACAGGACCATTCATATTCAAAGTCAAAATACTCGCAATCAATTAATATTTATTTTTTAAATACCTTTTTGTCATATCGTTAGAGTATAGCAGTAGTGGGTGCTGCTAATCTGCAGTACTGGCCCAGTAATGAACTTGTTCCATTATTCGTTCAGCCAGTACTAGGTCTGTTCTAACAGAGTACTTTTCGAAAATAAAGATTTAATTTCAATTCGAAATTGGGGGAAAGAAAAATTAACATAGGGTAAATCTAAGAAAACCATCCAAGGGCCGGACGAGTTTGCCCTACATGGGGCGTTTGCAAGTGCAAGCGTGACGTTCCTTGTAGGGTCCTTGTCAGCTTCCCAGACCAGGACCACACTAGAACTAGGGCAAACTGGCAAGGACCCCACCAGGACCCCATCGAAATTTCTGCACGGGTAATTTCATTCAATTTATTGATTGTTTCATTCATTTCATTGTATTTTTTAATAAAATGAAGAAAATCAGTATAAATATTCGACGCTTTTATTAAAAAATACAGTTTAATGACTCAATAAAATCAATAAATTGAATGAAATTACTAAAATCGATAAAATCAATTCATTATCAACAACATCAGTAAAAAATACATCAATGAAATCTACATTTCACTGATTTTAGTGATTTTATTCAATTTATTGATTTTATTCTTTTGATTGATTTATTTCATTTTATTGATTCTATGATTTTGTTGATTTGATTGATTTGATTCATTCTGTTCAATTTATTGATTATTTTTATTGCAAATATGTGATTTTTACATTCTCATTCATGAGAGTGTACTGTAATCGTCCAAATTTTCGATCTCTGGTTTTTAACGGAACTTTATGTTCCGGCACTCACAGAGTCCGAAAATCATAAAATTTTGTCGGTGTATGTCTGTCTGTATGTCTGTCTGTATGTCTGTATGTCTGTCTGTATGTCTGTATGTATGTCTGTCTGTATGTCTGTATGTCTGTATGTCTGTATGTCTGTATGTCTGTATGTCTGTATGTCTGTCTGTATGTCTGTATGGTTATCTGAATGTTGTAGCCACGCTAACTTTTGAAGGATTAGTTCAATCAAGTCAGCCTTTGGTAAAATTTTTAAGGGTCTTAAAATGAAGGTTAAGTTCGTTAAACAGATATTTCCAAACAAAATAAAAAATTTTAGAGCATTTTGAAAATTTAAAAAAAAATTTTTTTTGCAGTTTTAAACAGTTTCGTGAAAGTTTCTTACAGATGGGTGGAAGACTTAAAAATTATCTCATTGAAATTTTTGATTCATTGAATTCACAACCATGAAATTACAGTTGTTATCGCTTAAACCTTTAATTTCAGAAAGTCAGTGCACAAATGTGTGGGAAATATAAAGACCGAGCGCGTAGCGCGAGGTAAACACATTATTGAGCGCGAAGCGCGAGGTGAATACATCCTCGAGCGCGAAGCGCGAGAACCAATAGTCGCGCGCCCTAGGCGCGCTCAAACCTGCGAGCGAAGCGAGCCGCGCGCGTAGCGCACAATGAGAATGTGCCAGCGAAGCGGGCATATTTTTTTATTAAAAAATATGCCTAGCGATCACCCCAAATGAAGAGCCTTACAAGGTCGCCATGTGAGGTTCCTCACTCGCGCCCATTAGTATCTAAGATCTTTTGATTCAGACGTCATTCACTCTACTAACACTCTTTTTATTAACTATTCGTCGTTACACTTCCTGTCCTGACATACTACTCTAGCTTCCTTCACGTCCATGGATATTTTCATGCACGATCTCGTGTTTCTATGGCTTTTTATGTCTCTTCGGATTAGTGTCTCATTCACAGATTTTAATCGTTCTTTCTGTGGTGTACCTCTGGGCATTCTGCCATTCACTTTACCTTTATATACTTCTTTTGTCAGTCGTTCATCCTCCATTCTTTCAACACGTCCGAACCATCTTAACTGATTTCTTTCCCATATGTCAACTAGTGTCTCTTTAGCACCGCATTCTTAGAGGAATATTTCGTTTCTCACTTTGCCCACCAGTGTTTTCCCACGTAGGAAATTTATGTCAATCGCGATAATTTTGCTCTTATCCTTTTCTTGACAGGTCCATGTCTCGCTACCGTATAGTACAGTCGGTACAAATATAGAATTATGTGTTGCCATTTTATCTTTTTTTGATATATTTCTACTTCTGATAGTGGACCCTGCTCTACCTATGACCTTTTTACCTTCACTCATGAGCCTATTTGACTCCTCATCTATCTTTCCGTCGCTAGTGGATAGGCTACCCAGATATACGTTCTTATCAACGTGTTCTAGTCTCTCATCATTCAGGACAATGTTGCACATTGTTTTCTCACCATTTTCCTTCAAACACCGTGATTTTTGTATTATTTACGTTAATTCTGAGGCCCATGTCCTACATGCTTGTGTTCAGTTTACTCGACATTCTTTGCAAGTCCTCGATTGATTCTGCCATACAAATTTTGTCATTTGGGAAATTTTGTCATTTTGTCATGCACCCTTACAGTCTCGAGATCTACACTTTCTTCGTCGAAGAGGGCCATTCTTAGACCCTTGTCCATAAATATGATGAATAGCCATGAGGACATAACGCATCCTTGTCTCATGCCTTGTATAATATCGAAGCAGGCACTCAGTTTCCCGTTCACCCTTACACTCGCTTTACTACCTGCATATATTGTTTGTATTGCCTGTAGGAGCCATATAATTTATTCCGTACTCTTTAAGGACTTCCCAAAGTTTACTTCTATTCATCTTGACCAATACTGAAATATGAATAATTCAGATTTCCAGAATAGTATATTGTGTAAAGGCTCAGCAAACCACGTCTTTGTCGTCCTAGGCCGATGTTTGCAGGACGAGGCGTACATGAGTGACACAGGATATTTGATGCAAACCCACCGCGCATGCGTCAGAAGAAAGAGCCAGGAGAGTGTCGCCATTTGTACCAAAAGCGCATGCGCGCACTCCGTAAAAGTTTACTTTTACGTACGTGGCCGGCAAAATACCGCCTATGACAAACGAGAACTTCGCGTCCGACAAACACGCACAGAAAAGTACGAAAACCGTCCGGTTTTGCATAAAAAGGTTTTCTAAATTAAAGTCTAAAATATTCTCTTTGAAATGAGATTAGGAATATAGTGAAATATTCACTGGTTCTCGAATTATCGCATTAAAATGTGGAAGCGTACCCAAGACGAAAATCGGACGGTCCGTGGTGACTGCAATCTTTTGTCTGTTGTTTTCAGTGCACTAACAAAAGATATATGTTCGACTGCCGCTCGACAAACCGATTTTCGAGTTGGGGAAACTTCAACATTTTTCATTATAATTCCAGAACAAGTAAATATTCTATAATGTTCTTGGTCTAATTTTAAAGAGGATATTCTAGTTTTAGTTTAGTATAGTTTTAATTTTTTACATGCTCATCCAGAGAAAGTATTAGATTTGTGTAAAATCTGACCCCCCCCCCCCCGGTTTTTGCCAAATGTCCACGTTTTGAGACCCCCTGAACCTAAAAAACAGGTTTTTAAGAATGCGTATGTATGTATGTGTTCATGCATGCATTCATGTATGTATGTATGCATGCATGTATGTCTGTATTTATGTATCCTGTATGCACGATAACTTTTGAAAAAATTCAACGATTGGATTCGACTTTGGTATACTCTTTCAGTCTCTTGAACAAAAGGTCAAGTTCGTTAGCCAGCCATTTTGGATGACAATTAAAAAATATGTGCGGCCCTTTATAGTACTCGAACATTCGAACAATTTATTTGTTTTTTTGTTTGCATTTTCAAAATCCAAAACAAGAAACGAAAACGAACGTTGCCAGCCAAACAACGCACAATACGAAAAAACGTCAGGGCAATAAAAATGTTTCTTTCTGCAAGCCCTACTTTTTGAATTTTCTCGGAAATTCACATTTTTATTGCACATAAAATGACGAAAAATAAAAACTTCAATTTTACGGTTACACTATGCAAGTTACGCAAATGATGAAGAGACAAACATTGTGAACTCAAAAAAGATCTACAAATTGGTTATTGGTCACTTTTTGATGAGATGTGTAGTGTGCGTGAACGGGATTCCAACGTAGTGTTTTCCCGTCGCTAACCCCACCTCTGCGCTCGCTTCGATAACACTGCGTTGAAATCGCGTTCACGCAAACACGGCTGTTTATACAGCGCTCCTGTAGAAGGTATTAGAGAAGGTATTAGATTTGTGTAAAATTTGACCCCCCACGGTTTTTGTCAAATGTCCACGTTTTGAGACCCCCTGAACCCAATAAAAAAGGTTTTTACGAATTTGTCTGTCTGTCTGTATGTATATGCGTATGTGTGTATGTGTGTATGTGCGTATGTGCGCATGTGTGTATGTGTATGTGGGCATGCGGGTGTGTATGTATGTAGATTTTTAGTCTGTTAGCACGATAACTTTCGAAAGAATTGACAGATTGGATTGGGCTTTGGTATACTCTTTAAGTATCCTAAAATGAAGGTCGAGTTCGTTAGCCAGCTATTTTGGATGAAAATTCAAAAAGTGAGACCATTTTGAAAATTTTTGAGACAATTTTTTTTCAAAAATTGGAAATTATATTTGCGGCTGTTCATATTACTCGGAAATTCGAACAATTTTTTCTCATGACATTTTTCGATAAAATGAAAATTTTCAGAGTCACAGCATTTTCAAAATCCAAAAAAAGAAACGAAAATTAATATTTTCAGCCGAAAAACGCACGATACGAAAAAAAAGTCAGGAGAAGAAAAATGTTTCTTTTTGCACGCCCTGCAAGATTATTATAACGACTTTTTGAATTTTCTTCAAAAATCGAAAATTCACATTTTTATTGTACAAAAATAATTAAAAATTCAATTTTACGGCCAAACTATGCAAGAAACGACAAATCATGATTCAACAAAATTTGTGCATAAAAAAAAAGATCTACAAAATTGTTATTGGTCAATTTTTGATAGGATGTGTAGTATTTGCTTTATTCGGAAAAAAGTTCATTAACAGTGATAAAATCAACCCGATAAGTGGGCACATTCTCATCAAAACGTTGCCTATTTCATTTCTTTTTCATCTCGTGTGTGTTTTTCCACAATATTTCATTGTTTTTATGTTCTCAATACTATTTCTTACGGGTAAAACAATAAAATAATCATCATTAATGCTCATGTTACTTGAAAATACGTATTTTTACATTCTCATCTATAGAGAAGGTATTAGATTTGTGTGAAATTTGACCCCCCCCCCCGGGTTTTGTCAAATGTCCACGTTTTCAGACCCCCTGAGTCAGAAAAAATGGTTTTTACGAATATGTCTGTCTGTCTGTCTGTAGTCTGAAGACACGATAACTTTCAAAGGAATTTTTTTATTCAAATTTCCTTCTGCACCCAGGTTTGTGGTCCGAAAATACAGGTCAAGTTCGTTAGCCAGTCATTTTTGATAAAAATTCAAAAAGTGAGAGCATTTTGAAAATTTTTCAGACCATTTTTTCTCAAAATTTTAAAATTATATGTACGGCCGCTCATAGAAATCGAAAATTCAAACAATTTATTCCAATGACATTTTCCGATAAAATGAAAATGTTCAGAGTTACAGCATTTGCAAAATCCAAAATAAGAAACGAAAATTAGCATTTTCAGCCGAAAAACGCACGATACGAAAAAAAGTCAAGAGAAGAAAAATGTTTCTTTTTGCACGCCCTACAAGATTATCTTAACGACTATTTGAATTTTTTCGAAAAATCGAAAATTCACATTTTTATTGCACAAAAAATAATTAAAAATCCAAAAATGCAATTTTACGGCCAAACTATGCAAGATACGACGAATGATGATTGAACAAAGTTTGTGTGTATAAAAAATATCTACAAATTTGTTATGGAACACTTTTTGATAGGATGTGCAGTTTTTGTTTTATTCGTAAGAAATTACATTGACAGTGAAAAAATCAGCCCGATAAGTGGGCACATTCTCATAAAAACTTTGCTTATCCCATTTCTTTTTTATCTCGTGTGTTTTTTCACAATATTTCATTGTTTTTATGTTTTCAATACTATTTCTAACCATTAAAACAATAAAATAATCATCATTAATGCTCATGGTACTTGAAAATTTGTATTTTTACATTCTCATCTAGAGAAGGTATTAGATTTGTGTAAAATTTAACACCCCCCCCCCCTGTTTTCGTCAAATGTCCATTTTTCAATAATCATTTAAAAATTTATCATATATATGTTCCAAAAACAACTTAGATACTTCTTTTCGCCCCTTTTCAGATAGTTGGAGAAATCTTTCTGATTGTATGATTAATTAGAAAGATACAGAAATGTACGCTGAAGTTAAGGAATTTCCTTCTTCATTTTAGATCAAATACAAAAATTCAGTCATTTTTATCTGAAAAGCATAGAACATAACATATAGTCGTTGCGAAGCGCGACGACCAAATCTCGCATCTTGAGCGCGCTCAAACTTTTGAGTATCCATTAAACGATGAACAGAAACGAGCGTGGAGCGCAAGGTTTATATCATTTTTAAACTAAATATTGAGCGCGAGTTTCTTGATGAGAATGTGTTCCTTAAGGTCGATAGAACCTTGAGTAAATTCGTTTCTCTGTCTATGTAAAACGTACATAATTAAACCAAAAGCAGGTCATAACGATGAAGTTAACTAAGAGAGTGTTAGCCCGCGAAGCGCGAAATAGTGAGCACACGAAGTACGAAAACCCCGAGGAACCGAGCTCAAAGCGTCAGGCAAATGGGTCCGAGCGCGAAGCGCGAGATTCAACAGGTGCGCGCCCTAGGCGCGCTCAAACTTGCGAGCCACGCGCGGAGCGCGCTATGAGAATACGGCTATATATGTCCGGACACTTGAGTCTGGGACACCCTGTATCCGCGAAGAAAGGGACCTAAGCCGGAAAAAATCGATTGTCATTTTCTTACGCGGAGACCGAACGAGAGGCCTACGAAAGCTAGCCCCACCATTTACCACTACAGCCGTACGCGACGTGTCCGTGAGCTGCACTGTCTCGTGCTTTTCGTAGACGCATCCCCTCTACTCAAATGCTGGCTTGCGGGCTCTGCTACGATCGCCCGTCCTGTAAAATTCAGCTTTGACGCATTAGGTCCCTTTCTTCGCGGATGGTCACATATGAACTTTCTATCTAATACAACGTTGCTGAAGGCTGGGCACCTTCTCAGCATGAAACATCAACCAAATACGACTCTCTCGGTTTCCATTCCTTGTTCTCCCCCCCCCCCCTCCCCGGTATTTTAAGGTAAGAGAACTACGTGAAACTATGCCCGTGAGGAAACTAGATATTCTATGTATGTGTACCTGAGACGAAACAAAAGGGTTGCGAAAGCAGAAACATAGAAAATGAAGTATTGAAATATGGTCAGAAGTAGATAGAGAATCACATTGTAGTCATGGGATCAGTTTGATCATGAATGAAAAAGCAAGACAGCATCTCAAAGATCAAGGATATGTATCGCAGAGATTGCTGTGGGTTAGAATTGAGGTAGGAATCAGAAGATTATTTATCATAGCATGTTACGCCCCAGTTGATATTGAAGAACTTGGTATAGACATAAAATGATCCACATGTACACCTGGCGTAAAGGAAAGATTCACAGTGTAATTGACTTTGTTATTGCACATGAAAGACTATGTGAACTAGTAAAAGATACAAGAGTCATAAGGGGCTCTGAATGCAATACTGACGAGTACCTTCTAGTCTCCAAAATAAAATTAGGGCGGGCATAGAGAAGAAAGAAAACCAAATAAACGAAACAAATACGAATCAAGAATCAAAATTTACAGAAACCGGAACTGCGGATAGATTTTCAGAATAAGTTAAACGAACGCATAGATAGGGCAACTTGGGCAGCGTCTATAAAAAATAAAGATATAGAGGGCGCATGGAATTTGTTACGGGATATCATTGTTAAAACTGCGACTGAAGTGTGTGGTAGAGCGGTTGTAGGAAGAAAGTCTAGTGATGCATGCTGGACCGATGAAATTGAGGTAGCCCGACAAGAAAAGAAAGAAGCGTACGATTGAACGTTTAACATTACAGGATTTAGCCATGAGGCGAGAAATAGGCTCAAAAATGATTACAGACACAAAAATAGGAAAGTTACACGAATAGTCAAGGAAAGTAAAGATAAAATCAGAATAGAAGAAGAGAAAAAATACAAAACGACTTTGAAGGCAGCAAGAAACTAATATTTTAAAAGATAGAGGGAAGTAAAAGTACAGAGTTTGTCAGCATGAGAAACAGCAAAGGTGAAATGCTATGTGATACAGATGGGATAGTGGACGCTTTGAAAGAATATCTTGAAGAATTGTCAGGAGGTGAAGCTATAAGACAACAAAACTGCGACATAGAACATAATGCATCAGAAAACCCAATTGAGAAAGTCTGTGTCACTGAAGTTACAGATATAATTAAGAACTTAAAAAACGGTCAGGCTGCTGGTGTAGATAGTATCAGCGCTGAAATGTTTGAATACGGTGGCGAGTACATACCACACAGGCTGTGCAAATTGATACATTTTTGTATCGAGAAGGGGTAAGTCCCAGACGAGTGGAGAAAAACGATTATCGTACCGATATACAAAAGAAAGAAATATAAAAGCAACTGCAGTAATCACAGAGCTATCAGTTTATTAGGTATCGTAAGTAGAATATACTCAAAAAATACAAGTCTGAGGGTTAATGGGAAACTGAGTGACTGGTTCGGTACTATGCAAGGCGTTAAACAAGGATATCCTTTTATATATATATATATATATATATATATATATATATAGCTATTCATCATATTTATGAACAAGTGCCTAAGAATGGCCCTCCTCGACGAAGAAAGTGTAGATCTCGAGACAGTAAGGTTACGTGGATTAGCTTTTGCAGATGACAATGTTGTTATAGCAGAATCAATCGAAGACTTGCAATAAATGTTGAGCAAGCTAAATACAAGCAAGAAGAACATGGGCCTTAAAATTAACGTAAAAGAAACAAAAATCATAGCGTTTGAAGGAAAATGTGACAAAACAGTGTGCAAAATTGTCCTAAATGATGAAAGATTGTAACGAGTTGATAAGTACATATATCTAGGTAGCCTATTCACTAGTGACGGGAAGATAGATGGGGAGTTAGATAGGCGTATAAACGAGGGTCAGAAGGTTATCGGTAGAGCAGGGTCCATTCTCAGAAGTAGAGATATATAAAAAAAATGGCAACACATAACTCTAAATTTGTACCGACTGTGCTATACGGCAGCGAGACATGAACATGTCAAGAAAGGGATAAAAATAAAATTAACGCGATTGGCATGAAACCTCTGCGCACAATTTGCGGGAAAACACTGATGGACAAAGTGAGAAACGAAATAATCCTCAAAGAATGTGGTGCAAAAGAGACAATAGTTGAACAACTAACGAAACAAGTGTATAAAGGTAAAGTAAATGGTAGTATGCCCAGAGACAGACCGCGGAAAGAATGGTTAGAATGTGTAAATGAGGTCTTAATTCGAAAAGAAATAAGAAGCCATAGAAACAGGAGAGCATGCATGGAAAAATGCACGGACCTGACGGAAGCTAGAGAAGTATGCCAGGACAGAAAAGTGTGGTGACAAATAGTTTATAAAAGAATGTGAGTAGACTGAATGAAGCCTGAAACAAAAGACCTTGGATACCTAACCTGAAAGGGAAATGGCTTAATGGTATAATAATAATTAATGCTCATGGCACTTGAGAATTGGAACAATTTATTCTATTTTTACATTCTCATCCAGAGAAGGTATTAGATTTGTGTGAAATTTGACCTCCCCCCCCCCCCCCCGGCTTTTGTCAAATGTCCATTTTTCAATGATAATTTAAAAATGTATCATATATATGTTCCAATAACGACTTAGATACTTTTTTTATCCCCTTTTCAGATAGTTGGATACAATCTTTCTGATTGTGTGATTTATTAGAAGGATACGGAAATATACGCTGAAGTAAAGGAATTTTCTTCTTCATTTTAAATCAAATACAAATTTAGTCATTTTTATCTGAAGAACGTAGAACATATGTTCGTTCCGAAGCGCGACGACCAAATCTCCCGCCGTAAGCGCACTCATATTTTTGGGTTTCTATTATACGATGAACCCAAACGAGCGTGGAGCGCAAGGTTTACATGATTTTTACACCAAATATCGAGCGCGAGTGTCTTGATGAGAATGTGTTCCTCAAGGTCGATAGAACCTTAAGTAAATTAGATCTTTTTTTTATGTAAAACTGTCATAATTAATCTAAAAGCAGGTCATAACGATGAAACTTACTAAGAGAGTATTAGCCCGCGAAGCGCGCAATAGCGAGCACATGAAGTGCGAAAAACGAGAGAAGCCGAGCTTGAAGCGTCAGGCCGATGTGTCCAAACGCGTAGCGCGAAGCACAAGATAAATACCTAATCGAGGAAGAAGCGCGAGTTCCAACAGGTGCGCGACCTAGGCGCGCTCAAACTTGCGAGCCTTTATTTATGATATTCCGTGAATTTGTTCAGATCTCCATTATATGATTACGGAATAAATTTTCAGCGACATATTATTAGTATTAGAATTTACAATTATGATAATTATTATTTAAATTTACTTCCAGATTTATTACGTTGGATAAGTCACGAGTGAAATTCAAATTGGACACCGGTGGAGTTTTCTTTGTGGACCCATAAGAGCAGCTTAAAATCATTCACCCTCAACATTTATGACTAATTCTTATTGTCTGAAGAATCCTAAACAATATGCTGAAATGCAGAATTATATGTAACAATTATCGTGTGTAAGTATTTTATGTATGAAAAGTTAATTTTTCCTTATGTTAAATTAATGGAAAACTTCACCGTCTTTGCGATATCTGTAAATGTTAACCGATTTTGCTAAAATTTGGAGAGTTTTGTTAAGCATCCCAACAACGGTCAAGGGGGGGGGGGGGGCGAAAAAATTCGGAAAGTGAGAAATGAGGGCTACTCTGAAATATAGGTAAAAAAGGGTTAAACAAGCACCGCAGGGTGCCACTGAGAGCAACTGCCGTCTCAAAACTGAAACTGGCTCCCATTAGAACCGCGGTAAATCACACTTATGGCCACTTTTCACAACCGTGAGATAAGTGGTCACAGGGCACGATGAAATCACAACGAAGCGACCCAAGGTTAACAGCTTTCTGCATCCATCTCGCAAGTGTCTTGGCATATTTTTGGCACGCGGGTATGGCCTTAAGGTTACGAACCAGTGATAGTTTCGTACCTCCGAAAGCACCTATCACAAATAAAATTACTTGTACCGAATATTTTGGGTACAGTCGTTGCAGCTCTCTTTTAAGGTCTTGATAATCTCTCCTCCTTTTCTTTCTCCTTGGCAGTGCTGTTGTATTCGGACGGAGCCGAGAATTCGATCACGAATATAGTTCGTTTCTCGAAGACCTGGAGAGCAATGTCAGACCTCGAGTGTGCAACGGAGACTATTATTATTATTATTATTATACCATTAGGCCATTTCCCTTTCGGGGTAGGCGTGACTTGCTCGGTTGGAAAGTAGTGGGATAGGTATATAGGTGTGAGGTAGGTCGTTATATGGTATAGGGTAGATAGGTATATAGGTATATGTGTTATGGTATAGATATTTTAGATTGATCTGGAGTTTTCGTGTTATTTATTCAAATAACACGTTCACTCCGCAACACTGCTCCGACCCAGGTTGTTGATCAATCTCTCTAGCGATCACCCCAAGTGAGGAGCCTCACAGAATTGTTATGTATGGTTCCCCACTTGGGCCCATTAGTATCCAAGGTCTTTGTTTCCGGCATCATTCACTCTATTGTCACTCTGCTTATAAACTATTTGTCGCCACATATTTCTGTCCTGGCATACTACTCTAGCTTCATTTACGTCCATGCATTTCTTCATGCAAGCTCTTCTGTTCCTATGACTTCTTATGTCTCTTCGGATCAATGTCTCATTTACAGATTCTAACCATCCTTTCTGCGGTCTACCTCTGGGCATTCTGCCATTTACTTTACCTTTAGACTGCTGTCCGAAAATCTTAGTTACATAAAATTTAGCACTTCTCGTTTTAGAAAATTGACTCTATCACAATCGGAGCGTTCGGCAGGGCAGAGTCGCGGCCAACAGCGTCAGAGCGACAAAGATGGTAATGAAGAACTCTCAGGGCCGCATTATGTCTGCAGAGATACGTCGTTCCCGCGTGAGTGGGACACCTGGATTGTATGTGTACTAGTTGCTCAGCGTGTGCATGACACGCATTGCAGCTTTCGCTGTAAACTTCTTGACGTAAAAGACGATCACGATGTACTAAGGTGGAAATGACACCGTTCTCGTATGCAAAAATAAACCCTCTGTACCTGAATTAAGCCCTGATGATCTGAGGAAAGAAAAAGCTTGCTTTTTCGACAAGGACTGTTTTTCTACATTTCTATGAAAGTTGCCGTGCATTTTTGTGTCCACTGGATATTGGTGAAATTTGTCAACATCTGCTTTCTTATTTCGGCTTTTAGATGTGAAGCATCTAGATGGAGTAATGCACTTTCCTCACTTCTGATGTTAAAATTCAGGGAAAGGGTCTCTGCCACTTGCTCCGCGGCTTTGCAAACGAACGCTCCTTCGCCAGTCATCTCATGGTACCGGACCATTTTTAGGAGAGGATCTCTGCCGTTTGCAACGATGTAAGCTGTACTTAGAACAATTCGGTTATGAAGACACCAGAGATTCAGAATTTCGCGTCCTCCTGGACGGTGTGAAATGTATAATCGCGGAACTGACGAGTTGATATGCAAGCTTTTATGCATATGCATGATCCTACGTGTGGTGACATCAAGGGCCTTAAGCTCGTTCTTCGTCCATTGAATTACCCCAAACGAGTAGAGTAGAACCGGGACGGCAAGCATGTTAGTCGCAGATACCTTGTTCAACGCCGACAGATTGGAAGACTAAATCTGTCGAAGAAGATGCTTGTATTTGCTTCGGAGACTCTCCTTCACTGATGGTACGTCCTGAATGCGGCTTTGTGGCATGCCCAGATAAGTATAGGTCTCTCCAGTATCAAGATGTCTAATAACACTTATATTCACAAGCTCGAAGTGCTAGGGAGCGCCAACAATCATTCCTTTCTTCAGATGAATCTTGGCACACTTGTCCAATCCAAAGTCCATACCAATCTCTCCTGTGTACTCCTTGACAATACTTAAAGCACCCTGAAGTTTGCTTTTACCAGATGCATAGATCTTCTTTAGGTAATCCATACAAAATACGTGAGTGACCTTATGCTTGCGATGATTAGCGTTGTCGCAGAAGTATCACGGAGAATTTCGTAGTTTGAGAGATAGAGGCAGAATGGTAATGCAAAATAGCAACCGCAATAGCAAAATAGCAGTTTGAAGTTCGCTTTTACCTGAGGCATAAATCTTCAGGTCATCCATATAAAATACATGTGTGAGTTTATGCTTGCGCTGATTAGTGTCGCCACAGAGGTATTCAGAGGAATATCTTAGTGCGAGAGATAGAGACAGAAGTATGGTATCACCCTGGAAGACGCCCCTCTGGAGGGTGAAGTTGTTCGTTATCACACAATAATTTATAGATGAGATAGTACATCTAGTTTTCTAAAGAGGCATCAATCTCTCTATGCATCTCACTATGTGCGGATGCACCTTCAAGCTTTCCAATAGACAGATGATAAGTCTATGAGAGGTTGAATCGAAAGCTTTGCCGCAGTCCGGCGCTGATGGGCTACAGCTTCTTTACAGACACACCTTTAAATAAGCAGGTTTTCTCGACAGCTAACTACACTTTTTTTTCGAGCCACGTTGTTCGTACATCTCTCGCCACACAGGCTCAATTCGTCGAACAAGCCTGTTGTTTAGGACAGCTGTAAAGATCTTATACAGTGTGTTCAAACTAGTTATTGGCTTGTAATTCTCTCGGTTGGACAAGTTGTCTTTTTTCGGCAGGAGTATAGTGCATCCTAACACCAGCCACTATAAAAAGGGGGGCCTCCGACTTTACATCTGAGGTGAATATGCAGGCCAAATGTTGGTGCGTAAAAGTAAACTCCTTCCACCAGAAGTTCTTGATAGAATCTGGGCTAGCAGCGGAAAAGTTCTTCGTGCCTCTAAGTGCTTTTTTCACCTCGTCGGCAGTGATTAATGGACATTCCTCCTTAGATGTTATGAGGTTGTCGCAAAACTCCTTGAAGCGGATGATATTATCAGTATCTTATTTCAATTCCAGTATTTCCGGGATCTTGTATACCTCTCTTTTCTGGATTCTTCTCCTTGCATTAGATAACACCCGTATTTTGTCAACAATATGCTGCTTGATTGTCAGCAGCTGTGACTTGTTCAGTGTGTGGTAGTAGATCCTCAGTTCTTGAGCGAAATTTCGAACCCTTTCCAGAAACGGTCTACCAGATGTTGCGCAGTCAATTACACACTGAATATGGGACGCATTCTGTCTTGCCCATCCAATCTTCTTGTTTAGTTGATGCAAGCGTCTTTTGGTCTTTTGATCCATCGTTGGTCTAAGCCTTTGATTTGAATCAGCCAACTCTCTCGCCGCGCTATAATCTGAAGAATTGATGGTCCATAGGTCGGTCTTCTCAGATATATTTTGATGAAGGACAGCATACATTTGAATCAGATATTGGGGCTTAGGAGAAATCTGGATGTTAACGTTCCTTTTTATCCTGAAATCGCGATAATCTCTCAGAAGGTGCCTGCTTTCTGCGGTTGGTCTTAATGTCGCTTCTTCATCTTCGTCTGCAGCTTGATCAAGCAGCGGTTGAGGAAGCGATCCGCGCAGATATCCATTTTTCCGGAGGCAGTCGGCTTGATTTCGCAAAGACTGATGCGAAATGTGCTAAAGCTCTGGGTGTTTTTGGCACCACAGAGTGTGCATATACGACATAAAGCCTCTGTGAATAGGGATATTGCTGGCATCGTAGCTTTCCAGAAAGTCACCCTTCTGTTGATACATCCACTCAATGTGAGCGTTTTGTCGGTTTGTCGTCGTGCTTTTATCTGATTGATTTTCAACGCCCTGAAATCTAGGGTGATGGGCACTGTTTGTCGACCTATTGTCGGGTGCTCTACGCGTTCGATCGTTTTGAACCGCATCTAAAACTTTTTCGTGGTTTTGTGGTATTATTTTTGTTTCCATGAGCAACTAAAGAAAGGGTTCGTTCATCCTTGTAGAGCTCCGTATGCAAGGATAAGGCTGCATAATCTGAGAGGTCGCCCGGTATCCTGGAGTCACCGTTTAAGACACTTCACCCACGGCTTTTGGCACGGTTGTTACACTTCCGCTTGAGGGTTAATTCCTGCTGGACCATCCCTGGACAATTGTCCGCGTCTGCTTAATAATTATTGTAACCTTATTCAGTAAAAACCCTTTTTACAGGGACCCTTCATCCATAGTGGTGGCACTCCCATGTATCGTTTCGAAGACTTGTGTTCAAAATCAGCGCCATCTAGCGGTCCCCCCGGACACTATAAGTAAATAAACCTACAAATCCCTGACAGAAATGGTTTCTAAACTCTGCTTTCCCCAAATTCTCGCAAATATTAAAATTCACTTAATTTCGTGCAAATAAACTTTCAAAATAATCAAAATTCATAAATTTAAAAAGATTGTTCATACGTAAAATATATAATTAAATACTAGAAGTATGATTTGTTGTGATGTAAAGAAATAATTGGCTTTCATTTGAGATTATATTTTAGAATAATATTTCTCATTTCTCTAACGAAGAAATTTTTATAAACGATAAACTTTGCTTGAAGAAAAAACTTCCTAATCTCTCAAATAAACTTGTATTCATATCCTTTTTAATTTATTTTTTACTGCTTCGAAATATGAAAACAACAAAGTAACTTTTAAAGACGTCTTAAGACGTCCAATGTCAGTACGAAAGATGTCCCGAGAATTTTCCATGGCTTTTAGACGTATTTAGGACATCTTAAGGACATTGGACGTCTTAGAGACGTTGATTGGCCTGACATTCGACTCCTAGGAACGTCCCAAGGACGTTCTTGGGATTTCCATGGTTTTGTGCCCACTGGGAGGTTAACCGAACACATTCAATTTGACACTTCGAGCAATTTTCAATTTCAAGATTTCGAAATATTTGAAAATACCATGGTTGCACATGCGCATTTCATTTTGCTGACTCTCAGCGCCACCTAGCGGTTCCTCCGGACACAAAAACATAATGCCTTCAAAACTATACATGGGAGTGCCACCACTATGCCTTCATCCGCCATTCACAATTTACATTTGAAATTACAATTTACAAACTTACATTCACGAAAAAATTTACAAATATTTTTGATTAAGTTATGGAAGAAATATTCCTATTATAGATATTACTATATTATTTCGAATAACGCTTTCTGAACACCTATCGGGGAAACCAATAAAAAAAAGCGCCTGATACTCTATATCCGGGTTGGTGTGAAATAGAGTTTATTTGCAAAACAATTTTCAAGTTTTTACGATGCAGTGATGTAGTTCATCTCCTGATACTAAGTAATTTATTAGCCAATTATTCAATTAATTAGTCAATTATTTAATTAGTTCTTTCAATAATTCCATAATTATCTGAATAAGTTGTTTACATATTCATTTTTACCATGAAATAATACAATGTTGTAAAACTAATCCTTTCAATAACATTTTTCATAGAAAATGAATAAACAATGTAGAAATAGTTGAATTAATTTTTTCTTTATTGACTTTCGACAAAAGAAATTCTGAAAGTAATTTGCACAATGAAAATACATAAAATATGTCGAAGTCAAAAAACATACACGACCTAAAAATAATCAAATTTCGAAAAACCAAATCTTGTGCTGAGTTGTGTTTGACAAATGCAGTCTTCATTACTTCTAACAAAATCGTGTGAGACCAACAGTTGTCTTATTAAAGTTTAAACTGTTAAATTAAAAAGATGTACAAGGCACAAAAATAATCAAATTTCGAATAACCAAACCATGTACTGTAAGCTTTTGGCAAACTTGCTGCTAATCTTGAATTTGAAATTTTCGGTTTGAATATGTCAACATTAGGTCTTACATAATTTTGTTACATAGCAAACCCATTACTTTTGTCGAGCACAATTCAGCTCAAGTTTATATTTTACAGAATAATAAATTTTTTATTTTTCATTCATATATTTATTAAGAGGTTAGGTTTATGGACTGTTATTTTATCGCACCAGGGGGGTCACTCGCCATACAAATACGCTGTGTCAGTTTTGTGAAGGACGGCAGAAAATGAAACACTGGGGCCACTAGCGCGACGCCCTACATTTGAATTAGAGCTGATTAGAATCATGGGATATTTAGTATTTTCCGCCGTTTTTGTAATATTTTTGACGTTTGCGGATAATTTAAAAACTTTCAGCTTGAATTAAACAGAAAAAAATTGATTAGCAGTTCGAACTCGAAATTTCATTGCCTCACTACCCGATTCGGGTAGTGTTTCTAGGTGGATAACTACTACCAGTGTGGGTCCACCACACCCACGACGGGCCAACACCACGCAGTATTCCCGAACGGTCACCCATCCAAGTAATAACCGCGCCCAACGCTGCTTAACTTCAGTGTTCTAACGGGAACTGGTGTTTTCAGCGTGGTATCGTCATTGGCTCAGCTTGAATTAAGCAAGAATTAATTGTTTCTTGAATTGCAAAAATATCTAGGATTAAAAAATAGACCTTGCATACACTGGAAATGTCGGTTTTCAAGTTTCAAGTAGAGTAAAATGGTGAAATATAAAGATTACGTCCCTAAAGTTAAAAAAAAATAAACTGAATGTTCGGAAATGACAGTATGAAAAATAGTTTCCCTATTTTCAAGCGGTTTTATACAGTTATTTTGAGGAATCTTGAAATTTTTTGTTGCCAATGTTGATAAAATTTCATTAAAATAGACTACATTTTTGGGTACTTTTTTAACAAAAAGTTTTAAAAACTGGGGGAGACATGGCCGCTGCCGCAAAACACGTTTTTAAAATTTTTATTTGCAGTGAGCATGACATTTTTGAAAGCCCTTGGTTCAGGGACTGCGTATATGAATATAATAATAAAATCTTGTTGGTTTTTTGATTTCACATAATTCGTTCCGGACTTATCATGCTCACCGCAAATAAAAATAAGCAAACGTGTTTTGCGGCAGCGGCCATGTCTCCCTCAAATTTTAAAACTTTTTATTAGAAAAGTACCCAAAAATACATAGTAATGGATCCTATATTGTCTATTTTAATGAAATGTTGTCAATATTGCAAACAAGAAGTCAAAATCTCTCAGAATAAATGTATGTAACCCCTTAATGACTTGAATGATCCTAATGTATCATTACATTATAATAAAAATATATAAGAAATGATAAAAATAATAATTTTGAATATTCAGTATATTGTGTTGATCGTGAAACGGCTGAAAAGAAAATCAGTATTGAAGCTATTATTTTTTCTGTGCGTTTATCATTTATTTATTTAAAAATTGAATTAGAAGATGGAGATATAAATTAAATATGGAGTAAAGACAGTAGGAGGGTATATAGGAGTGATAAATGCCAGGTTAATTCATTTAAATAAATATAATTATTGAATTATTAACAAATATACTACGATAAAAGTATAGCAATTATTATGCAGACAGAGCATAATGATTTATTACACACAATTGAGCAAAACTACGTTTTACAAAATTTCACGACTTCTTTTTTGGCAAAATTATCCTTTTTTTAATATAGTTTTCTCGTACTATTCTGACTGCAAGAAAATCAGTATTTTACAATTATAATTTATTTTAATACTTGAATTTACAAATAAATTAATGTAATTTACATAAATATCGAAAGTCAACGATAATTGAAAACTGTCATTAATGTCACTTTTACATTTTTTCTTAAAGATAGTAAGGGTCTTTAAATATTTTCATAATGAAAAAAAACTATTTAAGCCATAATTTTACACACCATCACAATAATCTCAAAGCTTGGCAACAAGAATAATATATCAAAATTTAAAAATCTATGTAGCCATGAAACCGTCAGAGCCATTCGATTATTGTAAGTTAAAGGACATCGGTGTAAACGTAAACAAATCGTAATTCTTATCGGTATAACCGTTCCTTTCGGAGCTAAAACTTCCTTTTTGAGTCGTACCCTGATCGACAGTTACCCATGTAGAAACTGCTCCATTTGTCCCCATTTCAATTAGGGCAGTAGTCAGAATCTCACTAAAACAACTGGACTAGTAAGTTCTAAGCAGGACCCTTCAAGGCACTGCTAAGATTTTTTATTCCTCATGACTAGAAAAAACTATGTGCCTCTAGTTAGGCCCTAATCTTGTATTTGGACGGGGCTCAGTTGGTTCCTGATTTAGGTAAAAGAACCAAAAAATTCTAGTCAGGCACTGGTCGGACGTTAGTTAGCATACCCCAGATAAATTTTCTAAACATGGTGCTGCAGTATATATGATGCAGTGCCATCTTCAGAAGTTCGTATGCACTAAATCATGTTTTAGTAAACAGGCGAATGGCTGCCTCAACAACACGTGACAGCAAACTGGAATTTATTTTCATCTGAAGAATCCGTGCATTTAACACTTATAAACACGTGTTTTTATTGAAAGTAACACTACGTAAATTTTTATTGAATATAGTTCAAGTGGTAGTTTCTATTTCTATTTATTATATATACTGAATGTGATTTGTGAATATAACCAAAAAAATTTAGGTAATTTCTTTTTTCACCTATCACAATCACTTTGATTGAAATGGAGTTAGAATTTTTTGTTAATACGTGAAACATAAGGAAAACAGTTGAATTTGTGCCGTGTATGTGAAACCCAGTGGTAGATAATAGAAATAAGAATTTTGTTGTTGAAAAATATTTTGTCACATATATTTATATCACATCAGCTGAATAATGAGCGTACCGGAAAACAGAGAGGGGCTAGACGGGCGGTTGAAGGGTATTCCTGTTAGGACCTCGCTAGAAGTTCTAGATAGTGCCTGTCTAAAACAGCGTTACAGAAATAGTCTGGTCCTCCTATTCTTCCTGACCAGCGCCCGGTCAGAACCGGGGAGAACTAGCTGGGGCCCTTCCGAATTTCGATCGCAATTTCTACATGGGTAGGTGCTTTATATCAATGCCCCCCATTTTTATAACACATTTATCCGTAAAGGAATAAAATAGGGCAAATAGACGATAAAGTTATGACATGTCACGAGTTTTTATATGCAAAATAATAACAGGCAACGGGCAGACAGGGCGTCGCAGAGGTGGCGCCAATGTTTCATGATTCGCCGCTCTTCACAAAACTGACACGCGCCTCTAATGCAAAAGCGAAAATCGTGTCACCCCCCTGATCGCACTAAATGGTGTATACTTCGAATCGTCAAGCACAACGTTTCGTTTTGTCCCAGTAACAAGGTGCGGTTCTAGCAAACAAAAACGTACTTAAAAAATCTTGTCTGTTATTTTCAATTTTTCAAAAAAGCTTTCACTGCACAAATGAGCACAATTCTAGCACAATACAGCATAACTTAATTTTTTCAAAATAAAGTTTACGGTTCTAGCTTCCAGGACATGTTCAAGGATTCTAGATTGATGAACAGTTATAATTTCAATAGGGGTCAAAGCAAATACGAATAAAATGGTATATATACATTTTTTTGTTCATGGATCTAAAAATAATACAGAAAACAGCACTTCGATTTGGAAAAGAATGTGGATTAAGTCTCCTTTGTGCTGATAATGCCTTACCTAAACCTTCACTAAACTGCAGAGATGATTTGGTGACATTCGATTTTTTTGCGGACCTACTCAATGACTAACTCATGTCGTAGAAGATTGTATAGGCTACAAGAATGGTCTTTTCTATTAAACTTACGAATCACGTGGGATATCAACATTTTGTTGTTTTTTTTTTTTATTTCACGAGTAACTTCTCAATTTTACAATTAATTCTAATTATTATATTTATTGTTTTCGAAGAATGAATTGCACTTACGTATCTCTATTTGAAATTTCAGTCTGAGGCAGGTTATTTTTCTCATTTGGCATAATTTTCACATTTTCGACTTCCTATTCACAAAAATATTTATTCATCCTAATTTTCATTCAATTTCATATCTATTTTCCTGAATTTCCATTTGCCCATAACCCTATCATTCATTTATATGAATCGCCATTTGGCATACCTCTCACTTTTTCGAATTGTCATGTAACTGAAATCTCATTTGTCCTACAGTACATCCGGCCTAAAATGAAGACGCGAAATTCAAATGAAAAAAATTCGGACTGGCTGATCATGAATTTCGCGTTGTACAATGCTCTTTATACGTACCTCGCGCTCGGCACCACATTCAACTCCTTAGCCAAAAGTGTAAAGCTACAAACTTTTATCCTCACACTTTACAATCCTTCCCATACCAAGAGTGTAATGTAACAAGCATCTATATCCACACTAGACAAACCTTTATATACATTTTCATACGCACAGTACACTGCTGTTTAAACGCACCTCACGCTTCGCGCGCTTCACTGCGTTTCTATCCAAAATAAATATAATATTTCACTTCAATATAGACTGACGTCTTAATAATGTAAACTTGAAGCTTTATGGCAATGCTGATTACGATATGAATTTGCCTATAGATATTCCTTGCTTATTGTCATCATGCTTTGACTAACAACAATTGACTTTCGGGGCTTCCGCGTGGAACCAGTTATAGGGTTGGCTTGTGAGGATTTCGTGAGGTACGAAATTGACGTTGAGGTGAGTAGGAGTTGAGGAGGAATTCCCTTTCTCTCACGAAAAGCATGCATTTGGGATTGGAATACGTAGATTTGAGTTGGATCTTCTAATTAGGGTCTTCATGATACCACAACAGGATCATAGAGTTGGTATTAGAATGAGATATGTCTCATTAATTTGATTTACTCCATTTACAGACCGTGGAACTTGATTTGACATCATATATAGCTCACACTAAGATCAGTCGTGAGAGTGAATTATGTTCAAAAGCATTCTTGATAACAATCGACTATTGTTACGCAAATAAAATTCGACACTCATGTTTGATACGCTCCTTACTTTTGGGTGGGATTTGTTGGAAATAGTAAGAAGTACATTCGTCGGGGATAATGGATTTTTCTGTACAAAGAGAAAGTGAGAAGGAATTATCTCATTAGATAGTAAGAGACAGGAGAGGTAGGGAAACCATAGGAGAAAGTGAGAGAAAATGTTGCGATTTTGTAAAGGAGAGATGTATGGTTGATAGATTTTGAAGGAGGTGAAAGGAGGGTGTGATGTGTCTATCTCATAAGATAGAAAGATATGGCGGATGAAAGAGTGATCTGGAGATTACAAGAGGAGAGAGTGAGAGGATAAATGTCGAGAAAGGTGGAAAGGGGGAGTGATGTATCTATCTCGTAAGATAGAAAGAGACAGCAGGTTGAAAGAGTGATCTAAAGACTACAAGAGGAGGAAGTGAGAGGATAAATTCAAGGGAGGCGGAAAGAGGGTTTGATTATATCTATCTCCTAAGATAGAAGGAGATAGCGAGTGGAGCGGGTGGTTTTGATTGCGATTTTCTTCTGTAAAGAATTTGATTAGCGGAGATTCAATTCATTAGTAAGTGGGAAAGGGATGCCTTAGTCAGTGTGTCGGCTGAAATGGCTGGTATGCCAGCTGTCTCAGCGCAAACGGGCGGGCTGGTATGCCAGCTAGCCCGTTAGAGGAGGAAAGGGGGGGGGGGGGGAGGGGGGAGAATTGAAGTAACAAGAAAAAATTATGTTTAGTATGACTTTTATTCTTGATCTTTATGTTACCACGATTTTACAGAGAGTCGGCGTTCTTATTTTTGAATTCTTGGACCGTCCTCAAAAGAGGGTGACGAAGACGAGTGTCCTGGCGGCCTCTGGCTGGTTCCCAGCTGGAGGCTCCTGAAGATCGAGAGAGAGATCTGGAGATTTTGTGTTCGAATGGTTAGTCACGGCAATGGCCGTGACCTTTTAACTTTTTTAAATAGAAATTCGGTGAGCACAGACCAAATATTTTTTGCCCTCTGTATCGGACATCTTGCAAGTTGACATCACAGCCTAAACCACATTGGAAAAGGTTTGGTGGTGTAACTGGAAGTATGACTGTGATTAATCACAGAATACAAATCATAGAGACTTTGGAGAGAGGTTGAGGTTTAGCCAGCATTAATTCTGCGACTAACAGTGTTGCCAGAACCCTGCTTAAGCGAGTCGCAGCTTGGGTGTGCCCTGTCGCACGAAAATCGCGCACGCTTGAATAGCCCACAATCGCGCACTTTCGGCCTGAAGTAGCCTAAAGTAGCGATTTTCAAAATGTAGTTCCGAAGAAAGGGGATAAAAAGCACACAAATATGTGATTCGAGAACAAGATACATGGGGACGCTGTCTTCTTAGCTCGGTACCTCATAGATGGAAAGCATATGGAAAGCATGCTTAACAGTGTATTGGCCATATCGCACACCCATACGCGCAGTTCTCGCCGACGTTGCGATTACGATTGCTGTTGTTCGTTGACGTTTTGACCAATCAGAGCGCATGAGTCGACGTTTGTAGCTGCAATCGCAAGAATAGCTGGCGGGCAAGAGTGCCAACTCATAACCGGGAAACTACGTGAAACTCAATTCATGCGGTTCGCGGCCAAAATAGTCCAATTCACAAGTGTCTCACACTTACGTAGCCCAATTTGCAAATTGTCGCAAATGACCGATTTCAGTCGCGCACAGATCCTCTGAAGTGGCCCAATTTGCGATTAATCGCGCGATCTGGCAACACTGGCGACTAGTCAAACGGCTGCCCTGCAACCCCCTACGAGACGCTAGAAAGGATTACGGGTGTGAAGAACATTATTTCTGTGACCAGCCACACGACGTTGAAAAGGGGTAGGGGTTTGACTAACATTATTTCTGTGACCAGGCACAGTGGTGCCTTCCAGCCCCCAAGATACATTGGAACGAGGTAGAGGTTTGACCCAGATTATTTTTATGACCAGTCACAGGGATGCCCTCTGACTACCCACGAGAGATTTAAAAGAGTTAGGAGCATAATCTGGAAAGGGTGGAAGGTTGTTAATGGCGATGGATGTTTCGGCTAACTCACTTTCTCCCAAGAATGGATATACAAAACTAGGGTCTCCTGGAATGAGGGGTGGTTGTGACTTGGGGACTGTCTCTGAAATCACATTCTTCCCGAGAAGGGTTATGAAATTCGGGGAGGGCTACACATTTTTTTGGGCAGTGAGGATGTCACTGCCCGAAAAAATATCGCTTTCTTACAGTTCTAAACAAAGACCCGTAATTTCTTCCAGTCTCAACACTGAAAATGATATTTCTGCATATTTTTTTGGACATATGCGTAATCAGCTAGTCAAAATTTATCAGTAAACAAGGTGTAAAGAAGGTTTGGAAACATGATATTTTTCTTTTTGGAAACGTCATTTTTTTCAAGTTTTGATCTTAAAAATTAGATTTCTGGCAATCTCATGGCCACCTTCGTAATCGGTTCATAAAAATACTTGAATAAACGCTTTTCAGAACTTCACAACTAAGAGGAGAAAAAACAGCCGGGAAGGTAGCTCCTTGCCGGCACCGGCAATCAAGGCACTTCGTATTTTGTATTCCAAAGTTGGATAAAAATGCTGCAGATAGTTGGCGGCTGCATTAAAATAATTTTTATAAATATACTTGGAAGTAGCCTTCTGAAAATGTACCTTCTAAATACTAAAATTATTGGTATGCCTGTAAGAAACAATTCTTCGTATTTAACTGGAAATATACAAAACTAAATTCAATATAATTTTCGAATAGAAGGTTCAGCAAAATTTTCAATTCTTGGTAATCATTTAGTCCACAAATCTGTCGGAAAACGTTTACCGATTTCCAATCATACAATTTGCTTTTCACATGCTAGTGAGTGTTTACATGTTGAAAGCCCTTTAAGCATAAAGTTCATTTTATCGTTACGCTTTTTTCAACCAGTGACCTAAATTTACATGAGAGGGGGCTTTCAAACTAAACGAATAAAAAAATACTGAAGCTTTATATAGCAGAAAAGTAAAGTAAAATCCAGAAACAAAATAAATCAACGATTTCTTAATAGAAAAGTTAATTCCTTAAAAAAAATAAATTTTAATCTAAACGTTTTCCCGGGATTATTAGATTGTACATGACAATTCAGTTCTGATGAACGATTATCAGTTTAATAGAAGTTTTTAAGCATACATAACTTTATATCTTTACAAAATTCACGAGAGACATAACTTAGTCTCCATGGCCCTTCTGTTAAACGTGATCATATAGTAATGTGTATGAAACGCAAGATCTGCTTCAGTTTCTGTCGTATACTTCTCGAAACTTTACCTTTTCTACTCTCGTTCTTTAGCAGTGGCTGATCCTTCGGGAAATTTACCAGTTCTGGAAAGGTAGACCCCGCGAGTCCAAGGAGAGAACGTGCTTTTAGTTTATTACGGGGAGGTACCAAACGATTTTAACTTGACAAAGTAATCATTGTCCAGAATTTTGTATTTTTTTCTTACCTTAATTTGTAGAGAAATTATATAAAAAAGTTTACTTCTTGTTTTATTTTCCTCTCAACATAAGATTTGGGGTCGAGTTAGTTATTCAAAGAAGGAGCTAGTTACCAGGAGCTCGGTTGGGGGAGATCGAGACAAGATAAATATAATTAAGATTTTCAATAAAATAGTTGCAATCTATAGCAGTTTTTCAAAATGTAAGTGGATATATATACGAAATGATGAGACACTTGCGGGGAAAATGCAGAAGGCGGTCGTCCTTGGGTCGCTCCATGCCCTTTGAGTACATGAGAATTTCGCCGCTTCATCGTATCGAGTGTATCGAAGACAGTAATCACCTATCTCACGGTCGTGAGACATGATTATAGCTGAAACCCCACGGTTCTACTATATATATATATATATATATAACTTTAGAAACGGTTGGAGAACCACCGCAGGGTCCCACAGAGAGCAACTGTCATCTGAAAATGACACCGGCTCCTAGTAGAATCGCGGTAAATCACACTTATGGCCACGGCTCACGTCCGTAAGATGGGTGGCACGATGAAATTGTGACGACAGGCCGGCAAAACCCTCGTGCGTCTTGAGAACACGAAGCGACCCAAGGATGACAGTTTTATGCATCCATCTCGCAAGTGCCTTGACATATTTTTGCACGGGGGTATGACTTTGAGGTCACGAACCAGTGATGGTTTCGCACCTCCGAGAGCAACGATCACAAGGAAAATAACTTGCACCGAATATTTGGGTACAGTCGTTGCAGCTCCCTTTCAAGGTCTTGATACCTCTCCTTCTTTTTTTCTTCCTTGGCAGTGATGCAGTCGGACAGAGCCAAGAATTCGACCACGAATATATGTAGTTTGTTTCTCGAAATCTTGGAGAACGATGTCAGACCTCGAATGTGCAAAGGAGACTGCTGCCCGAAAATCGTAGTTCCACAAAATTTGACACTTCTCGTTTTGGACAATTGACTTTATCTCCCATATATATATATATATATATATATATATATATATATATATATATATCTGGGATACCGGGCGACGTCTCAGAGTATCAGCCTTATCCTTGCACGCGGGGCTCTACAAGGATTGACAAACCCTTTCCCTAGCTGCTCGTGGGAACAAAAATGAAACCAACAAATCACCAAAATGTTGTAGATGCGGTTCAACACGATCGAACGCGCAGAGCACCCGACAATGGATCGGCAAACAATGCCGATCATCCTAGAGTTCGGGGTGCTGAAAATAATTTAGATGGAAACACGACGACGAACCGGCGAAACGCCCACATTCAGTGGACGGATCAACCTAAGAATGACGTGCTAGACTGCTACGATGCCAGTATTATCCCTGTTCGCGGAGGCTTCATGGCGCGTATGCATACTCTGTGGTGCCAGAAACACCCAGAGCTTCAATACGTTTCGCATCAGTCTTTGCGAAATCAAGCCGACTACCTCCGGAAAAATGGATATGTACGTGGAACGCTTCCTCAACCGCTGCTTGAACAAGCTGCAGACGAAGATGAAACGACATTGAGACCAACCGCAGAAAGCAGGCTCCTTCTGGAAGATGATCACAATTTCAGTACAAGGTGGAACATCAACATGCAAGTTCCTCTTAAGCCCCAAGATCTGGCTGAAATGGATGCCTCCCTTCGTGGAGATATCTCGCAAGAGTCCGACCTCTGGACCATCAATTGCTCAGTTTATGGTGCTGCAAGAGCTTTGGCTGATTCAAATCGAAGGCTGAAACCGACGATGGATCAGAAGACCAGAAGACGCTTGCATCAACTGAACAAGAAAATTGGATGGGTAAGACAGAATGCGTCCCGTGTTCAATGTGTGATTGACTACATAACATCTGGTAGACCGTTCACGGAAAAGGTTCGAAAGTTCGCCCAAGAATTAAGGACCTCGAATCACACACTGAACGAGTCAAAGCTGCTGACAATCAAGCAGCATATTGTTGACAAAATAAGGCTGTTATCTGACGCAAGGAGGAGGATACAGAAGAGAGAGAGATGGAACAAAGAGAATCAACAGTTTCTTGCTGACCCATCACGCCTCTTCAGTAATCCCCCTGTTTTTGTAAAAAATCCACCCAAGCCCAAGGAGGTAGAGACTTTTTGGAGAGAGATGTACAAGATCCCGAAAACACTAGAGTTGAAAGAAGATACTGACAATATCATCCGCTTTAAGGAGTTTTGCGACAGCCTCATAAAATGTGAGAAGGAGTGCCCATCAGTCACTGCCGAAGAGGTGAAAAGAGCACTTAGAGGCACGAAGAACTTTTCCGGTGCTGGACCAGATTGTATTAAGAACTTTTGGTGGAAGAAGTTTACTTTTATACACCAACATTTGGCTCGCATATTCACCTCATATATAAAGTCGGAGACGCCCATTCCACAATGGCTGGTGTTAGGACGCACTATACTCCTACCGAAAAAAGGCAACTTGTCCAGACCAGAGAATTACAGGCCAATAAATTGTTTAAACACGCTGTATAAGATCTTTACAGCTGTCCTAAACAACAGGATCGTTCGACGAATTGAGCCTGTATGGCGAGAGATGTACGAACAACGAGGCTCGAAAAAAGGTGTAACAGGCTGTCGAGAGAACCTGCTAATTGACAGGTGTGTCTGTAAAGACGCTGCCGCCCATCAGCGCGTCCTGTCAATGGCCTGGATTGACTACCGGAAAGCTTTCGATTCAACCTCTCATAGACTTATCATCTGTCTGTTGGGAAGCTTGAAGGTACATCCACACATAGTGAGATGCATAGAGAGACTGATGCCTCTTTGGAAAACTAGATTTACCATCTCATCTAGGAATCATCGTCTGACGACGAACAAGCTCACCTTCCAGAGGGGCGTCTTTCAAGGGGATAGTATGAGCCCTTTGCTTTTTTGCATCACACTTCTGCCTCTATCTCTCGCACTACGAAATTCTCCTGGATACCTCTGTGGCGACACTAATCAGCGTGAGCATAAGGTAACTCATGTATTTTATATGGATGACCTGAAGATCTATGCCGCTGGTAAAAGCAAACTTCAAACTGCTATAAATACCGTCAAGAACTACACAGGAGAGATTGGGATGGACTTTGGTTTGGACAAGTGTGCCAAAATTCATTTGAAGAAAGGAAAGATTACTGGCGTTCCCAAGGACCCTGAGCTTGTAGATATAAGTGTTATTAGACATCTTGACACTGGAGAGACCTATACATACCCGGGCGTGCCTCAAAGCCGCATTCAGGACGTAACATCAGTGAAGGAGTCTCTCCGAAGCAGATACAAGCATCTTCTTCGACAGATTTGGTCTTCCAATCTGTCGGCGTTGAACAAGGTATCTGCGACTAACATGCTTGCCGTCCCGGTTCTACTTGCATATCAATTCGTCAGTTCCACGATTATACATTTCACACCGTCAAGGCGGACGCGGACTTCTGAATCTCCAATGTCTTCATAACCGAATTGTTTTAAGTACAGCTTACATAGTTGCGAATGGCAGAAATCCTCTCCTAAAGATGGTCAGAAACTACGAGATGACTGGCGAAGGAGCGTTCCTTTACAAAGCCGCGGAGCAAGCTGCCGAGGCCCTTGGCCTGAATTTCAACATCAGAAGTGAGGAAAGTGCATTACTCCATCTAGATGCTTCACGTCTAAAAGCCGAAGTAAAGAAAGCAGAGGTTAGGAAATTTCACCAAGAGCTACTCGAGAAGCATATGCACGGAAACTTTCACAGAAATGTAGAAAAACACTCAGCACACGCTGAGTACCTAGAACACATACTATCGGGGTGTCCGACCCACGCAGGAACAACATATATCTATAGACATAATGCGGCCCTAAGAGTACTTTATTACCACCTTTGTCGCTCTTACGGTGTTGGTCGCGACCCCGCCCTGCCGAACGCTCCAAGGGATATAGAGTCAATTGTCCGAAACGAGAAGTGCCAGATTTTCTGGAACTACGATTTTTGGGCAGCAGTCTCCGTTGCGCACTCGAGGCCTGACATTGTTCTCCAAGACTTCGAGAAACGAACGATATTCGTGATCGAATTCTTGGCTCCGTCCGAATACAACATCACTGCAAAGGAGAAAGAAAAGGAGGAGAGGTATCAAGACCTTCAAAGAGAGCTGCAACGACTGTACCCAAAATATTCGGTACGAGTAATTGTCCTTGTGATAGGTGCTCTCGGAGGTG
The DNA here is from genome assembly GCA_932178445.1 of Andricus quercusramuli. Classification (NCBI taxonomy): domain Eukaryota; kingdom Metazoa; phylum Arthropoda; class Insecta; order Hymenoptera; family Cynipidae; genus Andricus; species Andricus quercusramuli. The sequence continues at coordinate 202,496 of CAKNXH010062694.1, forward strand.
CTAAATTATCACTGGTTCGTAACCTTAAAGCCATACCCGCGTGCCAAAAATATGCCAATGCACTTGCGAGATGGATGCAGAAAGCTGTCATCCTTGGGTCGCTTCGTGTCCTCAAGACACACGAGGGTTTCGCCGGCCTGTCGTTGTGATTTCGACGTGCCCTGTGACCACCCATCTCACGGATGTGAGACGTGGCCATAGGTGTATTTTACCGCGGTTCTACTGGGGGCTATTGACATTTTTTTTTTAGATCGCACTTGCTCTCAGTGGTACCCTGCGGTGGTTGTTTAACTTCTTTTTAATTATATATATATATATATATATATATATATATATTAGGGTGGTTCAAAAAAATCGACTATTTTTTTTCGAAACCCCCACATAAAAACTTCCGGAAAGGTGTAAAAAGACGCCTGTGAAAGGCAGAGCTCTTAATATTAATATTTAGAGGTCGCTTATCCCAAATTTAAAGGAATTGCTATGACAATAACATATTCTTCTAGGGAATTCGACGCTCTACAAAAAAGGTTTCTTATGATTTTTTCATAAGTGTACTCTAAAGCCTTAATTCTATTTTTGACAATAGCGCAGTTTGGGACGTCTTAGCAAATGAGTGAGCGAGTGATCGAAAGCGAGAGTGCAAGCGAGAGAGAGAGAGAGAGAGAGTTACTTATTACTTACAAATCTTTACGCTTGTAATTCATGCAACTTGCGTTTCCTTTTTCTTTCACTTCTCTTGTACCTCCATTTTGCCATTTTTTTGCATCCATTCTTTCATTATTTTTAATTTGCTCCCCTAGCACTCTCTAATTCCTTCATCCACTCTTCCCCCAAACCATCCTCCCCTAGAATCTTTACCACATTCTCTTGCCACCTTCCTTTATCTTCCATTCCGCTCCTACATCTTTCCCACACATGCTCCCATGTTTCTTCTTCCCATTCAGAGATTCTGCACTTCCTGTTATCTTTCTTTTCCCGATACTTACTTGCCCTTACCTCGTTTCCTCATCTAAATCTTGCTATTCTGGTCAATCTTTTCTCTCCCCATCCCTTTCCTAAATACTTTGGTACTCTTTCCTTTTTTAACATCTTATACCATATATTATAATTTGATTCCACAATCAACCCCCATCTCTCTATTAATTGTCTTTCTCTCTCCCTGTTTTCCACTTCTTCATAGTTGACTCCAGTCCCGTCTTCTATATCTCTAGCCTTAAAGAACTCCCTCCTTTCTTCCTCCCATCTCGTTAATTCCACAGCCCTCCCTCTCCTTTCTTTTACCTCCATCAAACACTTTCTCGCTAACTCCCCTCCCTTTCCCTTTTCCAGCTTCGTATCAAAACTCCATGCCCTCTTTCCCGCTCTAGTACTCAATTTATTCCTTTGCGCTTCTCCTCTAACCATATATCCCGGCGTCCTTCAGTCTGCACCTAGCGTCCACCTTATGCACCTTTCTTGTAAACTTTCAATCTCTTTCCTTTCTTTCCATCCTCATATCTCTGCTCCATAACCTAATATCGGCCATACCAGCGTATCAAATAACCACATTCTCCTTCTCCAATTTTTTTTAAACCTTATTTTTCCTATTCCCCATATCTTTCATTACCCCTGCTGCTTTTTTTATCCTTTCTCTTATATGAGCTCTATGATCTCTATTTGCTTGCGAGGAATATCCCAAATACTTAAACTCTGTTACTTCTTCTAATTTTTCCCCTTCCATCTCCCCGTCCATTCTTTCTTTCTTCGCCCTCCTTTTCTAAACCTCATTATCTTTGTCTTTTCTACATTTAAATTCAACTTCCTTCCATCTAAATATTTCTCTAATACTGTAATTGAGCCCGCCATCCCTTCTTCATCAGCTGCCATCAACACTATATCGTCTCCGTATGCCAGTGTATATATGTTTTTGTTCCCTATCCTAACTCCTCGCCACCCTTTTCACTGAATTTCTTCTTCCAAGTCTGATATTAATATATTAAATAAGAGTGGGCTCAGAGGACATCCTCGCCTTACCCCTCTCACCAACCAGAAACTACGTCCTGCTTGCTCTCCTACCTTTACCTTGCTTTTTGTCTCTCTACAAATTTCCGATACTCTCTTTATTAATCCCTCTCTAATCCCCTTTTTCACGATAACTTTTTCTATCTCGCCTCGGTCTAATGAGTCAAACGCCGCCTTCAAGTCCACGAACACTGCTATCATTGCTCCTTCCTCCCTTTTAATCCTTTTATTTATTACGTAGTTCAGAACATATATCTTGTCCATTACACCCATCCCTTTTCTAAACCTTGTCTGATTAGGTGACTGTATCTTTTTTTCTAAAACTGATTTTTTTAACCTCTTTGATAAAACAGTCACATATTCTTTATAGAGTGTTAGGATAAGTGTCACTCCTCTATAATCTTTAACCTCCTCCCCTTTGCCTTTCTTCGCTATTGGTATCACTACTCCTTCTTTCCATAAATCTGGCCACCCCTCTCCTCTCCATACTCTATTGCACATTATTCATGCCCATTTCTTTAATTTTGTCCCCCCATATTTCCATACTTCATTTGGAATCTCATCTATACCAGGTGCCTTTCCATCTTTCGTCATCCCTAATACCTTGACTATTTCCTCGCTTGTAATGTCCTCCTCCTGATCTGTTTCCCTACCATCTTTTCGCTCTTTCCTAACTTTCCTCTCTACCCCTCCTAGTAATTCCATAAAATATTTTTTCCATCATATCATCTCAATGTCCTGGTTTACTTTTTTCCTTCTTGTTCTTTCTTTATTTACCACCTTCCAAACCTCTTCTTCCGTCCTAGCCTTCTCCGTTTCTTCTTCAAACCTTTTATTTTCCTCCTCTTTTTTTTGATCACACAACTCAGTATACTCCTCCTTTTTTCTCCTATATTCTTCTCCATTACTTGTCCCTTTTCTCCATTTTCTTAATACCCTTCTCACTTCCTTCTTCTTCTGTTTACAATCCTCATCCCATCCACTTCTATCCCCTCCTTCACTAACTTCTTTTTTGCTTGTGCACTGTAATACTCCTTTTATTTCTCCTACCATTATTTCCATTTTCTCATTTACATTTCCTTCCCCTATTTTGATATTCCTGACTTTTTCTTCAAACTGTTCTTCACCTCCCATTAACCAATCCCCTCTTCCTGCTCGTTTTACTTTTCCTTCCTTTTTAGCCTTATTGTTATTACTCATTTCTCCCTCTACTGTCACTATTATGGGAAAGTGATCTAAATCTATATAGTTCCTCACCTCCAGTTTCTTAACCTTCTCTCTTACTTCGTCGTCCACTACCACATAATCAATTGCCATTCCCCTCTTTGCTCCTGAACGTGTATATTCTCCTTCCTCATCCCCTTTTATACTTCCGTTTAGGATAAACCATCCCATCTCCCCTAGGCTCTTCAACAACTTCTTTCACTCCCCATTCAGTGCCTTGTCTTCGGATTTTCTTCCTCGCTCTCCATCCCATTCCCTTCCTCCACTATCTCCTGTTCTCGCATTAAAATCAACTCCTATTATAAGCCTAATCTCTTGCTTATTTTCTTCCATCAGTTCATTCATCTCCTCCGATTTCTCCTGCATACCACCGTTCATATAAACCACCGCTATCTTCCACCTCTCTCCTCCCATATTTATCACTTATAATATTAATCCATCTTTATGTTCTTGCCACTCTTTTTTATCATTCTCTGTTATACATTCGTTCCCTTCTCCCATCACCATTCCTCCCATTGCTCTGCCCTTTTTATTCTTCCTCTTTGCATTTTGAACCTGCCATTTCTAACCTCTTGGTAATCTTCCCCTTACTCTTTCCCATCCCTTTTCATCTAGCAACTTCTTCATCACTACTACTACATCCCATTGTGTCAAATTTCTCATAAACTCTCTATCCTTTCTTTCTAAGCCTGCTATATTCCAGTAGCATATCCTCCTATCTTCCCTACTTTCGTCTCTCGTCTCTTTTTGTTTCTCACTATTTCTGACTTCTTCACCTCCCGTTCCTTTCTCTCCTAGTTTCCCGATACCTCATTTGTTGTTCTCCCCTTTCGGTGTACTGAAAATATCCTGATCTGAATCCCTGCTTTCCTTGCTAGTATTCGCTCCGCTAGCCATGAATCTTTTTTGCCTTTCTCCTTCTCTACCCTGCCCTGCTACGACCAACCTGGTCGTCCCACCCTGTCACAAACCTCAAACCCACCTAACCTCAACTTCCACACAAATCTGTCTTGATACCCAAAAATATCCTCATCCCCTTGTCAATCTTTCAATCTCTCAATCAATCCCTCACAAACGAACCCCTCTACACACATCCACAATCCACTCACCTCAAATTTCACCACAATTATCAGAAAAACTCAGCATCAAATTTCACCGCTGCCACAAACTTTCACGCGGGAAACGGAAGTCCATGAATTTACTCCTTCAAAAGATATTTAAGGTTAAATTTGAACACATAATAAATTTATCGTTTTTTTCTTAATTTTCGGCAAAAATTTGAAATTTGTCACTAATTATCGTAATAGTTTCTTCGGAAATGTTATAGTTCAAAATTTTCTCTAAAAAAACAGTAATTTAACTCAAATCATCACATTTTCAAGTTTAATGATTTAAAAGTTATTTGTTATCAGAAGTAGAGAGAGAGGGAGTGAGAGAGGGAGAGGGAGAGGGATTTCGCTGGGATCGGGTGCAATTTTTTAGATTAGCATCCGCTCCCGGCGGAATCCTGCGGTTGTCCTTATGACAAACTTTTAACTATATATATATATGTGTGTGTGTGTGTGTGACGTGCCCCGAAGAAACAGGGGCTTACTCTGAAAAGTTAGATTTTTCAGGGCGAGCGGGCGAAGGCGACCCGCTAGACGCTTTCAGGAGAGAGGGAAGAGTCACGAAATCTTCCCTTTCCACTTACCACTCCAATCTCATGCACATAGCGGCGTTGCTCACGGACGGGATATAGAGGAGACGCGGAGATGTAGTGGTGAGTGGTGGGAGGTGTTTCACGGGATCTCGAGCAGAAGCCCGATTTCTCTGGTACCTATCATCTCAATTATTAGCAATAATAACGCTCGGAAAATTTCTTCGATGGTTTCATTCAAACGAGCAACTCAAAAACTATCGAAAGGTTTAAAAACCTCGATTTCGGTTTTTTTAGAGTAAGCCCCCTTTCTTTGGTGCACACACACACGCGCGCGCGTGTGTGTGTCTGTGTATTTAATTTTAAAGAAGGGTTAAACAACCACGGCAGGGTTCCACTGTGAGCAACTGCTTAAGGAAGTTAATATGGCGATTGCACTCAAATCAAAAACGGAGCAATCAAACGGCAATAGGAGCCTTTTGTGGTGGTTGTCCAAATTTGAGCGTTGAATTCTTGTTTTAATTTCAGGAATTCTATACATTGAATTTCTTTAAAAATGATGTTTTTGAATCAGATCAAAGTTACATATGGTCTTGAAGCCTTCTGAAAGGTCAAATTATGGTGTGATATCAACAAAAAATTAGGAGGCAGTATCCTTCAGAAAAGATTTTTGATTGAATGTCGAAGAAATGATGTTTCACCTAAAAAAAAATTTTTCTTGGATAACAAATTTCGAGATTTTGCTTTTCACAGGAGTTTTTGCAATAGACAATTTGAACATAATTTAAAGAATTTCAAACACACAATTCTGAATTTACTGATCAAGGATGGTTCAAATTATGTTAATTTTTTAAAAGTAAAAATTTCCAGAATTAGAAGTGAATTAGAAGTATTTTTACAACAAGATAAAATCATTGATCTTTTAAAACATCATTTTTTAAAAAGAAGATAAGGATGCTTGGTTTGTAAATTTGGTAAATATTCAAATTCCTGATTCAGTTACAGATATTCTCAGATTAGGTAAAGGTTTTAGTAACCATGTGATGAAAAAAAGTAAGTCGGAACAAATGATGGAAATAGTCAAAGATGTTGAATCAAGTATACACAAAATTCCAATATTAGTACAACAAGATTTCCGAAACAAGGTTTTGCACTTGTCGAAGAGCTTTGTTGATAAGAATTGATTGCACATTAGTAGCATTGATCGTAAAATTTCTGAAGGTTTCTTGAAACCTTCAAAAATTTTACGAGAGGTTTCTTATAAGTGTACTCTAAAGCCTTAATTCTATTTTTGACAATAGCGCATTTTGGGACGTCTTAGCAAATGACTAAAAAAAAAGCAACTAAAAAAAAGCAAAAACTAATTAAAAGAAATCTTTTGTTATCTTGAGAACAAAAGATTTCCTTAAACACAACCCTGATATAATTTGCATGGATACTGATAAGGGCAATATTACAGTTTGTATGAAGAAATCAGATTATATTAGGATATGGAAGATTTACTTTCCAATCGTGATAACTTTGAATTATTGAATGAAAATCCGTTAAAACAATTAAGAAGAGACACTTTCAAGATTCTAGACAATTGGAAAAGAAAGGTCTTTTTGGAAAGGATATAAGATGGTCTGATATAAATACCGAAGACACAGTTCTTGCAAGATGATATGCTTTGAGAAAGATTCATAAAGACGACTATCCTTTAAGAATGGTTATTTCAACTATTAACACTCCCACGAAATTTTTAGAACAAATCTCTAATTTGATACTTAAAGACTCAATTACAAGTTCTAAATACAATACTAAAAACAGCTGGGAATTCCAAAAAAATATTATTGAAAAAACTGTTCCTGATGACCATGTAATGATTTATTTAGATGTCTTTGCAATGTTTCCAAGTATACCCCTTGAATTGGTTAAGGGGGTATTTCTATTTGACCGGACAGAAAAATATTTTTTTTGTATTTTTTTGATAGTAGCCAACGGCCATACCACGCTGAAAAAACCAGTTCTCGTTAGATCACTGAAGTTAAGCAGTGTTGGGTGCGGTTAGTACTTGGATGGGTGACCGTTCGGGAGTACTGCGTGCTGTTGGCTCGTCGTGGGTGTGGTGAGCCCACACTTGTAGTTATTTACTACAAGAAACTATCCACCTAGAAACACTACCCGAATCGGGTGGTGTCACGCCTAACCCGGAAGGGAAATGGCTTAATGGTATACATGGTATACATATAGTATGTGGAATTTGTACGCAAAGGTATTTGTTTGGTTCGGACTTTTTAACGAAGCTGGATCAGGGTCAACTGCGCAGAGCGGAGAGTACTCAGCCGCACGCTGCGGAGGGCCGCCTCGGCTGTCAGGCAGGCAGGTCATAAATGTGTATGATAGAGTCACTGTTCGTCTCAAACAGGTTTTCCTTCTCCGATACTCCGATATTGGTAACCATGTATTTTTTCAGATTAAGATCTGCTTAAAAATAATTTAAAAAAAATTGCATTCAAAAACAATAACAGTTGTATTTTTTTATGAATCTTTGAAAAACGCCTGAAAAAAGCACGGTCAAATAGAAATACCCCCTTAAACATGTAATTTCAAATAGATGGGGCAATATAAAAACACGTACTCGATTAAGTCAAAAAGATTTTATCAGAGGGATAGTTTCCATTATGAACTCAACTTATTTTAAATTCAATGGATCTTTTTATAGGCAAAAGTTTGGTACTCCCATAGGTTCAATCGTTTCTCCGATTTTAGCAGAAATAGTTATGGAAGATTTGAAGGTCTTCGCTTTCAAGAAGCTAAATTTTGTTGTTCCCTTTTACTTTCTGTATGTTGATGACACCTATTTATGTGTTCCTCTAGCAAAGTTGCAGGCAGTTATTGATGCTTTTAACAGTTTCCATCCAAAACTTCAATTTAGCTATGAAATAGAGGAAAATAATGAAATCAGTTTTTTGGACGTAGTAGTAATTAAAGGTCAGGATGGTAATATTATTACCAATTGGTATAGGAAAAGTACATATTCAGGTAGAATTTTAAATTTCTTTTCGGCTCATCCTTTTCAAAACAAAATTGCAGTAATCATAAACTTAGTTGACAGAGCTCAAGGTTTGTCCCACATTTCATTTCACAAAGAGAATTTGAATATTGTAAGGAATATCCTTTCTCTTGATCATTACCCACGAAAGTTAATTGAGCAACATATCAAAATTAGAATTTAACAAATCAAAAATAAATGAAGTAACATTTTATCTACAGAGAATCAGAAAGAATTGAGAGAATATAGTTCTTCTAATAATATTTTTGTTCCTAAATTGTGAAGCAAGTCATGGAAATGAAATTCAAAATAAAAGATTCGATCATTCTTTTTGAAACGTTTTGGTCACTGTTTTGGATCCTCATCAGTCAGAAAAACATTTATGAATTCTGTAAAAAACATACAAATAATGTAGAAAGTGTAATTATAAAAAAGAATAAAGAATGCAATTTTAAATGTTAAAAACAAGAAAGAGAAAGGTTGTCTCATAAAAGGAGGCCCTCAATTTTTAAATCTATATCAAGCAATAAATATTGATAACAGCGGAGAAAACAGAAGGTCAATGAGGAAAGCAGAAAAACAACCATACCTGGTACAAGTTAAAAATCGAAGTCAAAGTAAAAAGCCAAGAGAAAGCAAAACACATTATTTAACAATAAATAAAAATTAAGAGAAAACGAATAAAAATATAAATAAATAAGGGGGAAAGCCCGACGTCCCTCTTGGAACGTGAAGACGAGTGACTAAGCAACTGAAGGGGACAGACTAGCAGACTTCTTAATACTAGGGTGGAGCAACACGAAAGTGATGTTCGTTTGGGACGCTGTTATAAGAGTGATCTTCTCAGACATACGAGATGGTTCGTTGATATTGACCATGAGTTTGACTGGGATAATGTTGAAATTTTACATAGCGAAAGTAATGAGAGAAGGAGAAAATTCATGGCAATGCTTTATATTAAAAAACAAAATAAGTTGTCTATTAATTTAAAAACTGATTTGGAAAAATTGAACAAAAGTTATTCTGAAATTCAAGAATTTTAGATCAGACTAAAATCAAATTCAAAATCCCATTTAACATCCAATAATCAAGTCAATACATAGAATTCCTGAAAATAAAACAAGAATTCAAAAATAAAATTTGGACAACAACCACCAAGTGCTCCTATTGCAATTCCTAGAAAACAAAATAACCAAAATTTGTTCCTTCGGACAAAAATAAAAAAGAGGAAAGAAAAATGAGAAGGCAACCAACAAAATTCCCTTCCTTCTTTTTCTTCATTTCTTTCGTGCATAATATTCAAACAAACAAACAAAATCCGATTCTAACCAAAAATGACTTCGACATATTGGGCTGTAACCATCTTAAGCCTGAGAGGAAAATGAGTTTCCTAATTTTTTATAATAATTCGGCCCTACCAAAGGTGTTCTCGCGTTGTCGTCGCGGTAGGGCTTGAGCTTTCCTCTAATGAATTTGACGGCTATGTTCGCCGCAGCATTGCTACTGACAGGGTTTCCCATGCCAGATAGGCAGAGAACGAATGGGTAAGTGACTAAGAGGAACACCAAAACCCATAAATAATAATGAAGAGTCTTTTAAGAATTTTGAAACGCTTGTCGCTACCTGAGGATCGTCGGGGCGCCCCTGGAGCCACCGCTGGGGGCCACAGCATGCGGGACGGTGGTGACGGTGAACTGCGAGATGGTCAGGCAGATCTCACTAATCAAACAGCTGGCCTGCACTAACATCTGCGACATACGGTAAGCAGTGAAACATCAACTGTGTCTGCTGAGGATGCTTTGGCTAGCGTTAGCTATTTGCAGCCAACCTCTTCAACAGAAATACCGTGGGAGAGCATCAAGTGTGATACCACAATGAATGAGGAATTGATGCGTCTCTATTATAAAAGTGCGAAGTTTGAAACATCACGCAAAAAAGGACAAAATTTCAGAAAGAAATTAAACACCTGTCGCATTATGAGAAACTTCCTAGTCCATCAGGAAGCAAGTGACTAAGAACCTATAGCGTGATACATGGTAGCTCTAACAAAGCCTCCAGAGGCGACTGTTGTCACCTCCAACAGTTACGGCCGCTGTGTAAGGATGACAGCGGCAAAGACAAAGTGCAAACTATACCATGCTCCTAATTTTGTACCTACAACATCATCGCAAATGATTTCAAACATCGTATTGAAATAACTTATAGCAACAAAGGGATTTGGTTGGTTGTCTTCTCATTTTTCTTTCCTCTTTTTTATTTTTGTCCAAAGAAGCAAATTTTTTTTGTTTCTAGGAATTGCAATAGGAGCATTTTGTGGTGGTTGTCTAAATTTGATTGTTGAATTCTAGTTTTATTGTTAAGAATTCTATACATTAACATGAATCCTGTTATTCTATCGTATTTTAAAACTAAAAAAAATAATTTAAAATAGCGGACAATATTTTCAACCTGAGGTTCTTCGTGAAGTTTAATATCGAGAATTATTGCATAAACGTATTGATGGACAATTAGTTAATGAAAGCAGAGCAAGATCAGGCACTCACACTATTCATAATTTTCATATTTACATCAAAATTAATACTTTTGGAACACTTCGTCTTTCATGAAATTGAGGCATGAAGGTTACAATAACTAATAAGCAGTTGCGGACGATTTTCCAGGGATCGTTCAGAAGGAATAACCCCTAAGCGGAGGCGTAACAACCGCAACGAAATCGGAGTTGCACCAGGGTGAGGTGTCTTAAACGGTGACTCTGGGATACTGGGCGATCATTCAAAGTATGCAGCCTTGTCCTTGCATGCAGGGCTCTACAAGAACAAACGAACCCTTTCCCTAGCTGCTCGTGAGAACAACACTGACACCACCAAACCACCAAAAAGTTGTAGATGTGGTTCAAAACTATCTAACGCAGATAACCCTAGAGTTCGGGGTGCTGGAAATAACTTAGATGGAAACACGATGACGTACCGGCAAAACGCCTTCATTGAGTGTGTAAATCATCTCAAGGATGACTTGCTAGACTGCAACATTGCCAGCATTATTCCTGTTCACGAAGGCTTAATGGTGCGTATGCACACATTGTGGTGTCATAAATATCCAGAGCTTCAGCACATTTCGCATCAGTCTTTGCGAAATCAAGCCGACTACCTCCGTAAAAATGTATACGTACGCAAAGCGCTCCCCCAAGCACTGTATGAACAAGCCGCAGACGAAGAGGAGGATGCAACATTACGACCAACCGCCAAAAGCAGGCATCTTCGGAGAGATGTCTGCAAGAGATGGGCCACTGAGAGACAAAAACTAGAGCGGGAGATCGGTCATATAACGCAAAAAAACATTGTTGAAAGAATGCTCACCAGTGCCGAAAACTGGGATAAAATAGCTGGAGACGTAGAGACTGTGCTACGTTATAAGAAGAAGGAACAGAGCCAATCCACCATGAGTCGCTCTTTCTGACCATGAGAAACAGCCATGCCCAATTACGATGCCGAAGGCCGACGAGCCCGTTGCGCGACACTATCGTGCTGTTGAGGACGATGCGTAGATCTTGGTTGGGACATGAAGCTGATCGAATTCAGGAGAAGAATGGAACCAGCAAGAGCCCCTGCAGAAAGTGTAAAGCTTATAGCGGTACAGCCCAACCAGCCACACCCAATCAAGATGTCAAAGGCCGATGAGCCCGATGAGCGGTAACACCGCTCCACTGAGTACGATGCGTCCATCTTGGTTGGGACACAAGGCCGACAAAGAAAACCAGCAGACGCCTCAGTAGTCGAAGAAACGGCACCCCCTGAAGTAATGCGAAAGCAGTTCCGGGGGGACTCCTGCCAAATAGAAAGGGTGGTGGTTTTTCGTGTGTCCTTTGGTGGCATTATTATCATGAAAAAGTTGATTTTGTATAATGTGTAATTAGACGCAATGTATAATTGGATATTTGTATGTCAGGGTCATTGTAGTAATGCGACAATGATCCTCACACTACCGAGAAGTGCGGACCCGTCACAGTGCGTTCTTGAACATTTTCCACCAACCCTCCTAAAAAAAAACCCTTCTGAGGTATGATCACGATTATCGGACAAGGAGGAATATTGTCATCCACGTTCCTCCTAAGCCCCAAGATCTGGCTGAAATGGATACTTCCCTTCGTGAGGATATCTCGGAGGAGTGCAACCTCTGGACCATGAATTGTTCAGTTTATGGTGCTGCGAGAGCTGTGACTGATTCAAATTAAAGGCTAACACCGACGGAGGATCAAAAGACCAAAATACGCTTACATTAACTGAGCAAAAAGATTGGATGGGCAAGACAGAATGCGTCCCGTGTTAAGTGTGTGATCTACTACGTAATATCTGGTAGACCGTATATTGTTGACAACATACGGATTTTATCTGACGCGAGAAGGAGAATACAGAAAAGGTAGAGATGGATCAGACAGAATCAACAGTTTCTCGCTGATCCATTGCGCTTCTTCAGCGATCTCCCTGTTTCTATCAAAAATCTACCAAAGTTCAGCGGGATAGAGACCTTTTGAAGAGAGGTATACAAGATCCCGAAAGCACTGGAGCTGAAAGAAGATACTAAGAAAATCACCAGCTTTAAGGAGTTTTAAGACAACCTTATAACATCTGAGGAGCAATTTCCATCAATCATTGACGAAGAAGTGAAAAAAGCACTTAGGGGTACGAAGAACTTTTCCCCTGCAAGTCCAGATGATATCAAGATCTTCTGGTGGAGGAAGTTTATTTCCACACACCAACATCTGGCCCGCAAATTCACCTCATATTTAAAGCTAGAAACGCCCATTCCGCAGTGGCTGGTGTTAGGACGCACTGCACTCCTACCGAAAAAAGGCAACTTGTCCAACCCAGAGAATTAGTGAACAATAACTTATTTGAACACACTGTGTAAGATCTTCACAGCTGTCCTAAACAACAGAATTGTAGAAATAATTGAGCCTTAGTGAAAAAAGATGTACGAACAACGTGGCTCGGAAAAAGGTGAAGTTTGCAAAGACGCGGCAGCCCATCAGTGCGTCCTGCCAATGACCTGGATTGACTACCGGAAAGCTTTCGATTTAACCTCTCATAGATCTGTCTGATAGAAAGCTTGAAGATTCATCCACACATAGTCAGGTGCATAGTAATAGTAATTCTATTTTGCATTACAATTCTGCCTCTATCCCTCACACTACGAAATTCTCCTGGATACTTCTGCGACAACACTAATCATCGCAAGCATAAGGTCACTCATGTATTTTGTATGGATTACCTCAAGAAGATCTATGCATCTGGTAAAAGCAAACTTCAGGGTGCTTTAAATATTGTCAAGTAGTACACAGGAGAGATTGGTATGGACTTTGGATTGGACAAGTGTGCCAAGATTCATCTGAAGAAAGGAATAATTGTTGCCGCTCCCAAGCACTTCGAGCTTGTGAATTGTAAGCAGGAATTTATTTTGTTTCTATTTTGTCAGGCGCCAGGTGCGCATGCGCCAGTCGGAAGCGCAATAACACAGCGAAAGCTGGGAGTGGCCATAGTTTATGCCTGGGCTGCTTCAGCCCTCAAAAGAGTGGTGGTAGAAGGGGTGGTTCGGACTTACAAAATAAGCAACTCCGTAGCCAGAGTCGTTCTTTCTCGTAAATAAATTGGCTATCTAATTACCATTTAATTCAAGGGCACATTTATTGAGAGCTAATTCTAAGTAGAATAAAAGGTTTCCCGAAAAGAAAATTCAATTACAAATGTGAGAGATAGAGATGCTAAATCGGTCCACCGATACTCCAAGGGCGAATACCGGAACAACTGATGCATAACATCTAATTCGCTAAATAATTAAGAATCCCAGAAATTCAACAGTAGCTATTTTGAGGTTATGTTTCCCCGGAAGTTACGCACGTGGCGAATATCGGCGGTAGCGAAGGCAGCAATAAAATCATGAGGCCAACATGGCGTCCAAAAATTAACACACGGTAACGCCGACAATACGAATTTCTATAACCCACGCTTTACACGAAAGTAATTGACCTGCACCAAAAGATGAGCCACTGAAACCCATGATTTCCACTAATCATGGAAAAACACATATTTTCATATAAGACAAAGAACCAACGCCATTGGAAACTTCATCGGGTCCTCACGTTCACCGGTCTAAACTCTAATTGTTAAAATCCACCAGGAAGCAAAAGGTGGTCTATGTGAGCATCCGAATCAGGTCGCCAACCGCTTACCTGAATTTAAAGGACCTTACCTCAATCTTAAATAGATAACGAGACTGAAGCTACTTTACTTTGTCACGAGTACAGCGTTTTAGAGTTCGAAAGCAAAAAGAGAGCAAAACTACGCGACTGCGTCTCGGCACGTGGCAGCCGAACGAAGAAGGACTCTGCATGGTCGTCGGCGGGCTCGTAGCCCTCTTTCTCAAGGCGAGTTTCCCCGGCACGACGCTGATTGGCTGCTTGCTCGACGCTTTCCGGGAATTGGTAGATTTGAACTCGCTCGCTCAGCTCAGCTGTAGGGCCACTAGAGAGGAGAGGCAGGGACGTCTTAACTGGTGGCCTGTAATCAAAATAATATATGCGGAGTAGATCCGTTGCATTTCCGGTAAATGAGGAAGTTCTCGTCCGCTCTGGAGCGAGATTGTCCGCATTGGCAAACACACGGCACAAATCTAGGACGAACAGACCTATTTCTCATCCGTAGCATAGGAGTCTTGAGGTAGGCTGAGATCTCGATCCAGTGCTGTTGCGTCGAGGGCCCGGTTAAAGGATGTGAGGACTTCCTCCCACAAATGGATTACTGGTGCAGACCAAGGTATAGCTCCTGGCTACTAAGTTCATTCCCAAAGCATAGGGATCAGGATGCGCCGTCGTCCCTGGCTCTGGAGGCATCCGAGGTTTCCAGCCAGGTTCCGGGAATATTAGAGACAGCAAACGGAAAGGCGGGAACCAGATTCAAATTCGAATCTCGATTCTCAATTAGAAGTGGCAGCAGCGAGTAAATCCCAGTTCTCTGGAGGCCTCACAGAGTCCCAAAATCCTTCGATGTCCCACGTTGAGAATATCCATGAGGAAAGGTCATAAATAACAAATAAAAGAAAATACCCTACGAATTAATCCTAAATTCTTAAAATTAACCTAAATATGCCCTCGGAGCATCGTGCCACGTGCCGAGAAACCCATGTCGCTTCAGAATCAAAGTAATAATATAAATAAAGATTTTGTCGTGTTACAGAATATAAGTATTATTAGACATCTTGACACTGGAGAGACCTATACTTATCTGGGCGTGCCTCAAAACCGCCTTCAGGACGTAACATCAGTGGAGGAGTCTTCTCGAAGCAAATACAAGCATCTTCTTCGACAGATTTGTTCTTCAGATCTGACAGCGTTGAACAAGGTATCTGCAACTAACATGCTTGCCATGCCGGTTCTACTCTACTTGTTTGGAGTGGCGCATTCAACAAAAAACGAGGTAACGGCCATGGATATCGCCACGCGTAAGATCATGCATATGCAAAAGAGCTTGCCTATCAATTCATCCGTTCCGTGATTATACATCTCACGCCGTCAAGGCGGACGCGGACTTCTGAATCTCCAATGCCTTCATAACCGGATTGTTCCAAATACAGCTTACATTGTTGCAAATGGCAAGGATCCTCTCCTAAAAATAGTCAGGAAACACGAGATGATTGGCAAAGGAGCGTTCCTTCGCAAAGCCGCGAAGCAGGCAGCCGAGTCTTGGCCTGAATGTGAACATCAGAAGTGAGGAAAGTGCATTCCTCCATCTAGATGCTTCACTTCTAAAAGCCGAAGTGAAGAAAGCAGCGTTTAAAAAATTTGGCCAACAGCTACTCGAAAAAAAGTGCACGGTGGCTTGCACAGAAACGTAGAAAAACAGTCCTTGTTAAAGGAACAAACTTTTGCTTTCCTCAGATCATCCGGACTTAATTAATGTACAGAAGGTTTCATTTTCGCATGCCAGGACAGTATCATTTCCACCTTAGTATATCCTGACCACATTTTATGTCAAGAAGTTCCCAGCGATAGGTGCAGAGCGTGTCATGCACACGCTGAGTATGTAGAACAGATACTATGTGGGTGTCCCACTCACGCGGGAATGACGTATCTCTACAGACATAATGAGACCGTAAGATTGCTTTATCATCATCTTTGTCGCTCTTACGGTGTTGGCCGCGACCCTGCGCGACGGTACGTTCCGAGGAAGATAAAGTCAATTGTCCGAAACCAGAAGTGCCAAAAATATGCCAAGGCACTTGCGAGATGGATGAAGAAAGCTGTCATCCTTGAGTAGCTTTGTGTCCTCAAGACTCATGAGAGTTTCGCCATCCTGTCGTAGTGATTTGTTCGTGACCTGTGACGACCATTTCACGGTCCTGAGCCATTGCCATAGGTGTGATTTACCGCGGTTCTGCCTGGAGCCGCTGGGTGCCATTCAGTTTTTGCACAGTTTTTACACCTCCACTTAAGGGTTATTCCTTCGTTACCATCCCTGGACAATTGTCCGCGACTGCTTATCAATTATTGTAACCATATTTAGCAATAATCCTTGGTACTTGCACAGGGGAGATTGGGATGGACTTTGGTTTGGACAAGTGTGCCAAAATTCATTTGAAGGAAGGAAAGATTACTGGCGTTCCCAAGGACCCTGAGCTTGTGGATATAAGTGTTATTAGACATCTTAACAATGGAGAGACCTATACATACCTGAGCGTGCCTCGAAGCCGCATTCAGGACGTATCATCAGTGAAGGAGTCTCTCCGAAGCAGATACAAGCATCTTCTTCGACAGATTTGGTCTTCCAATCTGTCGGCGTTGAACAAGGTATCTGCGACTACCATGCTTGCCGTCCTGGTTCTACTCTACTCGTTTGGGGTGGTTCAATGGACGAAGAACGAGCTTAAGGCCCTTGATGTCACCACGCGTAAGATCATGCATATGCATAAAAGCTTGCACATCAATTCGTCAGTTCCGCGATTATACATTTCACGCCGTCAAGGCGGACGCGGACTTCTGAATCTCCAGTGTCTTCATAACCGAATTGTTTTAAGTACAGCTTACATCGTTACGAATGGCAGAGATCCTCTCCTAAAGATGGTCAGAAACCACCAGATGATTGGCGAAGGAGCGAAGGACCGTTCCTTTACAACGCTGTGGAGCAAGCTGCCGAGACCCTTGGCCTGAATTTTAACATCAGAAGTGAGGAAAGTGCATTACTCCATCTAGATGCTTCACGTCTAAAAGCCGAAGTAAAGAAAGCAGAGGTTGGAAAATTTCACCACGAGCTACTCGACAAGCATATGCACGGAAACTTTCACACAAATGTAGAAAAACAGTCCTTGCCGAAGGAGCAAACTTTTCCTTTCCTCAAATCATCAGGGCTCACTTCAGGTACAGAGGGCTTTATTTTTGCATGCCAGGACGGTGTCATCTCCACCTAAGCATACCGTCACCGCATTTTATGTCGAGAAGTTCCCAGTGATAGGTGCAGAGCGTGTCATGCACACGCTGAGTACCTAGAACACATACTATTGGGGTGTCCGACCCACGCAGGAACAACGTATATCTATAGACATGATGCGGCCCTCAGAGTACTTTATTACCACCTTTGTCGCTTTTACGGTGTTAGTCGCGACCCTGCCCTGCCGAACTACGATTTTCGGGCAGCAGTCTCCGTTGCGCACTCGAGGCCTGATATTGTTCTCCAAGACTTCGAGAAACGAACTATATTCATGATCGAATTCTCGGCTCCGTCCGAATACAACATTACTGCAAAGGAGAAAGAAAAAGAGGAAAGGTATCAAGACCTTAAAAGAGATCTGCAACGACTGTACCCAAAATATTCGGTACGAGTAATTGTCCTTGTGATGGGTGCTCTCGGAGGTGCGAAATTATCACTGGTTCGTAACCTTAAAGCCATACCCGCGTGCCAAAAATATGCCAAGGCACTTGCGAGATGGATGCAGAAAGCTGTCATCTTCGGGTCGCTTCGTGTCCTCAAGACACACGAGGGTTTCGCCGGCCTGTTGTTGTTATTTCATTGTGCCCTGTGACCACCCATCTCACGGTTGTCAGACGTGGCCATTGGTGTATTTTACCGCGGTTCTACTGGGGGCTATTGATATTTTTTTCCTTCAGATGGCAGTTGCTCTTGGTGGTACCCTGCGGTGGTTGTTTAAATTTCTTAATTATATATATTAGTATTATTAAAGTTAATTATTAAATTAAATTTATTATTAAAGCAAAAATTGTCCAAAACGAGAAGTGCCAAATTTTCTAGAAATACGATTTTTGGACAGTAGTCTCCGTTATACACTCGAGGCCTGAATTCGATCTCCAAGGCTCCAAAAAACGAACTATATTCGTGATAGAATTTTCGGCTCCGTCCGACTACAACCAAGGAGAAAGAAAAGAAGGAGAGGTATCAAGACCTTAAAAAAGAGCTGCAACGACTGTAACCAAAATATTCGGTACGAGTAATTGTCCTTGGGATAGGTACTTTCGGCGGTGCAACACTATCACTGGTTCTTAACGTTAAAGCCATACCCGCGTGTCAAAAATACGCCACGGCACTCGCGAGATGGATGCATAAAGCTGTCATCCTTAGGTCGCTTCGTTTACTCAAGACACAAGAGGGGTTCGCCAGCCTGTTGCTGTTATTTCATTGTGCCCTGCGACCACCCATCTCACGGTTCTCAGACGTGGCCATAAGTGTGATTCACCGCGGTTCTACTAGGAGCCGGTGACGCTGAACCTAAAGGTGCTGGCACTCGTGATTTTTTTGTTCGTTTCTGGTATGGGTTACGACTGTTTCAAGAAGGCCATTAATGTACCAATAATTTGACTCAAATTAAGGTGTAATTGGGGCGATTTTTTCCGTCCTGGTCTTAAAATAGTCGTAAGCCACACCAGAAACGAAAACGAAAAAAAAATTAGACTTTCCACCACCTGTCAGTTGAGCTCAGTCGAGTGTTGCCATGCGAACTTGGACCAAAAGGACTTTTTCATACATTTTGTGCGGTAACCTTTCCTTTCAAAGTTAGTTTTTTTATACAGAAAATGAATTTCGGGTTTTATGAAGGATTAGGTATTAATGAAGATATTCATATTATTAGATAAAAAACTATTAGACCTATCAAAATATGGTTCACAGCGATTTTGTACACGTTTTTAGGACGGAAACATTTTTCCCATGACATTTTACCGTATATAGGGTATCTTTGGCAACTTTATGGGTGAAAACATAAATAATGGTTGCAGGAGGTGGATTTAAAAACTCGATTTGAATTTTTTAACAACAAAGAACTATACTAGGGGTCACCCATATACCACGTGAACAGTTAGCGAGGGGGCGGGGATGTCATAGTCCACGACTGTTCACAAAAGGAGCGTGGATGCGTGTTCTCCTGTTTCTGCGGATTTTCTTAATGAGAAGATGTAAAGAACTGGAAGATTTTCACGACTTTTTTTCGGTCTCACTACCTTATATCGGCAAGCTCATATTTTCAAGAAAAATGGCATTTTCCGACAATTCACTGTTCTTTTTGGCTTCCGCTTTGGAAAACCAGATTTACTATCTTATCTGGAAAACATCGTGTGATCACTAACAGTATCACCTGTCAGAGAAGTGTGTTTCAGGGCGACACCATGAGCCCTCTCCTCTTTTGTCTCACATTATTGTCACTATCTCTCGCACTTCGCCATACCGAAGGGTACCTCTGCGGCAAACCCGAAAACCGGAAGCATAACGTCACTCATGGATTTTACATGGATGATCTTAAGATCTATGCTAGAGATATGCAAGATATTGGAATGGAGTTCGGGTTAGAGAAATTTTCCAACGTTAATTTGAAGAAAGGAAAACTTAACGGCATCCCCGAAGATCCCGAGCTCGTTAGCAGAAGTGCTATACGACACCTTTGCGCTGGAGAGACCTATATATACCTCGGCGTGCCACAGAGCCGCATTCAGGACGTAACATCTATAAAGGATACTCTCTGGTTCAGATACAAACGTCTTATCCGACAGATATGGTCTTCCGAACTGTCGGCGAGGAACAAAGAATCTGCGACGAACATGCTTGCCATCCCAGTAGTACTCTATTCATTTGCGGTAGTTCCATGGATGAGGACAAGCTCAGATCCCTCGATATCGGTTCCTGAAAGGTTATGCACATGAACAAAAACATGCACCTGAAGTCTTCTGTTCCACGACTTTACATCTCACGCCGTCAAGGTAGTCGTGGAATACTGAATCTTGAATGCCTTCAATACAGGATTATTCTGGGCACAGCCCATATAGTCGCAAATGGACAAGACCCACTTCTTAAAATGATCAAGAAACACGAAGATGTAGGAAAAGGGGCGTTTCTGTACAAAGCAGGGGAGGAGGCTGCTGAAACACTCGGCCTTGACTTCAATATCAGGAGTGAGCAAAATGCATCAATTCTTATCCATCTTGAATTCTTACTTCTGAAGGCCCAGATCAAGAAACCACAGGAGAAAAACTTCAGCGAACAGCTCCTCGACAAGAGAATACACGGCATCTTCCACAGAAATGTGGAAGATCAGTCGATGTCGTATGAACTGACGTTTGCTTTCCATAGATCATCCGGATTGAAGTCGGGCACGGAGGGCTTCATTTTGGCATGTTAAGATGGTGTCATTTCCACTCTAGCATACCGTCGCCACATTTTGAGCCAAGACATTCCCGATGATAGCTGCAGAGCGCGTCATGAACATCCCGAGCATCTAGGGCACATACTATCTAGTTGTCCAACTCATGCGGGAACAACCTACATCCAAAGGCACAATGCGGCACTAAGAGTGCTTTATCACCATCTCAGTCACTCTTCCGGCATTAGCCCAAATACCTCTCTGCTAAACGCTCCTAGAGAAACAGAGTAATTGTCGAAGTGCCGCATATACTGGAACTTCATATTCTCGACAATTGTTCCTGTTGCGCACTCGAGACCTGACATAGTTCTTATTGACTTTGAGAAACAAACCACGTTTGTAATCGAATTTTCAGCACCACCTGACAAAAACGTCACAGCGGAGGAGAAAGAAAAGAAAGAGCGGTATAAAAACTTTATAAGGGAGTTAGTTGCGACGGTTATACCCGGAATATTCTGTTAAGCTAATCGCCCTGATCATCGGCGCTTTTGGAGGTGCCAAGGTTTCACTTGTTAATAGCCTGAAAAGCATCTCTGCGTGTCAACAAAATGCTGAGACACTTGCGGGGAAAATGTAGAAGGCGGTCGTCCTTGGGTCGCTCCGTGTCCTCAGGGTGCACGAGACTTTCGCCGAAACATCGTATTGAATTCGCGCGGACTGAAACCACCCATCTCACGGTCGTGAGACGTGGTTATAGCTGAAATTTTACCGCGATTTCGCTGGGAGCGGGTGCAATTTTGATTAGCACCCGCTCCCGGTGAAATCCTGCGGTTGCCCTTATGACAGACGTTTAACTATATATAGACCGATAGACAGATATACAAACAGATACTCTTGTAAAACCGTTTTTTCTGACTCAGTGCGTCATTAAACGCGGAAACTACCAAACGAACACATAATAAAATGCTTAGAAACCGCTCAAAAACTACGTCACTCTATTTTCAACACTTGTTCCACCCCTCCCTTTCTTCGTCAGAGCTCGTCACACAAAGCTTGCAACTCAAGAGTGACGTATCAAATTTAATTCAAAATTGTTCCTCTGATTTAAATTGATAAACGCCTAAAATGAAATTTAAAACGTATATTCATAATATATACATACTTTACTTTTGAAATAAAAGCATCAACTTTCATTTTTTTCAAGCATTCAAAAAAATGATTATAAACATATATGTGTACGCTCAATTCACAATGTAAATACCCTCAGTTTACATCGTTCCTAGAATTTAAGTCCTCGGCATTCTATTGATGCGGGGACCGCCGTACGAAGAAAGAGGCGCTGCAGAGTCAAGCGTGACGACCAGCATGAGGGCAGTACTCTCAGCGCGTTATATTAGTTGCGCCAGTTGTTAGCATACGTCCAAATCCAACAGAAATTGTTCACGAAGCCCTGACTGTTTAGTTTTGGATTCCCTCAACTTATGTAGACGGTCACTGCAAAGCATGCCCGAATTCGTTCTTACATCGAGAGTTGAGTGTATTTATTTTTCATCTGTGATGTTACATTCTGCATCACTCCCCATCCCCTATGTCACAAAATCAATGACCCCCTCTCCCCTTTATCTGATCTGCAAAAAAAGAAATAAGTGCACTTGTTGCTCAAAGATAATCGATCGGTAAGTTAGAAATATTAGAATTATAAATATAATTTTAAGAATTCGTTATCCGCGTATCTTAGTCAATTCTATTATTCATTTGATTTCATTTTCGACTGCCAATTTCAAGTGAGATTTCCCTCCTGGGACGCACTGCACATGTCTTTTTTTAATCAGATAGAGAATTGTTTATTAAAAAACACGGAAGGAATAATGAAGTAATAGGCTTAAGATAAAAAAAGAATTTTTCTCATTGCCACACTTCAGATTATATTGAATCGTTGTTTTAAAATTTTCGGATGCAGTTCCGAATAGTACATACCTCCGATTTTAAAAACATATATTTTATGTCGAATACATTTTTACTCTGCGACTAATACTTTTCGAGAAAAACGACGATAAATATGAGAAATCACAGAAACACAGTAACTAGTCACATAAATAATGTTGATCAAATCCTTACCCTTTTCCAACGTCACGTGGAGGGGGGGGGGGGGGCAAGGGCACCCCTCTGAATGGTCACACAAATGATGTGGGTCACATGCCTTCCCCTTCCCAACGTCACGTGGGGGCGAAAAGTCACCCCTGTAACGAGTTCGCTTCTCCGTATTCAGCCTTCCAGGGTTTTCCATACCATCTAAGTCAAACCCCTACGCATTGTGCTGTATTTCTGTTATTTTTCATATTTATCGTCGTTTTTCTCGAAAAATATTAGTCGCAGAGTGACAATGTATTCCACATAAAATGTATGATTTTGAAAGATCTACAACTTTTATTTGAAGCTTTTTTGCAGGTTCGTAATATTTACTGAGATAAACGCAAGAACCCACGATATTTATGGGTTTTTCAAGGTTTTCACCATGAAAGTAAAATTTGTGGGTATTTTCACTATCATTTTCGTAATTAGCGAGTCAAAATATATGACAACACTTAGTTTCAAATTATCCGGAGGCATGTACTATTTGGAACTTTATCCTTCTTTTTTTAATTTCAGAATATTCAACAGAAGAAAATGATCGGAGAGAAAAAATACACCATGGTTACAAATCGTCTTACATAAGATAGAACCTGCATAAATTGATGGAGTTGGGAATTCGTTCTTCGTAGAAACTTCGAAGAGAGATATATCGATATATGTAAGATTCTACTGAAGTAAATTTTAGACTAAGAGAAATTGGCGAAGAGCGCTCCCCCGAAGACACTAAGAAGATCTCAGTCATGTGATCGATGAAAAACGATACCTGAAGGTATATCTGAAGGTAGTATAGTTGCAGCTGCTTTGTTGCAATTCGGCATGATTCAGGAAAATCGTCCGCCCGGGATGAGGACTGAGGCCTGACGCGAAGCTTTGCAAATGCAAGGAGACCATTGCTATCGTCAATGATAATCGTGTCTCTTCTAATACCGGGTTATCCCAACAGTCTGAAGGTCAGAAGGTCAGGACCTTCTCCTTATTTTCATGTACCACCCATTTCTCCCTCTCGTTACGTAGACTCAGGATATACGAGGAATTCCCCTGCGAACCATATCGCCGTTATCGAACCTTTCTTCTGCCCCCTCTTTTTATTTCTTTCTTTTCATTCTTTTCTTCACCTCCTCTTTGATATCGGACTTCTGGTCCACCTTACTTCTCAAATATAATATCAACTGACTACATAAAAGTACAATTTTTCAAAGAATTAAGCTTGTATTCTTCCTTTATTGAGTGCTTCAATCACCAATAACGTGTTTCACGTGCGTCTTGAAATTTTGGGGGTAATAATAGATATCAAGATTTCGTGGTAGCAAATCGCCGCTAACACCAATGATAAACAAAATAAACCACAAATCTGTTTTCTGCAGAGAACTATGGGTTTTCAGCTATTATTGGATTGACGGTGCAATTCTTTACCGATCCTAATGAAACTTGGCTATATAATTGACTATATAATTCAAAACTACAGGAATTTTGTAAAGAATTTAGTTTGATAAAACCAAAACTGTGAAAAAAAATTCACTTCGAGAATCATAAAAAAGTCGAATTGTTCACCAGTGTCGAAAGCCACAGACAAACCTATCGATCCAATTGACACAATATTTTAGCTAGGCATGCACGGTATCATTATCTAGTGCCACTTTTCAGCAATTCACGATATCTTCAAACGTAGAAGATTTTTTTGAAAGAGAAAAAATGCTCTTTCCTTTCTTTCACGTCTATAGCAAATTCTATGGTACCGATTAGCATCAAACTTTAACTAGGCATGCGCAGTACTCCTTCCTACTGCTATATTGCAGAAATTAATGGGAACTTAATGGCTACAGAAAAACCTATTGGATCGATTGACGTACAATTTTGACTTCAGGTACGCGGTAATATTATCTATTGCAGTTTTTTAGGATTTTGTAATATCTTTATAATGGCCTAAAAATTGTTTTCTTTATACATACACATCGTTTGCACATCGTTTACGGACATCCAAAATGGCCGATTCCGCACTGTAGGCGAAAGCAATGAGCAAAATTCCCAACACAGATGACCAAAACGCTGTCACCGGTTAGCAAAATGGCCTCCACGGTTACCAAAATATTTTGGCCACCGGTTGCCATCTAGCGACGTAAACGGCTACTACGTTTTGGCCACCGCTCGCCATCTAGCGTCGTAAACGGTTACTATTCGAACATCATTTTGGGTGAGGTTGGGTTTATTTCGTTCGTGACAGTTTATTTTCGTTCATTTTTGTTCAAGTAATTCGTTGCATGATGAGAATAAAGAGTTTCTTACA
Organism: Andricus quercusramuli; assembly: GCA_932178445.1. Classification (NCBI taxonomy): domain Eukaryota; kingdom Metazoa; phylum Arthropoda; class Insecta; order Hymenoptera; family Cynipidae; genus Andricus; species Andricus quercusramuli. The sequence goes on from CAKNXH010062694.1 coordinate 227,441, forward strand.
AGCTAAGGTGCAAACGGCAAAAAATCATAGAAATGGAAGTTTCGATGAACTGCAAAAAATGATAGAGGAAGACAGACAACATTGTGTTATTTTCAGGAAAGATGAACATTTTGGGAGTTATTTTGTTTCTTGCACTTGCAGGGGGGGCTCCGCCCCCAAACCCCCCGCGAGGAATCTGCCCCTCGGCCCCGCTGTGGCTTCGCCCCAGGCCCCTCCCTCACCCAACTTTTCGTTAAGTCTACATATCTCGGGTTTTGCATAGTATTCTTTAAAGAAAAATAGTGTTCGATACTCGAGTCCTCACGGGCGATTTGGTCACTGCTAGTGTGAAAGAGCTGCGTGAACCCGAGGCTCGGCTTCGGCTTCCTACTAACATCATAAACTTGGTTTATCCCTCAAACAAACGCATTTTTCAAAATTATCTTTCAATAATTTTGTACTCCCATTGCAAAAGTATGAATAGTCTCATTCCTAGCCCGATTTGAAAACTCATTAACGAACATAATAACATTGGCGTATTGCTTAACCAATCACATTGCTCAAAATAATACTTTAATGATTTGCCTACAAAAGTTTGTGTTTCATTTATACAAAAAATAAATAAAACAAATGAAAATTATACATAATATTTTTCACTGTGTATAACTTTTCCGCCTGGGATACTATGAGGAATATTATGCAATTTGTTTATAAAAGTAAATTAAAGATAATATTTTGACAAATATAAAAGTAGAATAAAAAGGATTTTTATAAATATATTTTCAGTTACAAGTGCAGGAATATCAATCACAGTTACCAGTACCTGAAATTTGTGTTTCGTTTGTAATTTAAAAGTGCTACAGTGTCAAAAATGAAACGAATCCGAACAGACCATTACAAAATTATTTGAATTTATGCTCCTATTATTCATATCTGTAGTTTTTAAATCTGATTTTGATTCGTGAATTTGAAAAATTAGACCAAACTGAAAAATTTTCCATGAAATTTCAAATGAACTTGAACATTTATTCTCTAATGTTATATTCGGCATTTTAGTCCTCATTAAGTACGAAGGACTCCCGCTGACCAGGCTCGCCGGTAGCAGTTATAATAATATAGTTATGATTATATATACTTATTATATATAATATAATGAATATACATAATAAATATATTTTTTATATAGTAATATAGATATAATACTATGATTTATCTTGTTAAGACAAATATATACTACAAATTTATTAAAATTAATAAATCAAACAATATTGCCTCTACTATATTACATGTTTGGAGAAATTCACGCACACAAAATTTATACAAAATTTTATTTTTCATTCATATAATGCATATGTATGTATAAATCTATTGATACCCAATAAATATTATGCAGGAACGAATGAAGAATATGTGTGCAAACTGGGACGAATGTTTTTCTATTATAGAAAAGAAGTTATCGATTTTTGGTCATAAGTTTAACACCGATGTTTTGCAAGTGGCGATGTGGCGTCGTTTTGAACCGTTTACTCTTTTATCAATCATCCCTTTTCATTTATCTAGAAACCCATGACGAATTGACTGTCCCGAAGAATAAGTCACTAACAAAGTTTTCCGTATTCAGAGTGTCTCGACTATACTTTACTTCGCTAGAGTGTCGTATCTTTATGTATTTTTAAATGGAGATACGAAACGCTAGCGAAGCATGATACAGATGATACGCTCTGTTTCCGGAAAAATTCGTTAGTGACTTATTCTTCGGGACAGTCGAAATACGACCAAATTTTGAGACAAAAGTTTGCACGTTTAAAAAAGTTATATGAAAATTTCCCCTTGCTCTTTTGCGAAATTTTGCATCGTTTGCGAAATCTTGCTTCGTTTGCGAGAAAAATTCAAGAATTATATTTTAAGGCAAAAAATCTGGCCCGCTGTGAGGGCATATTCTGATAGCGCGCGACTCGTTTCGCGCACGTTAATAAATTCATCTCGCGCATCGAGCTGGATATGTATTTACCTCGCGCTAAGCGCTCGGCCTTTGTACTTTCCCCATATTTGTGCACAGACTTATTAAAACTAAAGGCCAAAGCATCGACGACTGTAATTTGTTGATTGTGAATTCTCGTTTGTTAAAGCTCCTTCGGCTTCAACGAACACATTTTCATCATGTAGCTCGTACCTGGGATTGCTTATTTAGAAATTGCAAAATAAAGTACAAATTTTATTTATCATAATTACTTTAATATATGTTCCTTACTTTGCATTGAATTCTATTCTTAGCTACCCTGGCAATGTATATCCTTTCAATAAATGTATATTATTACAGTTCATAATATGTATTCGTATTTAAAGAGACGTATTTTCATTGTCTTGTTTTTATAATTATAAAAAGTGCGCATTCTATAAAGAAAACAATGGGATCGTTGCATGAATTTAAGGTGATATATTTTTTAAATACTGCATAACATTCTGAACATTTCAGTGCATTTAAAAAAAATTTGGATACTTCATTGCCGAGATAAAAATTTTTAAAGAAAAGTATCCAAATCCGTATTCAAAAACTCTATGACCTTGAAACGTCACTTCCCAAAAAGCGCGTAACCAATCAGCATAATGATACATTGACTAACGAAGTATCTAGCAGACAGCTGGCGAAAATTCAATTTACAATTTCTAATATAGACATATTCGTTTACTTAAAATTATCGAAAAGCAGCAGTCAGTCGTAAGCAAATCTCACTGAAAAAATACAGTTTTGCTTGAAATATAAAACCTAGATAAAGATAGTCATGAATAATATCAGTCAAGTGCGTAGGAATGAGATGTTTCCAAAGATAACCTCAAATTTTAGTCAATCATATATTCGGAACATATACATTTCACAAGTATGTATAATAATGGCAGCCTCTTAAAAAAAATGTTTTGTAGCTGATTGCAACTGCAATAGCAAAGATAATCCAAACAAAATATTCATAAGGTTGCCTATGGGCACAGAAGTGAAAAAGAAGTGGGCAGAAGCCGTCGAAAGAACCAGTAAAGATACCAAGTTTCATTCAAACTTTTCGCACTGTCACACTTTACAAAGCCGGGTTTCAGTGAAATTCTAGGCATTTTGAAAATCTTTCAGGCCATTTTTTTACTTTTAAAACACGTTTACAATAAGGTAAATGCACCTCTTTGCGCCCGTGTAAGGGTTACGGCAGAATTTAAGACCATTAAACAAGTGTAATACATTCCGATTCGCTAAAAAACTATTACTGATCTAAGAACATATATTATTCTATAGAAAAAAAATTTTGTTTGAACAAATTGCTATAAATTGCACCGGAAAAATCGAAAATCACGCAAAGCTGTCATTGTACGTCGTTGCGACCACCTGATTCGTCTTTGGATGTATTTGCGTCCGTGCGGTGCCCCTAATTACGACCGGATGCAAACTGGTATTTGTAACATTTTATAATGAATAAGAATAATATAATAAATAAATCAATAAATGAATAAATTTGATAATGTGATAATGAATCGTTCGGTCGTAAATAGGGACAGAATTTGCAGGAACCCATTTGCATTCGCTCTTCAAAGGTTATGATAGACTCGAATTGCTCCGATAAAGCTTACGTCACTTCATAGGTTTTACCGCGGGGAAAAAACAGTGCATATGGAAAAAATGATATTTTTCTCTTCACTTACGACAATTTTCAGCACAAATACACTCACAAGTCAATTATTTCGCATATTTTGAATATACGGTCGCACGCATGTACATCCAAATTTTCTTGTACCACTTAGCGACTATTGTAAAAAATAAATAACTCACTGAATATTCGCGTGATAAAATCGGATTTTTGAATAGCTTATTGATCTGGATTGCACACGATACTTGACTCACCTGGTAATTATTTCTCCAGATCCGCAAAAATGACAAAATTGACAGTCCGTTTCGCAGTTCGCTCTACTAAGAATTTGCTCTCATGAAAAATGAAATTCGTATCATATTTCTAAATTTCGATAAAACACATATTTGAATGGACGCGCGTGTAGAGTATTGTCAATAGAATGAAATAAATACTCTGCATGAATCAATAAGCATAATAATTCATTAAATGTACTATTTTTAATCAGGTTAGGACGCAAATAGGAGCACGGAAGCAAAGAGGTGCATTTACCTTAGGTTGTGTTTACTGTTTACACATTCAATCGCTAGCGGCCATATTATATTCCGCCACCAACCGGACAACCGCGCTAATCAGAATGAAGTACTTCCTGCAAAGTACTTCCCGCAAAAATTCAAAAAGTATACTTTCCAAGCATTAAAAAAAATATTTAAACTTAATTGAAAAAATCTTTCCTGCCGTAGTTACATTATTTTCTTTGTGTTCTTTTAATTTTACTAGAATACCAAAATATTTAAAAATATGCAACAACCCCATTTGTGATGAGACATTTTATTGCAGGTGGTTTTTCCATAAATTAAATTTGTCTATTTTCAATGTTATTTTTCACGATTTAAACCAAAAATACGCATCCTCCCGTGCAGAAATTTCGGCGTGGCGCGGGTCGGGCCCAGATGTGGCAGAATGTGGGCCCAGTCGGGCAATGCTTCCAGCGCCAGATTCGAAATGAAACGCCTAGCCTGATCAGGGCCAGACTGGGCATACATAAGGACGGTCGGATCTGGCCCAGAGCAGCGCCCTTTTATTTTTTTATGTTTAGCGATACTATTATTTAAATTTTCTTGCAGTAATAAATAAACAATAAATTGAAAACTTTATACTTTATTAAAAAATATTAGAAAATCAAAGCAGAACATTTTTCATATTTTTCAGTCCAACTTAATATAAATTAAACAGGTGTTCAGCATTTTGTAGTCCTGTTCATGCAACAAAGACTAGCAAAGTGAGGTTATGACACTGAAAATTTTAAAGCAACTATCCGTAACTTTTTTGCAATACACTAATGTTGTAGATAGAAATTGTCTCAATTATCACAATAATAGCATACTGAAGAATTTTGGATCGGTTAAATATCCAAGCGTTATTTGTGCAACAAGCAAAACAAAAATTTGTTCAAATTAAGTGAACTTTCTCGATTGTACTGTCGGAAATTTGAAAGAGAGAAAGTACGAATTAAGATGTACTTACACGAACGTTTCACTGTCGTTGAAAGGTTTATTTTGCTCATAGGTTCATTGTAAACTTATTTTCGTGTAGCAGGTTGTACTAGAATTATTAGCATAATTAATTAACATATACTTAAGCGAATGAATCACATGGCTACACGTGGCTTTGCTGTCTACCCTTGTACAAAGTTGTCTTCTTTTCCAAACAATCGAAAGGAAGAGTTTGTGAAATCACAAACATAACCTCTGCTAACGTTCCTACTTTTAAATTAAGGTTTATATAGTTTTCTTAACTTATTGTTCTCAATTTATTTTGAGGTTAGGTTTGCTCGACCGATTTTAATAAATATACTTATCTTCATCCTCATTGCGCACTAGGGAATGGCAGCAATTGACCTATATTTCCGTACCCGTAAGGTACTTTTTGTTTTTATAATATTTTAATTATTTTTGAAATCACATTACACCCAAAACCGAGCCGTATTGTGGAAAATATAAAATAAAACATCAGATATATCAGGCGGTCGGCACAGCAGATGGCGCTGCAATTTACAACTGGTATTTTCTCGATATGTGGTTCCGACCCGAACCACAAGAGTAGCCATGCGACAGCCACAATGTGGCAAACCCGATCGGGGCCACATCGGAAATCGGGACCAAATTGGGCAATTTCTGCACGGGCTAGCGTAAAGTGGTTCAAAGAAAATTTGTATATACAATTTAGGCGACAAATTTTGTTAGATAAATGTTATTGTAACTTGTGACGTTTTTCCAGAAAGTTATTTTTTTATTTCTAATGAATTGTTATAAAAAAAGTTTATAAAAATTTGTAGATCTTTTCTTGTTGAACAACTTTTGTATTTTCATTTTTTTTTCGTCTTTTCTGTAATTTTTCCAAAAACTTAATTTGTTCATTTTCAATCTTATTTTTTACGATCAAGAGAAAATCTACTAATCCTATATGAAAATGATTAGCAAACAATTTTTAGATCCTTTTTCGGTTAACAACTTTTCTTTATTTTTTTGTACCTTGTGTCATTTGAAAAGAAAAATTATTTTTAATTTTTTAATTTTAATGTTATTTTTTACGATTAAAACAAAAACTACGCGTTCCATAAAAAAAATTATTGACAACAAACTTCTTGATCTTTTTCGAGTGTACAACTTTTGTTGTTTTTTTTTGCACAGTGGATTGTATTTCCAGAAATTTAATTATGTTTATTTTTAATGTTATTTTTCACGATTAAAACAAAAATTACGCATCTTACATAAAATGATGGGTAACACATTTGTAGCTCTTATTTGGTGAACAACTTTTATCGAATTTTTTTTTCGTAGCTTGTATCGTTTGTACAAAAATTTAATTTTTTTATTTTCAATGTTGTTTTTCACGAATGAAACAAAAACTATGCGTTCTATCAAAAAGTTGTGAATACAAAATTTGTGGATCTTTCTTGGGTGCACAATTTTTATTGATTATTCTTTTGTTGTATCTTGCATAGTTTTACCGTAAAATAGAATTTCTGACTCTGCATTATTTTTTGTGCCATCAAAATTTGAATTCACGATTTTCTGAAAAAAATTGAAAAATTATTATAATAATCTTGTAGGGTGTTCAAAACGCAACGTGTTACTTCTCTTGACTTCTTTCATATCGTGAGTTGTTTGACTTAAAATTTTCATTTTCATTTGCATCTTTGAATTTAGTAAATGCTCTCTGGTAATTTTTTTAATCGAAAAAAGTCATAGAAATTATTTATTTTTCTTAGCAAGTTTTGAGAACATAAATAAAATATTTTCTAGAAAACCTCACCTTTTTATTCTTCCCAATATTTAAAGAAAGTTTGGACTAATAGAAGAAAGGCATCCTATCAGCTTTATGCGGGCGAATCGATTTTTGAGGCCGGAATAATTATTTTACTAACAATATAATTCTGATTTTTTTTCGCAAATGATGCAAGAATTCGCAAAAGAGTAAGGAGATTTTTTATAGAACTTTTTTAGACGTTTAGACTTTATCTGGAAAGTTTTTTGTTCCTGTGGTTGTTTGCGCGAAAAATGACAAAATTCAATTTTATGAAAAAAAAACTTTGTTCAAGAACTTGTGCAATTTTAATTAATTTTCTTGAACACGAAAATACCCAATCAAACTCTGCCCTTAATGTTCAGCAGTAATACTAATTATTGACGGAACAAAATTTATTATCTTATTTAAAATCTTGTGATTTTCCGTAGAGGTTATGTTTTATAGACCGAACGAACAGAAAAAGCGTCTGGTATTTAGCGAGTATGAATATACTCAGCCGTTTTAAAAAGTCAAATTTTAAGGGTTTTGAATTTGTAATTTAAAAACAGTAACTTGCACTGAGAATTTTTCTCGAAAAGAGAAGTTATATTACATAGATTAGAAGCAACAGGTATTCGAGATAACGTACCCAGATAGCAAGCGTGCGACGCACGTTACTCGCACTGCATGCGAGGCACGCCATGCGTGCCGAAACGCAGCGCTATCGCTCGCACTTCCTGCAGGCACATATGTGCGAGGCATATGAGTCGCATATCGTGATAGGTGAATTATTGAACAAAAATAATATAAATTATTAATACCGTAAAACTACTACGAATTTCAAACATTTTCCTAATATCAAAAAGATGTAAAATATAAATGTTAATTTTAGAAACATATTTGTATTTTTATTGGACCGACAATTTATAAATTACTAAAAAGAAACAAATTTTTGCAAGTTCGATACAAGACAACTATGTGTTTGTTATTTTCATTATTTAAACAGATTATTTTTAATTTATTTTACCCTGCTCATTCTATATTTACGGATCAGGTTTTAAATAAAAGCAGTTCCAAGTTACCGCCTGATCATGGTGCAAGAAACATTCATACAACATGGTGTTCCTTTCAGTTGCGGTGGTTAGGCTAGGTCGTTTATCGATTCGTTAATGAATGTTGACAATTTGCAGTCTTCTTGTTCGTGGGCACTTAGATATATTTCATAATTTATATGAACGTACAATTCATTTCGGAGTGCAAACGGTTTTCGTTTTCAGTTTATTTTATATTTCATTTGATATTCTAATACTTATATTTTGTAATGTATCAATTGGATCATTTTGACTCGCAATGTATTTTTTTAAGTGAAAAGAGAGAAATGATTTTTGAACATTGCTATATGTTTATCCAAACGTGTATAGCAAATAAGACAACACTTTATTTCATAATTGACAAAAATACAGTCAGAGTTACGCGACATCCTAAAAATATTGATTAAATAGTGACACATAACCTCAATTTCTGGTGCGGTAAACAAAACACCGCCGTAGATTGCACTTTTCAAAATCAAAATAAGTAGAAAATATACATTGAAAGTACTGAAAAATTTCCCTACTATACATTCTCCCAATTATAGTAGAGAACGCGCAGTTTTCAAAATTATGAAGAGATTCAAGACAAGGTAGATGAAGAATATTTTGTTTTTTCCCATTCCTCCCGCAACAAAATTTTTGTTTCAAAATGTTTTCGCACGAAACTTTTTTTGTTCATCCTGTTATCTGCCTTTCATTCAACAATCTACATTTAAATATTGTACATATATTTACCGTCCGCAAGAACCTGCAACGTGTACTCGCACTATACCAGCACGACGTGATATCCGCACGACGTGCGACGCACCTGTCACGCATATGAGGACGCATCTGCGTCATCGCTTGCGTGCACGCCGTGCGACAAAATCCGCACGCGTGCGACGCATGTGCGTCGCACTATGCGCGCATATTGCTATCTGGGTAACTAAAACCAAACGACTCAATGTAAACCATTTTCAAATTGAGTATGCAGAATAATAATGTGAATGCATAATGAATTATTAATCATAAATACATTAAAATCTAGTGCATCATTAAATCTGTTCTAAGTAATTAGACAACAATATCACAAAATAACAGTAAAAAACATAAATAAAACTAACCAAGTGGAAAAGCAGGTTACCGAGTTAATTCAGAAATTCCCCGAATATCCTAACCTATATCTTAAAAATTACTCAGGATTCTCGAATATGAACCACACTGATATCGTGTAATTGATATCACTATCTATAACCACGAGTGCAAAACGAGGAAGTAAAGTGAAAACTAATATACTAAAAGCACTTCTAATAACCATATACCATAAACCGAAAATAGAGAACGACTCAAAATCACAGGTATAACCTACCTAGCCAAGAGGGCGTCATTTGACGTGAACAGCAGACTAGCCATTCAATGGAAACCTGTATTAATTTACGCAGCTGCTGCTAGGCACTTGCGGTCCTGATGTACTTTTTTTAGAAGTTCATTTATGAGGCAGATGATCGCAGTATCTTCTAACTATTTTATCGAAAAGATATTTCGCTCATTAACCGATCTTCTAGGTCGTTGCCTTTACTCGCGATTTCAACATTTTTTTCAGATTCTTCTTCTCGTGCACGAAAACTTTTCACGCTTGAGATCATTCGATTTCGGAAAGATAGGTATACTGCTTATAACTCTACACAACCTTTTGCACTTAATTACCGCCCATGACCGCAACCGCTTTGACCGGTTTGAGCGCGATCGAGAAACGAGGAGTGGGCAGTTGCTAACTGCGTACTTCTTTCGGTCACAATAACTTATATTTCTATTACCATTCAGGAATTTTAGGAAAGTATTTGTAATTTTCAGAAACCATTTCTGGATATTAATAAAAGCTTAGTAAATTTATCATAAAAGTTACTGAATTTCATTTTTACCAACCTAATTTCGTAAATTTTAGTTACTTCAGTTTCCTAAATGTTTCGGAATTTTCCGAACATTTCCAACAGTGTAGTAGGTCACCTTATTTAAAATATGAAAGCTCAAATCTACATTTATAATTAATATATTCTACTCTCCACATTGCAAAATTTCAAAAAAATAAAAGAATTGCAATAACGGATTTAACTATCAACTTTATAGGTCGCAGATCGGAAACAATATTATCTTCTTCCATTTCTAGACGTAGGTGAATAATTATCAGAGTTAGATTATATTAACGCACCCAGTCGAGTTGAAATATTACGAAAATAATTGTAGTTTGGTATTAGCGCCAGTATAGGCACGTAAATCTAGGCCGTGAAATCTATTGGTCAACCTAGAAAATATAGGAATATGACGATCGTCTCAACTGAAAACTTCACAAATAAAATGAAAAATATTTCGATGATTTAAGTGGGTCGTCCAAAGGAGAATCACGTTTTTTAAATTGTATTTATAAACGAATAAGATAAACTATATAACCAAACTCTCGGCTTCAGTACCCCCGGTTTCCGCCTTCCTAAAACTGCTGTCTCAGGTGAGAGAACGATTGCGACGTTTACCGCAACGTCTCTCGCCAACGGTTGTTTACGTTTGAATCCCGCCGATTTGGGACCAAAACAATTTGAAGACAACCCCCGACACTGGACTGACACTGAGAGTTTGATGTATATATTTTTTTCAAATTCATGTATTTAATGCAACACATGCGCGGCATGAGTCCTTTACGTTACTAGCTTAGGGAAATAAAGTAACACTATTTCCCTGAAAACAGGATTATAAAGCATCCAGCAATCATGGAGCGTATAGGAAGTTCTGCGATCTTTGTGCCTACTAGCCAAGTCCCAAGTACCGTTTCGGATAACCTTACTATCATGTGACAATAATCAAAACGCGATTCACGCTCCTAATCCAGAAACGTGGGAATGTTATGGACGTGAAAATTGAATTACACGTCTATGATAAACGTTTATTTGTCGAAATGGTCAAAACAGAGGTTAAAGTGTGGGGCCCAAATGGAGAAAAGTAGTGGTGATAAACAGTTACCACTCGAGCTGTGTGAAGCGGCAACGTCTTTTTAATGTTAGTTATTTTTCATTTGCGGGGGGGGGGGGCACGAAAATCTAAATTTCTCGAAAAATTCATAACAGACATTTGTTGCATAAAGTATCTTGTGCACCACAGGTAGTCCGTCTCTATAGCCTCGAGTGTTAACAGGACTTGTCTCCGGCTCATGCTTTGCGTTCGCCAACAGCTCATCCTGCAGAAATCACGCTCGGCTATACAGACACACGTAAAACTTTTTTGCATAATGTACTATCGCTTGGTATTTCCTTGGTCATTTTTCTAACGGTGAAAAAAACTGCAGAAAACCTTTCCCGAGCGCAGTCGTTTAGTGATAGCCGAGTTTCGACGTAGACATTCATTTTCATTGAATGTTCAGTTGGACACGTATTCGACGTCTAACCTACCGCTCCATATAAGTTAAATGAACTCGTATAATGCAATTGTTACATTTCTGCTATCATTAAATTTAACGAATATACACCGAAAAAACGATATTCTAATATCAAGCGTGTCATATTCTTACAGGCATATTCTTAGTAATATTCTTAATGAAGTAAGCGAAATTCTTAATTTAAGAGGAAAATACGCCCTGCTCTGTTCAATCATTTCTTTTAATGTTTTGTGAGACGTGCTTTTCGATCAGTTTTTTGAATTCGTAGTAAGTGACAAGCTCGAAGAAATGCAAGCAATTTTAAGGATAAATCGTGTGCGCACATCCATTTCCTGCTCTTTACAAAAAATGTTAGAGTGAGAAAGGTCTGATGTAACATTGAAGTTAAATACCGGCGTGCCACACCGAGATATAACCTCTCTACATTATTTATTCGTTGACGTGTGACATCAAACTTCTCTCACTTTATGTTCTCTACGGAGAGAAACAGATAGAGTTAGATATGTGCACATGCGATTTGTCCTCAGAATCAGTTGCATTTCTTCGAGCTCGTCCCTTATTATACAATTACTGCGACAGATTTCGGATGCAGCTATTCTTAAGCTTAGTGGGGAATTCTTGCAATCAGACAATCATATATATTCTCAAGGTAAGAGGGCCTCCATCGTACAGTAAGAATATATTCTTGGCGCCTATTTGAGTTGCAATTATTCTTGAACTTAGTGGGAAATAATTAAAATTAGAATATCTTTTTTTCGGTGTACAACACATTCATTTTCTTGTGTTATCTTGTGTAAAAATATTTGGTCTTGATTTTGTCTTGGGTAAAGACCAATCCAAGACAATTCCAAGTCATTATGTATGTCTAGCTCGTGAGACGGAACCAGACTACTTTTTAATGTCTCAACGGTCATCGCTAATCCGTTTTAAACTTTATAGAATGTTTATATTATTTATCTTCATGGTATTTATTCTTTACGTATTGATAAGTTTAATTATTTGCAATAATTATGTTGTTTGAATGGCGAATCTAAAAATGTTGTTCATTTTTTCCTATCTCCAACAGTTCACTAGATACTTCTAGAAAATTACAGTTTTAATCTTTTCATCAAAAATTGTATATGCCTGCAGTTGTTGAGACAGACAGGTTCCGAATTTCTTATTTAAAAATTATTTATTACAAAATTACAAGTTTTATCGGTTGTAAAATTTTAATCCTCAGCAGATGTCAAATGTTTTGTCCTCACCTAGCTACCTGATTCCTGGAAATGGCAGGCCCTGCCGATGGGGTCCATAGTTTATAAAGGTCTGAGTATAATGGACAACACAATTTACAAACTAAAACTTCTCTAATTTTGACCCAGGCAAATGTTAAAGTCACAAAATAGTAATATAATTTTCCTTAAGAGAAATTCAGTATATTTATCAAGACTTCTACTTCTTGTCTTAAGACAAGTCTACGTGGTCTTGTCTTGGCACAGTTAACAGCCATGGATGCAAGAGAAGTCTTTATATCTGCAATGTCTAGCTGGTGAGACGAAACGACACATCGTGGTCTTGAAGATATATTGAAGAGATTCAAGACAAAATCAAGACCAAATATTTTTGCCCGGGATGCCTTCAATATGTCTTGAAGACCATGATGTCTGGTTTCGTCTCATCAGCTAGACTCGGGAGACATACATACAGCTGTAGCTGTGCTAAGGCGAGACTAGGTAGACTTGTCTTCAGACACGGAAGGATTATTTATGTCTTGATTTTATTACTACTGACAGGGCCTGCCATTTTCAAAACGGTTGGGACCAAACAGTTGACATCTGCTAAGGATTAACATTTTACAACCAATAAAGCTTTTGATTTTGTAATAACTGATTTTTAAATTAGAAGTGCGGAACCTTTTGGTCTCAACAACTACAGGCATATACAATTTTCTATGCTAAGTTTAAATAAAAAATAAATACCGTAATGATAAATAATATAAATATTCTGTAAAATTTAAAGCGGATTAGTGATGACCTCGGAGGGCTTGGGAACCTTTTGGCTTGTTTTCGAGTTATACATTTCTCAGGTTCTTTCCAAATCAAATAATCATTTTCCAAAGATGAAAATGTTTGTCTTTAAGTCGAAAATATTCGTCTTAAGACATCAAAAATAGTCTGGTTCTATCTCACGAGCTAGACATACAGATGAACTTGAAATTGTCTTGGATTAGTCTTTGCCCAACACAAAATCAAGACCAAATATTTTTACCCGGGATATTATGGAAAAAAATAGCCGAAAAGTGTTGTTAGTATATGTATCGAGATCAAATTAAAAGCTAAATAAATTGATAAACACAAAGCTGACGTTATGTGAGAACGGCACATATGTGTAACACGTCATCGACTGTACAAACTTCTTGGCAAGTTTGTTTCCTCTATCTCGCGGGGCGAAAGCAAGTGGCGTGGCGGCGACACCTTTGCTTGTCGAACCCGATGAACCATGGGCGTTAATTCTTATCTCCGAAGTCTCATAAAGAAAGTACACCGTTTTCTTGGATGAGTCACGATCCATGGATAGGTGTGTTTAGTAAAGAGATACGGCTTACGCGTGGCACGCATTAACAAACACGTGGAGCGTGAGAGAATTTGGTGACAGGTTGGTGACCTTAACGAACTCAAATCTAGCGTCCCAAATTCAATTACAGTATCTCCGCTCTAGATAAATCTTGCGTTTGACATTCCATTATTTCCAAGCACAGAAAAATCCAATGCAAAATCATACCATACTATGATTTCGTTATGCACTTTATCAAGCCCGAAGCGAAACAATTTTCGCTAACATGAACAGGTACAGCTGTGGACACCTGCAGTTGTTCCCTTTTCGTCCGTTTTTGACGAAAAAAAAAATTTCGGTCATAAGTCTTGATTAGGTAAATGACAAAATAAGTAATTATCTAAATGTTTCATGAATTCAAATCAGAAAATTGTGCATTTCGATAAAAAACGAACCAAAAGCAACCTCTTAGGTGACCTTTTACCCTTCTTCATGTTATCGTTATCTATCGTTATTCTTGATGTTATTGCTAAACAAGATAATTCAGACGGCAGTCATTCATGGGTCGCATCGTGTGCTCAAGGCCGATGAGGCTATTATGCTATAATCACCTATTTTTTGATAGTGAGATTTTTTTGAAGCTTCAATTTTATCGCGATTTCACAGGGTTAATTCGCTCAGAGTGTCAGACTTTATAATTCAAGACTCATGTAAGGGGTGATGTAACGCAGAAAACTCACCTGAAAAACGATTGATTATCAGGGGACCATTTTTTTTCTCTTGGAAGCTCAAATCCATATTTGAGGCGGGAAGTCCCTACGGTTCGTTAAAATTTGCGATAAATATGTTAAATTCCTTAAATATCGCATCTTCAAAGCAGCCAAAAAATATACTTCTTGCGCCATATGTAAAATAGAAAAATTATTCCAACAGACATAGGAATGATAATTTTTATAAAATTGCAACAAATCGTTGAAAGCCATAAAAAATGTATCTTATTGAAAAATATATTTGCATAAAAACTTTAAAAGAAGGAAAAATACATTGTATGTAAAATAATGACTCAACAAATTCCAAAATAAAATTTTGCAGATATCCCCCTGACTTTTGAGGGAGTTTCCTGACTAAGGGTTGATATTTTCATATCATCCTAAAAATGCTCCTGAATTAAAACCTGTCCGAAAAATGAGAATATTCTGAAAAATTGTCCTTTTTTCCAAAGTGTAAGAAAAGAAATCATTCATCGAATCTTTCCAGCAGTATAGAATTTAGTTGTACTGCGTGTGTGGGTTGAGGGGAGGGGGAAAGGGTTTGTTAGAATGACAAACCATTGCCTGAGGACCACCTCAAAAAATCAGAGAGGCAATAACTTTGAATATTCTCGAAAATTCTCCTTCTCCCAAGGATATGAAGAGAAAATATTTCCCGAATCTTTCCAGCCGCATGGAATTTAGTGGTACTTTATAGAAGCGAGTCTGAATGTGTGAGCGGATTCAAGGGGGTATTAAAATGACTATACCTTGCCTGACCTCCAAGAATGGGAAAGAAACCTAACTTTTCCACCTTTATAGAAACGAATCTTACTGCGTGGGTTTTCAAGGGGATGTTCAAGGGGATGTTAGAACAACAACAGTTATCCAACAGATCAGCTAAAAAAATCATAAGGGTAATAAATTCTAGTATTTTTCAAAATGTTTCAAGATCCCATTTATAAGTTTGACCGAAATATTCGCGGTGTTTTTCCCGGTAAATTCAGACGATCCGCAGAGACGATAAACATTCGTTGTTCTAGCATTTAAAAGATTTTTTACGTGAGTTTTCTAGGTTACATTACCCCCTACATGAGCCTTACCTTTTAACATGTTTGAAAAAAGTTGTTTCAGAATTAAAAACCTTCCATCGCAATATTCATTAATAGTTAATCATGAATGCTCGGATAAATCTTAATATAGTGCAGTACCTACGTTGGATTGTGTAACTGACAAAATGGCCAATTCCGCACTGTGCCGAAATCCTCAACATCGGCCAGTAAAATATTTTCACTGGTGAGCAAAATGCTCTCACCGGTTACCAAAACATTTTCATCACCACTGTTAATACTTGTGTCATCTAGCTCCGTAAACATTTATGTATTATTATTATACCATTAAGCCATTTCCCTTTCGGGGTAGGCGTGACTTGCTTGGTTGGAAAATAGTGAACAGGTATAGAGTAGGTTGGTATATGGGTATAAGGTATATAGGTAGATAGGTGTTAGGTATAGACGTTTTAGATTGATCTGGAATTCTCGTGTTGTTTATTTAAATGACACGTTTATTCCGCAACACTACTCCGACCCAGGTTGCTGATCAATCTCTCCAGCGATCACCCCAAGTGAGGAGCCTCACAAAATTGTTATGTATGGTTCCCCACTTGGGCCCATTTGTGTCCAAGGTCTTTGTTTCAGGCGTCATTCACTCTATTGTCACTCTGTTTACAAACTATTTGTCGCCACACTTTTCTGTCCTGGCATACTACTCTAGCTTTCTTCACGTCCATGTTTTACTTCATGCAAGCTCTCGTGTATCTATGACTTCTTATGTCTCTTCAGATAAATGTATCATCCACAGATTCAACCATTCTTCCGGCGTTCTACCTCTGGTCATTCTACCATTTACTTTAACTTTACACTTGTTTCGGCAGTCGTTCATCTTTTATTCTTTCAACATGTCAGAACCATCTTAACTGATTTCTTTCCCATATGCCAACTAGTGTCCCTCCTGTATCACATTCTTTGAGGATTATCTCGTTTCGTACTTTGTCCATCAGTGTTTTCCCGCATATTGTGCGCAGAGGTTTCATGCCGATCGCGTTGATTTTACTCCTGTCTTTTTCTTGACAGGTCCATGTCTCGCTACCGTATAGTACAGTCGGTACGAAAATAGAGTTATGTATGGATTTACTATATGTTAATATCGTGTTGGGTCAGTGAAGTTATGTTCAACGTCTGCAAATGGTAGGCACTAGTAACGAATGGCATTTGTAGTAAAACTGGTGAGCAAAATCTGTAAATTTCATTTTGCTCACCGATGTTAGGGATTTCGCTCTTCGTCTTCGCGCACAGTGCGGAATCGACCATTTCCGATGTTTTGTATGAGGCCTAATGGGCGGGTACTTACTGTTCGGATTAGCTTCACCTCATGGTTCCTGCTGGGCCTTAGTTTTCAGGGTGAACAAACCGCTCATTTGGCCTCTTGTATCGAAATGTACTATTGTATCGTTTCAGTCTCGCATCCAGAACAAAAGTCTTTCCTTATTAGAATATTTCAGTTTTCAAGTCCAAAATCAGATCGATTCCAATTTTGTTTCTTGCTCGAAGACCAAACTTGCTTGATAAAATTATTATTTGATTATTTATTGGGTAAGTTTTAAAATGTAACTAGATTTTTATGACCAGAAATTTTGATTTCGTCTCCGAGCCGAAGAAAAAATGAACGAAATTGTATTGATGGTCCCTGTAAATTAAACAATTATGCGTATAATATAAATACTACTATGATGCTATGTTTTGCAAGAAATATTCAAAATATTTGATTGAAAAAAAAAATAGATTAATGGCTGCCTATCGATGGCAGTGCCTCTAAAAGGTATAGTATTGATAGTAAAGAACATCTCCTTGAAACATGTTACCTTGACATTAAGGTTAACAATGTTGTGAATAAGGATACCCTATTACATGATTCTAAGAATCGGATGTTTCATGGACATCCAACCTCATTTTTTCTGATTTGCATTAAATCGATATTCTGTCTTTACAACGAAGTCTACGTCGCGTTATGCCACAATTTGATTCCCCGAATCTCTAGCTTCAATGAAGTGATAATTTTCAATCTGTATCCTGAAGTCATCTCACAAGAAAAGAAATGTTCAGTATAGCATAGATGGTAATCGGCACACTATGTGGCCATTTGATTATTTGAGATATCGCGCGTCCATTTGACTAATAACAGGGCTACAAAGTATGCAGGCATGCAAAAAATAAGATTGCGTTGAGGGAACTGAGTGTTTCCGTATTTACTTTGGTCATTTTTCCATGGGTCAGAAAAACTGCAGAAAACCTTTCCCGAGCGCAGTCGGTTACTGACACGATAGCTTAACAAACGATATAAGCTAAATTTATGAGAAACAAGACTAAACAAGAATCACATACGGTAACCCAATCCGCGCCCTATACGCGCTCAAATGTGCTTAACGTCTGTGACTCGCCGGAGTCGCTCATTTTGCAATATTTGTTAGTGATTTTATGTAATTTTCATAACTTGTAAATAATTCTGCACACTTAAAACGTGGCCTACCATAACCACTTTGGTTGGTATCGTAACATGATTTCGAATGCTTTAGAAATTCAGAAAACACATTTTGTTTTGCTGGAGTGGGGAGACCCCTTAGCACTTGAGAATAAAGTTCTGAATTTTGATTCTTCAAATACATATCCACATCGTAAATTAAATACCGCAACTTTTTCTCTTGATAAAAAAGCTTGTAGCTTTTGTAGTATCTAGATACTTACTTCTATATTATTATAGCCCAATTTTACCGCCGGAAGAGTGAGCCAGCGATTGAAAGCGAGAAAGCGAGAGAGCGAGCGAGGAGCGAGCGCATCCACATCTTAATCTACTTATACTATTACATAATAACTAGCTGTAACTACTTACAGATCTTTACGCTTCTGATCTATGCGACTTCCGTTTCCTTTTTCTTTCGCTTGCACTTCTCTTCTATCTCATTCTCATTTTGTCATTTTTCCACATCCATTCTTCCATTCTTCCTCATTCGCCCCTCTAGCCCCCTCCAACTCTTTCATCCACTCCTCGCCTATTCCATCCTCTTCTAGAATCTTTACCACATTCTCTTGCCAGTTTCCTTTATCTTCCATTCCTCTCCCACATCCTACACATACATGCTTCCATGTTTCATCCTCCCATTCACATATTCTGCACTTTCTGTTCACTTCCTTTCCCCAACACATTCTCTCCCTCACCTCGTTTCCTAATCTAAATGTAGCTATTCTGGTCCATCTTCTCTCTCCCCATCCATTTTCTAAATACTATGGTACTCTTTCCCTTTTTATCATCTTATACCATTCACTATAATTTGACTCCTGAATCATTCCCCATCTTTCCTTTAATTGTCATTCCCTGTCCCTTCTCTCCAATTCTTCATAGCTTACTCCGTTCCCCTCTCCTATATCTGTAGCACTAAAAAACTATCTCCTTTCTTCTTCCCACATTGTTAGCTCTACCGCCCCGTCTCTCCTTTCCTCTACCTCCTTCGAACACTTTTTCGCTAACTCCCCTCCCTTCCCCTTCCTCAACTTCGTCTCAAATCGCCATGCTCTCTTACCCGCTCTAGTACTCAATTTGTCCCTCTATGCTTCTTCTTTCACCATATATCTAGGCGTCCTCCAATCTATTTTTAGCGTCCACCTTATATACCTTCCTTGTAAACTCTCAATCTCTTTCCTTTCCTTCCATCCCCATACCTCTGCTCCTTAACCTAATACCGGTCATGCCAGCGTATAAAATAACCAAATTCTTCTTCTCCAATCTTTCTTGAATCTTTCTTTTCGTACTCCCCAAATTTTTGTTTCATTATCCCTACCGCTTTTTTATCCTTTCTCTTATATGAGCACTACGATCTCCACTAATTTGCAAGGTATATCCCAAATATTTAAACTCCTTTACTTCTTCTAACTTTACTTCCTTCCAATCTCCCAGTCCATTCTTTCTTTTTCCCCCTCCATTTCTAAACCTCGTTATCTTTGTCTTTTCTGAATTTAAATTCAACTTTTTCTCATCTAAGTATTTTTCTAAACCTGTAATTAAGCCCTTCATCCCTTCTCCATCCTTTGTCATTAACTTTCCCATCCTAACTCCTCCCCATAGATTTTTCTTCATTTTTTCTTCTAAATCTGAGATTAATATATTAAATAAAAGTGGGCTCAGAGGACATCCTTGCCTTACTCACCTCTTTAACCAGAAACTATCTGCTACTTGCTCTTCTACCTTCACGCTGCTTTTTGTCTCTCTGCAAATTTCCGATAATCTCTTTATTAAGCACTCTCTTATCTCATTTTTAACCATAACTTTCTCTATCTCGACTCGGTCCAAGGAGTCAAACACCGCTTTTAAGTCTATGAATATTGCTATAATTGCCTTTCTTCATTTCAAATCGCGATAATTTTTTGCCGAGGCGTTGCATAATTCGTGCACGAACAAAATGATCGTTTCGAGAGTCGAGCGGATTTTGAGCATCCAAAAACTGTCAGTGAGAAAGGTGGTCCGAAAGGTTTAAAGAAGTTTTCTAGTAATTTTCAGCTCAATTAAAATAGTAGTTAACAAACTGCAATGCATTAATTTTTCGGTGTTATCGATTTTCCCCTGCGTGGGCTGCGGTCCGGCCGGTGATACGTTACTACACACGTTAGGTGGAACTCCTTCGCAAAGGGTAATCAGATACAGATAATTTTTATTTAAAATACGAAAAATCAACCTTTTTCTAAGTTACATAAAATGGTTGGTCATAATTCAAAATCATTAGTGTTAAATTTTTGGTAGTATTAAAATAAAAATATATAATAAATAAACTCAAGAAGGTAAATAAAATAAAAAAATTAAAGTGGATATTCTATATTCAGCGCACATTTTAATTTTTAAATAATAATTTTTTCAATAAACACATGAAATACATGATATGTAACTTCGACACAGAAAATAATTTTAGGTAAACTCACTGGTTAATTTAACCAGATTTTCTTAAGTTAAAGCTTATGATTATCACTTTAAAACAGTACTAGATTCATCCTAAAAATTATCTCTAATTGTTTTCTAGTAAACCATCACTGCATTTATATCATGAAATTTTTTACAGCTTTCATAATACGCATTCAGATATAGCTTTAAAAATATATATAATGTAATGTTTTCAAAGTTCAACTTCTTTGAGCTTTCCTGACCATTTTTCACTCTGACAGTTTTTGCTCTCTTAAAATACCCTCGACTCCCGAAACCATCAAAGTTATTTGCGCACGAATTGTGCAACGCTTTGGCAAAACATTATCAACCTTTTCTCAAATGAACATTTTCAACTGTTGCTAACATCATCGGGCGCAGACGATAATAATGCATACTTCTTATGAATTTCACCAACAAATATTGGAATGTTCCTACTTCGTCGCGAGTTGAATTGAAAAAGGCAAAATATTTTATACGAATAAAAAAAAAACAGTTTTTTGTGAATAATTCACCAACTAAAAAAGCGACAACTTTTTCTATTCTTAGAAAACGATGCGTCATTAAATTTTCAATACAAATGCGTACTCAGAGAATTAAAATTCGAAACTTCGATTTTCAGTGTCCAGGGGCCTCCCCACTCCAGCATAATTTCATATCTTCTTTTTACATCCGTAACGTGCTGCCTCTGGCGGAGACCACCGGAAATATCTTCGATGCACCTCGGAAAGTTTACCCCAGTTTGGTGTGCCCACCTCGCGTTTACCCTGCTTGACCAATTGCTTTCAACATTTCGTACCCTTAGTTTTTTATATGCTAGCTTTGATCCCTGAAGTGAAGGTAGTTGACTTTTCGTGAAAATCAGTGTAAAGATGGCCCAAATCTGGTAAGTTTTTTTTTTGCATCTAATCTTTACTTCCAAACCAGTTTATGATGTGTACCTATTTCAGTAATTGGGTTTACAGTTTCAAACATAGAACTCAAAGGTGAAATATTTCTATTCACATTCATTTGGTAAGCAATATAGTAAATAATAATCAGTAAAGTGCACTCTTTATTAATAGCACAATAAATATTATTGATGGTGCACTGTTCATTATATCAATAATAATCCAGAAAATAAAAACATAGTCTAGCAAAAAACATGCCAATTCTTTGTATAAATTGCCTAAATACCATAGCAATTTGCGGTAGAAATTGGTGAGCCGAATCTGGCCAAATCGCAGACACACGAGAGCGGAGATTGGGAAGCGCGGACAGGGAATGCCGGTGGAATTTGGCTGCTTCCAAGTCGCCTGTAATAGCCAACACCACGATGTATACCTTTGTCAGAATAAATGCTTCCCTACCAATCTCTGTATGCCCTTCCTTCTTTTGCCCCCCCTCTCTCTCTCTCTCTCTCTCTCTCTTCCGAATTCAAATAATGCATTGTATGTCCTACACTGTAAAAAAAAAGTATCATTTCAAGGCTAGTTTTCGGTATTGAAACAGTTTCCAAAAATATAGTCTCGATTGGCTCTATTCTAATGCCACTTTATTTTGATGCCACTAAATGACGTTTTAGTACAACTCTTTTGGATCGAAACAGGACCGAAGTAAGAATTAAATTTCTTCCGTTTCAAATGGTTTCTGTTTCACTTAAGCATGCAGTTGCAAGAAATTAAAATAATTGCCCAGTGCATTATTTGAGTTCGTTAGTACGTACCACTTTTCGATCTGAAGTAAGCAAAGTGAAATAGCACGAACGATGACTTCAAAAACAAACGGTTTGGTACTATAACAGGACGCTAAAAAAATGATGCTCAAATAAAATGGAACCATAGTTTTTACAGTGTAAACGGAAGCATTGTCTGAGAAACCACAATCTCTGATACACTGTTAAGAACGTTTGCGATTTTAGCACATTTTTAAAATAAGAATGGAAAGCAAAATTACAATCCCGGTACTGTAAAGGTGAAGTCTCAATACATGTGTGGTAAGTTTTATAACATTTCAATCCATGTGTTGTAAAGCCATGTAAATCACTCCAAGCGGGCTCGTTAGCAACCAAGGTCTTTCGTTTCAGGCGTCTCTTACTCCACTGGCACTCTTCATTATATATTTCTTATAAACAGTTCGTCGCCACACTTTGCTGTCTAAGCATACCTCTATAGCTTCCCCTACGTCCGCATATTTCCTCATGCAAGCTCTTCTGTTTCTGTGGCCTTCTATATCTTTTCTATTCAGGGTCTCATTCACACATTCCCACCATTCTTTCCTCAGTTGGCCTCTGAGTATGCTACTATTTACTTTACCTAAACATACTTGTTTCGTCAGTCGTTCTTCTTTCATTCTCTCAACATGCCCAAACCGTCTTAACATATTTTTCCTTTAATTAAAGAAAGGTTTGTTCCATTTTAAGAGATGGAGAATATTTGTCTTATTGATTGAAACAAATAATTTCTCTAGTATAATTTGTTTTATTTAAGCAAAAAATTGGCTTTTATTGAACAATGAATTTGTTTGGAGTTTGTTTATTTGAATGCATAAGAATATTTATCCGATCCAAACACAAAATACAATGCAAAGCAGTGCTACAGAGTGCCGCTGGGCGTGTTAAAGCGCTGCCGCCGGGGTTCCCTGGGGTACTAACCTGAAATCTAAGTTGAATGATTCTTTGATTGATTTGACGGATTTGATGGCACTGGTACTTCTTTTTAGTGTTGCGTGATTTTAGCGATCCTGATTTACTAAAAAACCCCAAAATAAATTGAAAAAAGGACGCAATATCTCTAGTGTTAGAACTACTTGAATTATCGCTGTATATCGCTGTGTACAACCAATTCAATACGATGATCCGGCAAAAGTCACGTGCACCCTGAGGACACGGGGCGACCCAAGGACGACCGCCTTGTACATTTTCCCCGCAAAAGTCTCAGCATTTTGTTGACACGCAGGGATGCTTTTCAGGCTATTAAACAGTGAAACTTTGGCACCTGCAAGAGCGCCAATGATCAAGACGATTAGCTTAACCGAATATTCCGGGTATAACCATCGCAACTCCCTTATAAGGTCTTCATACCTCTGATTCTTTTCTTTCTCCTTGGCTGACATGCCAAAATGAAGCGCACCGTGCCCGACTTCGAACCGGGCTCAAACGACATCGACTGATCTTCCACATTTCTGTGGAAGATGCCGTACATCCTCTTGTCCATGAGCTGTTCGCGGAAGTTGTTCTCATGTGCTTTCTGAATCCGGGCCTTCAGGAGTGAGTATTCATGATGGATAAGATTTGATGCATTTTGCTCACCCCTGATATTGAAGTCAAGGCCGAGTGTTTCAGCAGCTTCCTCCGCTACTTTGTACAGAAACGCCCCTTTGCCCACTTCTTCGTGTTTCCTGATCATTTTAAGAAGAGGGTCTTGTCCATTCGCGACTATATATGTTGTACCCAGAATAATCCTCTTGTGAAGACATTCAAGATTCAGTATTCCAAGACCACCTTGACGGCGTAAGATGCAAAGTCGTGGAACAGAAGACTCAAGGTGCATGCTTTTGTTCATGTGCATAACCTTTCGGAAACCGATATCGAGGGATCTGAGCTCGTCCTTCGTCCATGGAACTACTCCAAATGAATAGAGTACTACTGGGACGGCAAGCATGTTCGTCGCAGATACTTTGTTCCTCGCCGACAGTTCAGAAGAACATATCCATCTGATGAGACGTTTGTATCTGCATCGGAGAGCATCCTTCATAGTTGTCACGTTCTAAATGCGGCTCTGTGGCACGCCCAGGTATGTATGTGTCTCTCCAGCGCCAAGGTGTCGTATAGCACTTCTGTCAACGAGCTGAGGATCTTCGGGGATGCCATTAAGTTTTCTTTTCTTCAAATCAGTGATCCCAACTTTGGCATGTAGACGTACTGCTCTTGCGCGAGGACGCTTAAGAGGAAAACGACGCGACAACCCGTTACCATGGATATAAAAAGTCGCGCCGTGTTCCTCTTACGCATAGCTAGCTCAAGCGCAGTACCTCTAAATGCCCAAGTTGGGGTCACTGCTTCAAATTAACCTTGGCGCATTTCTATAAACCGAACTCTATTCCAATCTCTTGAGTGTACCCTTCGGAATGACGAAGTGCGAGAGACGTTTTCCAGCTGAGATAGTGAATCTGAGTTTCCAAAGCGGCATTAATCTCTCTATGCACCTGACGATGTGTGGTTGAAACTTTAAGCTTTCCACGAGACAGTTGATAATTCTATGGGAGGTTGAATCGAAAGCTTTCCGGTCATCAATCCAGGCCATCGACAGAAATCGCTGATAGGATGCTGCGCCTCTATAGACACATCTATCGATGAGCAGGTTCTCCCAACATCCTGATATGCCTTTCTTCAAGCCGCACTGTTCGTTCATCTCTCGCCACACAGGTCCAATTTTCTGAACAATCCTATCATTTGGGATAGCTGTAAAGATCTTATACAGTGTGTTCAGACAAGCTTTTAGCCTGCAATTCTAAGGGTCAGCCAAGTTGCCCGTTTCCGGCAGGAGCCCTGTGCGCCTTTGCAACAACCACTCCAGAATAGGCTCTTCCGACCTTAGATATGAGCTGAAAATTCAGGTCAGAAGCTGATGGGTTGAAAAAAGCTTCTGCCACCAGAAGGTCTTGATATCATCTGGTCCCTGAGCAGAATAGTCCTTCATGCCTCTTAATACATTTTTCACCTCCACAGTAGTGATAGGTGGGCATTCCTTCTCACGTGTTATGAGGGCATTGCACAGCTCCTTGACGCTATTTATGTTCTTTGAGCCTTCTTCAAGTGGATGTTAGATGTCGTAGACTTCTCTTCAAAATTCGTCGACCTCCTCTGGTTTGGGCAGATGGTCGACAGTAACTGGAGGGTCTTGGAAGAGTCGAGATGAGTCAGATAAAAACTGTTGATTTTCTCTGACCCATCTTTCTCTTCGTTCTTGACTTATGTCTATGATCTAGTCTTATGATCAACCGTTGGTTCTGTTTCACGGTTTGCATCTTCCAAAGCTCTCGCTGCATTGTACACATCACAATTGATAGTCCAGAGGTCAATTTCTTCGGAAAAATCTCCAGAAAGCTCGTCATCCAGTTTAGCCAGATCTTTGGGCTTGGGAGAGACCTGAATGTTGATGTTTCTCCGGGTCCTGAAGCATCGTTCTTCCTCTATTGAGCGCCTCGTTGAGGTTGGTCTCAGTGTCGCTTCTCTTTCTCGGTTGCCGGTTTCTTCTGGATGCGGTTGAGCAGGCGCTCCGCTTATATAACACCTTTTCCGGAGGTCCTCGGCACGGTTTTGCAGACCATTATGCGAAAAATGTGAAAGCTCTGGGTGTTTCTCGCACCACAGAGTGTGCAGTCGCGCCATGTAACCTTTTCGTTCAGGGGACATACTGTTATCATAGGACTCCAGCAGGTCGTCCCTGAGTCGATCCGTCCACTCAAAAGTATAGAGATTCTGCCAGTCAATCGCATTGACTCTGTCTTGATTGGCTCCCCCAACTCTAGGGTATTCGGCATTGTCAAGATCCGCTTTACAGATGGTGTTATGAAGCGTAACATCTCGCTTGCCGTTAAGATAGTTTCTCAACTGTATAACTTTTGACACACACAGTTTCCTGACATCTACAACGCCCCTACCCCCTCTACGTCATGGTAAAACTACTCTCTCAATAGCCGAACTACTGTGGTGCATTCAGTGCTTCGTCCTTTCTACGCAGATGATTTTGTTTAATCGTTCGAGGTCGGTGTTCGACCATTTGATGAGCCCAAAGAGTACGTGAGGACAGGAATAGCATAGGTGTTGAGTGTCCTGATCTTGTTTGCCGAGTTGAGAGAATTCTTTAGAATCAATCTGAGTCTTGTAGTGAAGGCAGTCGTTAGGCTTTTCTTAGCTATCGTATGCTGAATACCCTTAGATTCGAGAATACCCAGGTATTTATATGACTCGCCCTCAACCGTTGCTTCGATGTCATTCTCGTAATCGTTCTCTAGATCTGCGGTTCCTGATTTTCCTCTGCTAAATGCACTGTTCTGCATTTATCTCATCCGAAATCCATGTCAATATCATTGGGAAACTGCTTTGTGAAATCGATCACTTGCTGCAGTTTCTGGTTCCAAGTAGCGTATAGCTTTAAGTCATCCATGTATAGAAGATAAGTCACTTGATGACCATCCTCGTTATCATCTATTTGGAACCCATGAGACATGCCATTTAGTATTTTGCTTAATTGGTTCAACGCTAAACAGAACCACAATGTACTAAAGGAGTCTCCTTAAAAGATACCCGTCGTAATGCGTATAGTCTAGTTATTTTTGGTTGCCCATGGTCGAAATACTGGATTCATGTACACCAAACCATCATCGCACGACTGAGAAAGTCGATGATGCGTCGGCAGATTTTGTATATTTTTATGACTTCAAGCAAATAGTCATGTGGTACGGAAGTAAACGCTTGCTTGTAGTCAATGTATGCCATGTGCAAGAAGTTTCTTTAATGTTTACGAGCATCCGTCATGGCAACAGCGGCTATGATGACTAGATCTTTACTGCCCTGCGAGTTTTTACAACATCCTTTTTTTTCTCCTGTTAGGATGTCATTCTCTTCGCAGTGAGAATATACCTGATCTGCAGTGATGGCGGACGTGCACCACGTCCGGACCTAGAGCTTTCAAGTTAGTTGCCCTTTTCAAGACCGTTGAAACATCTGAAGCTGTGATGTTTGTCAGCTCCATTGCAGGGTTTTTGCTTGCTCTTGCTTTCTCTAGCTGGAACCATGCAGTGTCCAAATTGCTTCTGTTAGATTTTCCCCAAACACGCGACCAGCAGTTAGTCATGTCTTCCAATTGAGGACCTTCGATGTCCTGCTGGTTATTTTGCTTTATACTCAGTTCACGATGAAACCTTCTTTCATATGCTTAAAAAATTTTGATGCCTTATTGCACTGTTTTTCTTATACCGACGCAGTCTAGCAGTAGGAACATCAAGTCTCTGCCGTTGGGAGTCTTTAATCTCATCGAATATTGCTGGCGTTAATGTCTCGATGCACCGAGGGTGGATGATTTTAACAAAATGGTGTATCAGCTTTCTGGTTTTATCTCCTTGTTTATGCCAAGTCAGTCGACCGTTCTAAATACTACCGCAGCTGCATAATACACAAGAGTTTGCACCTCTAACGCAGATGGTGTTACGTTCAAATGCATGGGAGAAAACTTGCTGTTCAGGTGTTCTATTAGTGCACGCAGATCATTTGCGATGTTCATCTTGAGCATAGAATGCCTTTGTGTTGTTTCTACGGATTTGAACTCTAATAAAACATGACCAAAATTTCTATCAAGGTGCTGTAGTTCTCCTGGGCATTCGCTGTTCAGATTATCGTTATTAATGTCCGGATGTGGTTCTAGTGAATCCGGTACTTGATTTCCATTATCCGTAGCACATATGCCTTCAGCTTTGATCAGTTCTTCGTTTTCCACATCTTCCAAGGGAAGTTCATCGATACAAAGCTGCTGTTCCACTTCCATTTCGACGGCAGCTATTTTAACAGACGAAAGCAATCTGTTTACAGATATTGAGCGTTTCTGATCTGCTAAATTCTGTTCATTTATTCTTGTGGCTAGTTCTGGGTACGTAAGTAAGAAGAGTCGATGATGTTCTCTTCTTACACTGAGTCCACTTATATCTGCTAAAAAAAAGCGCATTACATGGCTCTTTATATGATATGTCCATTTTGATTGCCTTCTTGATTTTTGAACCTCTGCTTCTGGCTTTGGTTGTATTAGGCAAATCTACCTCTGTATGATTTGATGGTGCTGGATCATCACCAGATTGAGGAAGAACATCAATTGCCGCTGCTTCCTCGTGGGACGCGGCTTCCTCTAACTAGTGTTCATTACCATCGTTTTCCACGCTAAATCAGCCTGTTGTTAAATCTCCATTGCTCGATCTTCTGAGATGTGTAGATCAATCCTAATGTCCTTCACCTTAGCGATAAGATCTCTTTGTTGCAGCAAATTTCGTTCTAAGATTGTATCCTTTTTCATTGTGGTATCCGACTTGATGCTCTCCCACGGTATTTCTGTTGAGGTGGTTGGCTGCAAATAGCTACGCTAGCCAAAGCATCCTCAGCAGGCACATTTGATGTTTCTCTGCTTACCGTATGTCGCAGATGTTCTTGCTGGCCAGCTGTTTGAGTCGTGAGATCTGCCCGACTATCTCGCAGCTCACCATCACCACCGTCCTAAATGCTGTGGGCCCAGCGGTGGCTCTAGGGTCGCCCGGCGATCCTCGGGAAGCGACAAGCGTTTCAATATTTTCAAAAGACTCTTCGTAAAAATGTATGGGTTTTGGTGATCCTCTTAGTCACTGTCCTCTTCGTTGTCTGCCTGTCTGGCATAGGAAAGCCTCTCGGTAGCAATTCTGCAGCCAACATAGCCGTCAAATTCATGAGAGGAAAGCTCAAGCCCTACCGAGACGACAACGCGAGAACACCTTCGGTAGGATGGTTCCGGTACGGGGAATCAAACCCGAGCCTCCTGAGTGAGAGCCAGGTATATTTTATTGAATATATATATATATATATATATATATATATATATATATACATACATATTAGGGTGGTTCTTATTTCTACTTGGTGGATTTTTTTTCTCGAATTTCTCTGCTCTCACCCCCCAGTTTTGTTCGAATGCCCCAAAAAAAATCTTAAAATGTGAACAAAATCGGTTAATATTTAGGGGTGGCGCAAAGATCATGACATTTCCCATCGATTCAACTGAAAAAAAATGGTTAACAAATTAAAATTGGTTAAATAGTTGAATATGAGTTAACAAATGACTAGGTATTCTTGAATTACCGATTAATGATTATTTATTTTTCTAAAACTTTTGAAAAGCGTCAAAAGTATATTGTTTTTATTGCTTTTAGGAGCCATCTATTGGCTCCGTACTCTTCCAGGACTTCCCAGAGCTTACTTCTATCCACCTCTAAACGCTTTTTTCTGTGTCAATAAATGCGCAGACAACTTTTTTCTTTACTCTCAAACTTTTTTCTGTGATCTGTCTTAGGCTAAATATTTGATCCGCACATGATCTTCCTGGCATAAATCTACTTGAGACTTCCCATTTCTTTTGTTATGTTATTTTCATTACCCTATGAATAAGTACTTTTGAGTATATTTTACTTATTGTACCTAATAAGCTGATTTCTCTGTAATTATTGTAGTTACTTTGATCTCCTTTACTTTCGTATATTATTCTTCTGAAACTTCTCCCATCTCGATACATGAGTTTATCAATTCGCAGAACCTGTGAGGTATGTAGTCACCATCGTATTTAGGCATTTCACCGTTAATACTGTCTATACCAGCAGCCTCACCATTTTTTAGGTTCTCAATTATATCCCTAACTTCAGAGGCGCAGACTTTCTCGATTAGATTGTCTAACCCATCGTGTTCTATATTGCAGTTGTGGTGCCTTATAGCTTCACCCCTAATAATTCCTTGAAAGGTTTTCTCAAGGCGTCTAGTATCCCATCTGTATCATTTAGCATTTCTCCCTTGCTATTTCTCGTTCTGTTAAACTCTGTACTTCTACTTCCTTCCATAATGATCAATGCCAATGTGTAAAAAAGTTTCTTGCTTCCGTGAAAATCGATGTGCATTTTCTTCCCTTCTTCTGTTTTGATTTTATCTTCACTTTCTTCGATTAGTAGTTTTACTATCCTCTTTTTATCTCAGTAATTATTTTCAAGTCTATTTCTCTCCTAGTCGCTGAGGCCTGTGACGTCCAACTTTCTTAGATACGCTTATTTCTTCTCGTGAACGGCTGCGCGGATTTCATCATTTCACCACACATCACCAGACATTCTTCCTACAACCGCAGTACCAAAAACTTTGGCCACACTTCTAACAGTGATATGCCAGAACATAGTTTATGCACCCTTTATATCTGCATTGCTTATAAGCGCCTCCCAAGTTGCCCTATCTATGTGTTCGTACATCCTATTCTGAAAATGAATTCGCACTTCCGGTTTCTGTAGGTTCTCAATCTTGATTATAATATACACTAGATATATTACGCTAATATTAAATTGTTTTAAGATGTAAGGTATTTCTGTCATTTAATTCAATCTGTTAAAAAAAATAAAAGGCTATTCATACTATTTAGCTGTATGATTATTCATATAGTATTCATTAATTTCAAATAGGTCGGTGCTTTTCGACACATATGCAAACAAAAACGTAGGCACCCGTAACTCGCCAACTATCGGATATCAATGAACTAAAAGGAACCCTAAAAAAATGTCTACTGGAGTTTCAGTTTTGAAGAATCCCAACTTCTACTTCTACTAGCAACATTACTGAACCCCAAGTTTCTTCTGTGAGGAATTATATATGAAACCGCTTTAGAGTTCTTAGTCGGAGTTGTAGCTATTATAATGGACCTGCATTCAGGGGCCTCGTAATTATTATATTTTGTTATAAGCAAATTAATTAGTATTATTTTTACGCTAGAAGCAACAAAACGAATTACTATTACTTTCTCGTCCAATTATTGATGACAATAAAATAATGAGGAAAAATATATATTTTTGCTAAAGTTTATTTCAAGTATTGCCTATGCATAAGTAATTAACCCTTAAATGGTAACGTCATTTTCGACCCCTTTAAACGGTATCGTCGGGTCACTCGTGTCTGGCGCTTTGAAAAGTGCTCTAAAGTGCTCTAAAAAATTCCACAAAATTCATGAAATTTCATCAACTGTCCTAGTATGAGGATGAATCACTATATTGCTGATTTTATCATTTTTACATTCTCATCTAGAGAAGGTATTAGATTTGTGTAAAATTTGACCCCCCCGGTTTTTGTCAAATGTCCACGTTTTGAGACCCCCTGAATCCAAAAAACAGGTTTTTACGAATGTGTCTGTCTGTCTGTGTGTATGTGTGTATGTGTGTATGTGGGTGGTGATGTATGTAGATTTTTAGTCTGTTAGCACGTTAACTTTCGAAAGAATTGACAGATTGGATTGGGCTTTGGTATACTCTTTAAATATCCTAAAATGAAGGTCAAGTTCTTTAGCCAGCTATTTTTGATGAAAATTCAAAAAGTGAGACCATTTTGAAAATTTTCGAGACCATTTTTTTCCAAATTTTGAAAATTATATTTGCAGCTGTTCATAGTACTCGGAAATTCGAACAATTTTTTCGTATAACATTTTTTAATAAAATGAAAATTTTCATAGTTACAGCATTTTCAAAATCCACAAAAAAATAAAGAAAATTAACATTTTCAGTCGAAAAACGCACGATACGAAAAAAAGTCAGTACAAGAAAAATGTTTCTTTTTACACGCCCTGCAAGATTATCATATTAACTTTTTAAATTTTCTTCAAAAATCGAAAATTCACATTTTTATTGCACAAAAAATAATTAAAAATCCAAAAATTCAATTTTAGGGCCAAACTATGCAAGATACGACAAATCATGATGCAACAAAATTTGTGCATAAAAAAAAGATCTACAAATTTGTTATGGGTCAATTTTTGATAGGATGTTTAGTTTTTGCTCTATTCGTAAAAAAGTTCATTAACAGTGAAAAAATCAGCCCGATAAGTGGGCACTTTCTCATCAAAACGTTGCTTATTCCATTTTTTTTTATCTTGTGTGTTTTTTCACAATATTTCATTGTTTTTATGTTTTCAATACTATTTCTAACCATTAAAACAATAAAATAATCATCATTAATGCTCATGGTACTTGAAAATTTGTATTTTTACATTCTCATCTAGAGAAGGTATTAGATTTGTGTAAAATTTAACACCCCCCCGGTTTTTATCAAATGTCGATTTTTCAATAATCATTTAAAAATTTATCATATATATGTTCCAAAAACAACTTAGATACTTTTTTTCGCCCCTTTTCAGATAGTTGGAGAAATCTTTCTGATTGTATGATTAATTAGAAAGATACAGAAATGTACGCTGAAGTGAAGGAATTTCCTTCTTCATTTTAGATCAAATACAAAAATTTAGTCATTTTTATCTGAAGAACATAGAACATAACATATAGTCGTTGCGAAGCGCGACGACCAAATCTCGCATCTTGAGCGCGCTCAAACTTTTGAGTATCCATTAAACGATGAACAGAAATGAGCGTGGTGCGCAAGGTTTACATCATTTTTAAACTAAATATTGAGCGCGAAGCGCGAGTATCTTGATGAGCATGTGTTCCTTAAGGTCGATAGAACCTTAAGTAAATTAGTTTCTCTTTCTATGGAAAACGTACATAATTAAACCAAAAGCAGGTCATAACGATGAAGCTAGCTAACGAGGGGTGTCTCACTCAGGATTCAAATGAAATCGTTCGAACAAAGTAAACGAAGTCGTACGAATCCTAACGATTTTTATGAATTCTGACATTGACGAACCGGAATCCTTTTTTTGGAATCGGGAGCTCCGAACGCTATACAGTCACAGCGTTGCGGAACGTTGTACCTACGAATTCGTACAGAGTCCCACAAAGTTTGACGAATCCGAACGAATCCAAGCAGTGACTGCGAAGCGCGGAGTCGTACAATGCGTATAACGTACGAGTGACACACTCAGTGCTGAAATATTTCCTTTTTTTGTAATGATTTCTAAACATTAAAAATTATTTAAAGAACATTTACAAATGGTTTCAAGTTGAAGTGGCAATAGGAAAACTAAGGATAAAAATTAATATAAGAATTTAGTGATTAATATGATAATGAACTATTAATTAATTCTTTAATTTTAATTAATTTTAAACATTAAATAATTAATTAATTTAAAAAATTTTTATTGATTAATTTTCTAATGAATAAATTTAATTAATTCTGGAGTAAAAGAAACTTAATTTGACTTTGTCCTTGATTTTTAACGAGTAAAAATTAATTGACCAATTTAATTAATTTATTAATGTATAATCACAAATATTTTTATAAATATTTAATAGTAAAATACCTTGAACATTTTCTAGAAAGTAGGCCTGAGCAGAGTAAGGGTTTTTTTATCATAAAATCACAGTTTATTGTAGAAGTCGTTTTAAATCTTTCTGGGAAAATTTTTAATGGTTTATGTTTAATTGAAAAACAATAATTTTGAGTTTTGAAGATTGCAAAATGTATGAGGAGAAGGAATATCGAAAACTTTAAGACAATTATTTTAATTTTTTAGGATTAAAAATAATTTTAGGTAAACTCAATTATGCAGGGAGTCAAGAGAATGAAAAAATATTCTTAAGCTCGTTCTAAAGATTCATCGGAAAATTTCAAATGACTTTTTCCTTAATGAATTCTAAGACAAAATTGAAAAAGAAGACAAAAAATGTTTAATTAATTCCTTAAATTTTGAAAGAGTAAAAAATTTAAAAGCAAAATTTTGCCACAATACATAATATTAGAACAAATTTGAGTAAGTATTTGAGATACTTTAAAGTTTTGGCAGGATTGAGAAATAATAAAAATTTATAAGATATTTTAGGCATTTTTCAAGGTTTCAAGAAAATAAAAAAAATTCTTTAGGTTTTCAAAAATTCATTTTAAGAGAATATTTAAAAAGATTTCAAGACATTTCAAAAGATGTCGAAAGTTTTAAAAAAAGAATCTGAAAGATTTTAAGACAATTTTTAAAATTTTGCAGAATTAAAAAAAAGTCACGAAAATATTGAATAATTTGTAAATATCAGTGGGCTTAAAAATTTTGAAAGAATACAAAAATGAATTTCTCAAGATTTATGGGAAAATTTTTGAGGAGTTTTCATTTTGAAAAACGAACTTTGAAGACATTTTTCATTTCTTCCAAACTTCTAAAAGTCCTGAATATCTTTTTAAAAGGGTCGAGTTTTTACTAATATTTTTTAAAATCCTGTAAAATAATTTTTTTTCAAATCTTCTGAATTATTTTTTAACACATCTGAATTATGCAAAAATATTTTGTAATTTTCTGAAGAATCTTATAAAATTTATATTCATATAAGTTTAAAACCAAACTGATAATACATCTCTTCTTATAAGTACCCAGCAGACACTGTTATAGAACTGTGATGTAACAGTTCTAGAACAGAAAAGAACAGGTTCTGTAACATACTTAGAACATACTTAGACCATGGTCTGAGTAATGTCGTCCCCAAATGAATGTAGCTGTTCTATAACGCTGTTACAGAACCATGTTCTGTCAGGGATCTGTAACAATTCTGGAACAGCGTTATATGTAAAAAAATATATTTAGAACAATTTAGGAACAGTGTTACAAAATAACCATGTTCTGTAATAGTGCCGTAACACATATGTAACAGTGTTACGATGTAAATTTGTTCTGTAATCGTTCTGTAACAATTCTGGAACAGCGTTATAAGTGAAAATGTATTTTTAGAACAATTCAGGAACAGGGTTACAAAAGAACATTTTTCTGTTATAGTGACGTAACACATATGTAACAGTGTTACAATGTAAATTTGTTTTGTAATCGTTCTGTAACAATTTCATAACAGTGTTACAAGGTTATGTAAAAAAAATGTTTCTTGTATTATTGCTGCACTTTGTTTATATTTTAAATAACACAATTTCACGCACGGTCCTCTATACATATAATCGCACGCTTAAACCCGTTGAAAAATCGCCCTCGTTGGGGATTCGAACCCTACCTAAACTACCTAAATCAAATGTACCTAGCCGATGCCTTAGCCAATTGCGCTATCGAACCGCTTGAACGTTCATGACAAAATCTCGGCCATGGTTTTTCGCTGAATAAGCCAGGGTAATCTCAGGAATATATTCATTATTTTTTTTATTTCAGACATTGTCCCCTACTGTCGGCGTATTCTTACCCAGTTCAAGTAACTGACTGCGCCCGACCGCACAGTGGGATGAAATCAAAAAACGAGGTTCAAAATAACTTGTAGCTGGCAATTCTTGACCGATTTTGAATTTTTTTTAAAGAAAAATTCAGCATTAACTTTTGAAGAGATTTATGTGGCCTGATTTTTGAATTTTTTTTTGTTTAAGCTTTTATATGTTAATGCTAAGAGTGAATAAAAAGTCGATTTTTTGTTTTTTTTGTTTATCTTCGTTAAAAAACGTTTTCTTTTACCAGCATTTGCAGACTATAGGCACGGGCGTAGTTGAAAGCAAAAAAAATTATGACATTGTGAAGTTAATCGTTATAAACAAATTAACTTAAAAAATAGTCTACACTATGGATTCTTCGTTTGCAAAGTACATTTTTGCGTTAAAATTACTTGCTTTCATCGAAAAAATAATACCAAATCATAAAAATTTGGCATCCGATATATATTTTTCATTAATTTTATAAGCAAATTTTATAAACAAATGCCTAGTGTGGACAATTAAAGGCAGAAAGAAATCTTTTTTCCCCCTAATTCTTCTCAAATTATATCGCCACTTATGTTTGATGATGGACAATTATCAATCAATATTTTTATTAATTTTATAAACAAATGCCTATTGTGGACATTTAAAGGAAGAAAGAAGTTGGTTTTTCTCTTAGTTTTCCTCAAATTATATCGCCAGTGATATTTGATGATGAAAACTTATCATCCGATATTTTTTATCAATTTTATAAACAAATTATATAAACAAATTCCCACTGTGTACATTTTAAGGCAGAAAGAAATCGGTTTTTCTTCTAATTCTCCTCAAATTAGGTCGTCAGTGACGTTTAATTTTGGACAATTATCTTCCAATACCTTTTATTGATTTTATAAACAAATTATATGAACAAATGCCTAGTGTGGACATTTAAAGGCAGAAAGTAATCGTTTTTTCTCCTAATTTTCTTCAAATTATTTCGCCAGTGATATTTAATGACGGAAAATTATCATCCGATATTTTTTTATAATTTTATAAACAATTTATATAAATTTTTAAACGTGATAAACAAAAAAAACGAATAAATCGACTTTTTCTTCACTCTTTGCATTAACATGAAAGTTTGAACAAAAAAAAAAAAATTCAAAAATCAGGCCACATAACTCTCTTCAGAATTTAATGCTGAATTTTTCGAAGAAAAAAAATCCAAAATCGGTTAAGAATTGCCAGCTACAAGTTATTTTGAACCTCGTTTTTTGATTTCATCCCACTGTGGGCCGTCGGCACAACTCTGATCTAAGATCGTTACAGAACAGTGTGTCCTTTATATTCCGTTCATAACAGAATTCCGGAACTGTTACGTATCCTTACAGTAACACTGTTACAGAACAATGTGACCTTCATGTTCCTTTCTTGGAACACGTGTGACATTCTAGAGACATAACAGTTCCATCACCCTGTTCTATATTAGTTACATCACAGAATTCTAGAACT
>CAKNXH010062694.1:280725-302249 GCA_932178445.1 Andricus quercusramuli
GTTATTCAAGTTTTTAATCGATTTTGGAAAATTTAAACAAAAAAAATGGATTCTGAAACTTGCGTACAAATTTTTTTGTTCAACTTTTTAACAGACATATTTAGCAACACATTGCAATAGGTTTCATCAAAATCGGTGGAAAGATCCCGGGTTCCTAGCTTTTTGATTTTTAACGTCTGACGTGACTCCTCTATTAAGAAGGGATATTATTCTTCGTTGCTACACCGAGAGAACATACTTGCTTCTCTCGGCTGATCTCGTCTAGCGCTACGTTAGCATGGTTCATTTCAAACTATGATAGCACACATTCTTACTGAATTAGTAAGAATATGTACTAATTCAGTAAGAATTTATGCTATCATAGTTTGAAATAAACCATACTAAAGTAGCGTGAGTACGTTTCTAATAGAGGCAGATTATTCTTTCAGAATAATACGTATCCCTAACAATGACAAAACGCGTTGACGAATTTTGCCACTGTTCTGCGAAATCGGCCGTGGAAGATATTTAACTATTTCGTGCATCTAGGTGTTCTTATCGTGGATTGGAAATCGTGCTTACTCTGCCTGTAGAATAAAATATATCAAGCGCCATCTCTTGGCGACAAAATGTTCGCAATATCTCCCTCGTGGCTTTATCACGCTTTCACGCTCTATCGCGTTGCCGCCTCTGCCTTCATCAGCGCTTTTTCGACTGTGAGTGGTACCCATGTATAGGAGGACGACCGAAAAGTAATACAAGCGCCATATCTATCGTTCTGACAAAAAGAGAATAGAATACGTGCGATATTTCTTTCTACGATTGCACTTTTTTTTTCATCATTTTCAGATGTTGTATACACGGATCCTTGTGAGAGCTAGGTGTGTGACCTAGCTGTGACCTGTGGCGCGCGACTGTTGAATCTCGCGCTCCGCGCTCGATCATATATTTATCTCGCGCTTCGCGCTCGATTATGTATTCACCTCGCGCTACGCGCTCGGAAGTATTTACATCACGCTTTACGCTCGGTTCCTCTAGATTTTTGAACTTCATGTTCGATTTCGATGAAAAGAAAAAGTTTATTTGCAAACATTATAAAATTATTAAAACCACTACATATGAAGTGATTGTTAACTTTGTTTTTATATTCGACTGAAAATGAACTTCATTTACTTAAGATTCTATCGACCTTAAGGAACACATTCTCATCCAGACACTCGCGCTTCGCGCTCGATTTTTGATTTAAAAATCATTTGAACCTTGCATTCCACGCTAGGTTCTGTGCACCGTATGATGGAAACAAAAAAGTTTGAGTGCACTTACGGCGCGCGATTTTGTCGTCGCGCTTCGCGCTCCGAAATACACTGATCGCGCACTTTGTGCTTTGTGTTATATGTTCGTCATATACAAATTACTAAATTTGTATTTGATTCCAAATGAAGAATAATGATATAATTTAGGCGACAAAATTCATTAGTTAAAATGTTATTTTAGCTTGTGCCGTTTTCCAAAAAAGTTAATTTTTTCATTTTGAATATATTCTTACGACAAAAATTTATTACAAGTTTGTAAATCTTTTTTGAATGCACAATTTTTGTTCATTCATCTGTTTTCGTACCTTGCATTGTTTTTCCAAAAATTTGATTTTTTTACTGTCAATGTTATTTTTACGAATAAAACGAAAACTACACAGAAAAAAAAAAGTCTTAAAGTTGGGTTGGTCTTGTTTTTATTTTTGCCTTAAATTAAGCCCAATACTAAATGAGAGCATGAATATCGTTTTAAAAGAAGGCCTTATCGGCTTAGAACTAAAATTAATCCATTGATATGGCTTCTTTGCAAATATTCATCTTGAAACAAGCCCCATTAGACTTATTAAGACAGCAAGATCTTCGCAGTTAAAAAGAAGACGATATTGAGGCTACCGTTTAGCCCTCTAGAAGCGAGATTAAAAAATCTAACGTCTTCTCGCAGTTGTGACAGGAGCAGGAAAATAGACGCCACGCCAAGCATGCGAAATGCGTCAATTATAAGTTTTTATTAAG
Source organism: Andricus quercusramuli (assembly GCA_932178445.1). NCBI lineage: Eukaryota > Metazoa > Arthropoda > Insecta > Hymenoptera > Cynipidae > Andricus > Andricus quercusramuli. The sequence goes on from CAKNXH010062694.1 coordinate 282,750, forward strand.
TGAAATTATATCTTATTTAACCTGCTCTATTTATTAAACCTAATTTAACATATTCTCAACCATATTCGAGGTTAGTACATCTCATCATATACTCTTGTTAATGTTATTCACCGCACAGTCATATAGTCGGGGTTCTCGTCTCGCGACACCTATAACCTATACAACTCTTCACATTATGATTGGATCGCAATTAGGTTATTTCACAGCAAATGAAACAAGAGTTTCGTATGTTTCAGTATTAAATGTAAATTTTTGTATAGTCTCATGATAAGAAACAAAATTATATATATATTTATTATTGCTTTAGTCCTTCTATATTTTAGTCTGCGATAACGCTTTCTTCAAGCCCACGTTTTGGCTTACGGCTAGTTTTACAGTACAGCAGTTACATTCAAGCCCACATTCTGGCTTGCGACTACTTTTCAGCCCATGCAACGTCTCAACTTTAGTTTCTCAATCGCTTTCTTTTAAAGCCTTAATCCTATTCTAGTTTTTAGCAAATGCTGTCTTCTTTTTGTTACACCTTAAAACAAGTCCATATTTCGTATTGTATTAAGACTTTTTTTTTTCTGTGTATGCATCCTATCGAAACATAATTTATAACAAATTTGGAGCCCTCCTTTGGATACTTTTTACTTTTTAGTAGTGCTTTATTTGTTTTAGAATCTTCTGATTCATACAAATAGGTTACAGTTCAATTCTAAAACTAACTGGTATTCTAATAAATAAAAATAAAAAATAAAATTAAAGGCTGATGGTAAACATTACCCCAGAGGATTTAAACCATGATTACATCGAAAGTAAATCCAAAGACATTTTACTATATAATTAATTATAATGCTCATTCGTGGAACTTACTAACAAACATAATCATTTTCTTGAGAGAATTTTTATCAGGGTTGTCTAGAATATTCAGCCAGGCATTCCTTATCTCACACAGATCCCTACTCTCGCTTATACATGAAAATCTTACAGTATTAAAAAACTGACATTCTACTAAAAGATGGTACACAGGTTGTGTATTAAGACTATTCTCATAACAATAGATACAATAACTATCAACGTTCAAACTGCAGGTTTTATTCTTGATTATAAGTCTGGGAATGAACTTATTTATTAACCTTAATTGTGCTATAATTCTGATGAAACCGAGTGGTGTTCTTGTCAGAGTTAAATATTTCTGAGGTCCTTCTCGCAAGGTTAATTGAGGATAAAGAATTAGAGCAGAGGACGTGTGGGCTCTCTGTAAATCTTCTAGATATAAAATTTTGTCATAAGCTCTTATCCATGTCGATTTATTCTTTTGAAGAGAGGCAAGAGAAAGGAAATCCCAGTCGTCCTCAATCCCAATCCTTTTAAATATACTTCTAACCTGGCGGGCCCAATTGTATTTCTCTAGGGTTGACAAATCATCTTTCAGTCTATCCAGTTCTCTTAATCTTAAATAACATTTCTTAGGATATCGATCGTCGGACATGTTTAGAATTTTTTCTATCCAATTGAGAATTGACCCAAAAACTCGAACTGCAAGGTGGGAAGCACCTGTTTCTAATCTAATAGCATATCCAGCAGTATTTTGTGGAACATGCAGGATTCTCTTATAAAAAGCGGTTTGAACTTTTTCTATAAAACATAAATACCTGAGACTCCAAATATGTGCGCCATACATTAAAACGCTGGATACAAGACTATCGAAAAGTCGAACAATAGGATTCCATGAATTAAGTTTTAATCTGTGAATCAGATTAATCGTAGATCCTACAGCGAGGTTAGATTTACGAACAGCTTCATCTTTTGCCCCGACAAAAAGTGCAGATTGGGTGAATGGAGTGCCTAGGTAGATATAACTTTTGACAATATCAATCTCGCCTGTTCCGTACATAAAAGGTGGGTATTTTTTATCATGTCCATGACCTCCCTTTCTGTAGATCACTATTTTTGTTTTGTCTGTGTTGACTTCGAGCTCATTTATTCTACAGTAATCTAATAATCCTTCAAGAATCTTACGCATTCCAACCAAAGAATCCGCGAAGAAAGCCAAATCGTCGGCGTACGCTAAGAGCAATATTTCCAATAAATGGTCTATAGATACACCTCTGATTCCTCTGGCAAACATAAATTCTTGTAAATCAGCAATTAAAAATGTAAACATTGTTGGACTTAGAACCTCCCCCTGCATGACTCCTTTCGTTACATTTACCGATCCAGAGATGCCCTTATTTCCCTTGATTGCAACATTAGCTTTAGAGTAGAAATCTATTACTAATCTAATGAATTTTGACCCACATCCTTTCGAGATTAATTTGTTCCACAAGATATTATGACTAACTGAGGGAAAGGCTGCTTTGAAATCAACATAGAGTACAAAAAGTTTGCCTCCGTTCAGTCTCAGACGATTTTGAATCATTGCGTTAAGGGTAAATATCTGATCCGTGCAACCCCTCCCCCTCCTGAAACCTGCCTGCCACTCTGGAAGGAGTTGCATATCTTCAGCCCAAGCTGTCAGCCTTTTGGAAAGAATCTGCGTAAATATCTTTGTAATGCAGTTAACTAAGGCAATGGGGCGGTAGTTAGAAGGATCAGTGACATCCCCTTTTTTGTGTATCATTCTAAGAAATGTTTGAGACCACGATATTGGAATCTTTTCTTCATCAATTATTTTATTAAATAACGAGTTTAAGTAGAGGATCAGATTGCCGGGCAGATTTTTAAAAAAGTCATAGCTAATACCATCCGGACCAGGGGCCTTACCATTTTTTGACTGTTTCAAGCTTGAGATAGTTTCCTCAAGAGTTATATGTGAATCAAGATAAGGATTTCGAAAATTATTAATCGTTATCAAGTAAGGATTTGGATCGCGAACTGGGTAAAGAGATTTCAAGTATTGTTCCCATATAAATAAGTCTATATCATCATTATACGAAGGTTTAAAATTATAGCTATTCACTATCCTCCAGAATTGTTTGGAGTCGATTGCATTCGTCAGAGAATCCAATAAGGAGTTCTTATAACCTTCCTTCTTGGAGTCTAATAATTTTGCATGCACTTTTTTACAATTCGTATAAATCGACACAGCCTCAGGATTGAATTTTTGTTGTTCACAATTTACAAGTACTTGTTTTAGCTTTTTTTTACTCTTTCTGCATTGTGCGTCAAACCATGGCTTCGAACGACTCAGTTTTTTAGTCGGCTTTACAGTCATGTTAAGTTCTGTCGCTGTCTCCTTAATTGCACCAATTCAATTATTTGAAAGGTCATCTATCGACAACATTGCAGAGTTATTATTCGGAGGGTACTGAATAATTTCTTTATATTGATCAGCAAAGTCATTATTCCACTTAAAAAAGGGGGTGCTTGAATGGTTCGCATAATTTAATGTCGAGTGATCTAATAGCGTCAACGCTATAGGAAAATGATCCGATCGAGTTGGAACCCTTAGCACTTGGAAATCCTCTATTGAGTGAATTCCCACACTATTACACCAGGCAAAATCTATAATTGAGGAACTTTTTTCTCTTAGGAATGTACATTGAGCTGGGCAGTCGCTTTTAGTTCTCCCATTCAGGACAAAAAACCCATTTTTTTCAAAGCTTTCTACCATTTGGTTTCCCCTAGTGTCCAAATCAGGGACTAGACTTGTTCTTACGTCATACAAATTTACATTGTTACAGAGAGTCTCCTCCTCTAATTGATTCATTTCTCCAATTTTGCCGTTAAAATCCCCTCCCACAATTATCGAGTATTCCGGGTATTTCATTGACAGGTCAAAGATTATTTCATTTATATTGCGCAGAAAATTTTCAAAATTAGAATTCGGGCTCGAATATATTGATCCAATAATTATATTAAAACTATTACCTTCGAGTTTAACAAAAATATAATCCTCTGCCGCACATAACGTTTCCATTTTATATTTGCTTGCGTTGTTGATGATGAGTAGACCCCCCTTTGCTCTTCCTTTTGAGTATTCTCTCGTAGCTGCACTGTAGACAACTTGACAATCGATGTTACGTTGTGGATACGTGAATTGAGGTGAAGAAGTAAGCCACGTCTCACTCACACAAATGATGTCATCTGTGGTAGTGTATTGAAAGATGTCATCTAGATTGTTAAATCCCCTTGCATTCCAAAATATAATTCGATTTTCTGGTACTGTAGGCGAACCGTTTATGGACTTGGGATCGTTTTGGAGCTTTCTCCTCCCGGCTTTACCTTTAAAAAAGTTTTGATTGAATTTCCCTTTTGGCTATGTTTGATTCTTTTATTTAAATCAGTAGTGGGAGATTGTGATTTTGGAGGACGTCCTCTTGCCCTTTTCCTGCTAGCAGTAGAGCTTACAGAAGAAGCTGAGATTCCACCTTCGGACTGATAACCTTCTTCACTCTTCTCTGCCACAATTTTAGCAGTTGAAAATACATCGAAATACTGATTATCCATGTATAATCGGGTTCCTTTAATCATTGAGGACTTCCCAAGACTCTCCAGCTTTTGTTGGTAATCTCGAAGCTTCTTGCGAGTTTCTCTTTGTTCGAGAGTGAAATCGTTTGCGAAAGTTACCCTCAGTGAACGCAGATTTTTAGCATTCTTGTAGATCTCATATTTAAATCTCGAGTTCGTAAATGTAATTAGAACAGGTCTTGGTCCATCTTTTTTCCCGAGTCGAATCACCTTTTCGAAGCAATCAATAGGTAGATTAATTTTAGCTTCCTTGAAAATCTTGCTAACCGCCTCAAAAAGATTCTCATTGTTAGAAGAATCGTCCTTCACATTGTAGAGAAAAATATTCCTAGACCTCTCTTTTATGTCTAAAAATTCCAGCTTTTTTTCAAGAATATTGACTTTTTCTTCGAATGCTTTGTTTTTCTCTTCTAAGACATGACATCTGGTTTTGTAGATCTTGAGTTCTTCTAAGATTTTTTCATCTGAGTTCTTTAAGACTTTAATATCTTCAGTCATTCGCTGAACATTTGCTCCTGTGGATTTTACACTCTCTTGCACTGATATTAAGAGAGATTTTAACTCTTCGTTGGTTGTCATATCTACCGATCAACTCTCACTTTACACTTCAAAACACAAAATACGCATAAGTTACGTAAGCTCTCCGAAAGGGACGACAGGGAGCGACCGGGAAACACGACCGACCGGCTCGGAGGCTAGAACTGTCCCCTCCTTTGGATACAAAATTTGATGTTTCTCATTTTTTTCGTAGCTTGTGTTATTCGTCTAAAAATTTCATTTTTCTATTTTCAATACAGTTTTTTACGAATAAAACAAAAACTACGCGTCATATCAAAAAGTGAATCACAACAAATTTGTAGATCTTTTTCAGGTGCACAATTTTGGTTGATTCGCCTTTTATCGTATTTCATATAGTTTGACAGCAAAATGGAATTTTTGATTTTTTAATTATTTTTTTGTGCGATCAAGATTTGAATGTTTGATTTTTCGAAAAATTCAAAAAGTTGTTATAAAAATATTGTCGGGTGTTCGAAAAAAAAAGTTTTTCTCCTTCTGACTTTTTTTCATATCGTGCGTTTTTTCGGGTTAAAATGTTCATTTTCGTTTGTTTTATGGAATTTTGAAAATGCTATAACTCCGGTAATTTTTTTTCTATCCAAAAAAGTCATTGAGATAAATTGTTCGAGTTTTTGAGTGCTATAAATAGCCCTATATAGAATTTTCAAATCTTGAAAAAAATGGTCTCAAAAATTTTCAAAATGCTCTAACTTTTTGAATCTTGATCCAAATTAGCTGGTTAACGAACTTGTTCTTTCTTTTTGAACCCTTAAAAAGTGTGCCAAAGCACAATCCAATCTGATTATTTTTTCGAAAGTTATCGTGCCTACAGACTACAGACTACAGACTACAAACTACAGACAGACAGACACCTTCGTGAAAACCGTTTTTTTTCTGACTCAGGGGGTCTCAAAACGTGGAGATTTGATGAAAACCGACCAAGTCAAATTTTACATAAAACCAATGCCTTCTCATTACAATGAGAATGTAAAAATGGCTAACAACTAGTTCATTTTCCTTCCATTGCAACGAAAAACTTCTTTTTCTTTCCTCAAATTTCATCAATTACCAGCATATGAAGGTAGCCTCATTATACTACTAGGGATTCAGAAATGTATAAGATAGTGGTAAGGAAAAGGATGCATGAGTGAATGGATAGATTTAAAATTAATGTGGGAGACAAATGATGGTAATTTATATACCAAGTTTAACTTATTATAAAGGGCTTATATATAGCACATCTACTCTCTTCGGAATATCTCATCACAACACCAAAGCCTCTATATTGTAACGAATTTGATGTAAAATGTGTTATCATAATAAATATCTGATTATGATCATTATAAAAATTAATTTTTCATTGATAATATTATTTTTCGAAAGTAAAGTAATCATATCCTGAAAAATAGTATAGTAACCCTGCCGATTCGAAAGTTTTAAAACGGCACTGCTTCAGTGCTGTTCATTTGAAGTTACTCAGGTTCCAGTTTTAAATAATTAAAAATGAAAATTACTTTTACTTTTGACATTACCACTGTGAAAGTTAAAAATTCAGGATCTATGGATTCCATCATTTAAGATATCTGTGTACCGTTGTTTCGAATGTTTGAAGTTGTAATGAATATAATTTATCTCGTAAACGGGCAACTTTAGTTATATATACAGTAAAATTTTACACAATGATGCGCTACCCCAGCAATATCTGCTATTCAAAGCTCCTTTCCTATTTAAGCGCATTTTCGCTCAAATGAGAACCTCCTCAAGGTTCATCATTAAGCTGACCTCTAAAGCTGGAACCACTGTAATCGATCCACAACAGATTTGCCAGTTATGTAATCTAAGAGAAAACGAGGATCTTTTACACATCCTCGTCAAATGTCCGATCTACTCGCCCGTTAGAAATCATTACCTTCGCAACATTGGTATGATAAACGAGAACAATCTTCACCTATTATTGTCGAATATAAACCCTGAAATGCTTCGCTCGATATACAACTTTGTAAGTACATGTTTAAAAATCAGAGCTTTCTCTCTATTCGAATAATACACTGCCCGAACTCGACCAGTATGACGTAACAACCTATTGTACATACGATATTATAACTTTTCATTTATTTTTATATTTATCTTAATTTTATCGATTTTTGTAATAGTGGCCTTCCCTTGCCACAGAATCTTGTATTCTCAGAGGCAATAAATATACATACATCTCGTAAACGGAATGAGATACGCCGAAACAGACAACATTTTTTGCATTCAAACGCAGAATAGTACAGTATATAATTTATAATTATGTCACATGGACTCTCAGTACCGTTTAGGTGCCAAACTCAGCACATTCAGACTGTCAAACCCAGAGTCGAAATTTAGACCCTACTTTGAACCTGCAGCTCCTTGTTAGAACCTTTTTTGACGCTATTTAAACCAATATCCCCTGCTTTAAGCTTTTAATTCCTAGAGAATGAAAGGTTAAAGCCTACTTTGACTCCATTTATTTCTATAGGCCCTGCTTTGAATCTTTAGATGCTACAGTCTTCATATTCAAGAACTTACTTTTTGACGCTATAACACGTCTCTGAATCTAATTTGAATCTTTAAAGCCTACATTTTTTAAAACTCAAGACCCGGCTTTGATGCTTTTTAACCTCTCCTTCAATGCCGACCCTACTTTGAATCTTTTTAGCCTACAATGTTCGAAATGAAGATTATACTTTGACGTTTTATAAACTTTATAAAAATAAACTAACAATTATTTGTTACTCATGTTAAATTAACTCAATTGTTCATATTAGTGACTGCTGTCACACTCAATTAACAACAATATTTGGTTCTAGATTCAACCAAATTGTCATACATTATTTATACATAAATAAATACTTCACTGCAATGCTCAATCACAGAAAAATATTTTCTCTCAACTGAAAATGCTGAAAACTTGTATGTGAATAATATTCATCACGGAAAACTACTAAATATTGTTGATTGATAAGTCATTATAAACATTTTCATAAATAACTTACGAGATTAGGCATTATTCAGTCATGCAGGTATTTATTTATTTCATTAAATTAATTTATAACTGGTTTCAAAGTGATTGAGAATCACAACAAATTATAAGAATAAAATATTTTATATCGTTAGCAACAAATATTATAAATGTATATGTATGTATACCATTAAGCCTACCCCTTTCGGGGTAGGCGTGACACTGCCCGATTCGGGTAGTGTTTCTAGGTGGGTAGTTTCTTGTAGTAAACAACTACAAGTGTGGGCTCACCACACCCACGACACGCCAACAACACGCACTTAGTAGTACTCCCGAACGGTCACCCATCCAAGTACTAACCGCGCCCAACACTGCTTAACTTCAGTGATCTAACGAGAACTGGTTTTTTCAGCGTGAGAATTGAGAAATATATTGAAATATATATTTAATATTCATAACAATTTAAATTTACTGATTTTTCGTACATTTTTATTAGAGTATTACGGTTAATTTATTTCCAACATGATTTCGTAAGAAAAAAAACATTTTTCTCCAAGGAACAGTACCACTTGTTTAATTATTTTTCTTACTGAACAATAACAATCATTGAGAGTTTTTGTAACATTTTCTTAGATAAATATTAGTATTCACGTGTCCACTACTTGGTTTAGTAGGAAAAATAATTTCTTTCCATGAGAAAATGTTGACTGTTTAAATTTTTTTAATAATATTTGTTGGAGAATAAGAAAAGGCAAACGTATGAATAATAATTGACTACTCATCTTGAATTTCAGGATGACGAGATACTTCGTTAAAAAATCAGTGATGTTATTGTTAATATTAGTTGTATTAATTATAATACCGAAAGAGTTTTTTAAAGTCTTCGCATAATGAAGAGATAAAAAAATATTGTCGTTAAAATTGCCACTTTTGACATTGTATTCATTTAAATTATAAATTACATAGAATCAAATTCAAATATCCAGCCTCAATTTCTTGTGAAGCGCATAACGGTGAATACTTCTAAAAACAGAAAAAACATATATTGAACTCTTTATGAATGGTTTCAAACATTTGACAGCACCAAAAGTTTGAAAAAAGTCATTATTCAAATTATTGTTTCGTATTTGAAAAGATTTTGGACCTTAAAGTATTGGACAAGTGCAATTTTAACGAAGACATCCTAACGCGCTCCATTAGGTGAATCGGTTAGGGCCTTAGGCGTTTGGTAAATAAACTAAGTGCGTGCGAACTCGTGTTCGATCCTTAATACTTGCGGGGTTTTCAGTGTTCTATGCGTTAGCGACATATTTACAATACATTTAGTACTTGGTGACTCAAAAAAGGGTCTAATGTGCTTTAAATACAGATTCTACTTTGACGCTAAACGTGGAGAAACGGCCGATTTCGGACACTTTTAGCGTCAGAGTAGGGTCTAAATTACATTGAATTCGCTCCTTATTTAGAACCTACTCTACTGCTCCCACTACTCTGCTCCAAATTTTTTTTTAAATCCTTTTGAATATACGAAGACAGCTTCAATTTTTCTCAATGATTGTTAAACCTTCATAATAATTTACTTTCAATAAACAAATAATTTAGACACAAATTACTGTAAATAAGAGTAGTTTCGTTCGAAAAGATTTCTTATTTCACGAAGTAAATCCTAGCACATGTATTTATTGAAACTGATAACAATCACTATATTATTTAGAAATTTATTTCGTTTGAATTGTTCTTATACCGTTGGAATCGTAGAAAAAATATACATCTGTTTATGAAAATTATTGTTTAAAACTGTTAATATAATTGAAAATGATTTTTTTAATAATTCTTTTCAAAGAGGATCCTGGCGAGTCGTGTTTTGGAAGAAAGCAGAATCTGCAGAAAATTGTACGGATCTGCACGTAGTTGAACACGGAGGCTCCAATACGGTACCTAAAATTACGCAGCGCGGAACTTTCAGATCCTGCCTTTTTGCTGAACACCGTTCGGGTCTCAGGGGATGTGATATTTGATAAGCGAGCAGTACAAAGATCCGGCTTTCTTTACATTATGGGACCTCAAAAAAGGCAGCATCTGCAAATAAAATAATTGCTAATTGCAAAATGAACGGATAATTCCAGCCAACAAAACATAATTTTATTTAAAATCAGAACAAACGAAGAAAAGAAAATACAAAACGACTTTGAAGGATTCATGAAAGTCTTATTTAAAGAGATGAAGGAAAGTAAAAGTACAGAGTTATTAGCATGAGAAACAGTAAAGGTGAAATGGTATATGATACAAACGGGATACTAGACGCTTTAAAAGACCCGTTGCAATAATTATCAGGAGGTGAAGATATAGGGCAACCAAACTGCGACATAGAACGTAATATATTAGAACACCTAATTGAAAGAAGTCCGTGTCACTGAGGTTAGAGATATAATTCGGAACATAAAAAACGGTAAGGCTGCTGGTGTAGATAGTATTAGCGCTGAAATGCTTAAATATGGTGTTGAGTACATATCTCACAGGCTGTGCAAATTGTTAAATTTATGTATCGAGACGGGAGAAGTTCCAGACGATTGGAGAAAAGCGATTATCGTACCAATATACAAAAGGAAGGGAGATAAAAGAAACTGTAATAATTGCAGAGGTATATCAGCTTATTAAATACGTAAGTAAAATATACTTAAAAATACTTATTTGTAGGGTAATGAAAATTACAGAAGAAAATATATGGGAAGCCCAAACTGGATTCATGCCAGGAAGATCATGTACAGATCAAATATTTAGCTTAAGACAGATCACAGAAAAAAGGTTGAGAGTAAGAAAGAAAGTTTTCTGTGCATTTGTTGACCTAGAAAAAGCATTTGACAAGGTAAATAGAAGTAAACCTTGGGAAGTCCTTGAAGAGTACAGACTCAAGCGATTTTGGCATGAAACCTGTGCGCACAATATGCGGGAAAACACTGATGGACAAAGTTCTAAACGAGATAATCCTCAAAAAATGTGGTACAGGAGGGACACTAGTTGGCATATGGGAAAGAAATCAGTTAAGATGGTTCTGACATGTTGAAAGAATAAAAGATGAACGACTGACCAAACAAGTGTAAAGTTAAATTAAATGGTAGAATGATCAGAGGTAGACCGCCGGAAGAATGGTTGAATCTGTGGACAAATAGTTTGTAAACAAAGTGACAACAGAATGAATGACGCCTGAAACATAGACCTTGGATACTAATGGGCCAAAGTGCGGAACCACACATAACTGTGGCTTAACTAACTGGAAGATAGCTTAATGGTATAATAATAATGAAAAAAAAATGTACTGTCTTACAAAATTTTTGGTTTAAATTATGAAAACGGATTCGATGTTAGGGCATCTTGGAACGAACAAAATTTCCTTGACAACGAATTTGGATAATTTACATGCTGAAGAAGTCCGAAATTTATGTTTCATACAAAATTTGTGTTGCGTGAGTAATCTGAGTTGCTGCGCTGCTCAGGTAGCTTTGAAAATTTAATTATTACGATTGTATAAAGTTCGACACCAATGGTTTCGCAATTCATGGAATAGAATCAAAAAAGAATAGTAAGGAGTAGTATCCCTGTAAGTGGAGAGTGGGACGAGCAACGTCCAAGAATTCGTTAATGCTTGCCACAAACGGAAGCTTGGCAGCAAGATCGTGCACATGCGCACTGGCGGCTGCCATTTGAACGCTGTCAACATGCTTTGGAAGTTTCGAACTTGTGTTTTGAATATTTCTGTGCTGTCGGTTCAGAAAAATAAAATTTGATTGTTTGAATGTGAAGGTTTCAATAAAATTTGAAGAGTACATATTTGAAGTTTAAGGACCACTACGTAGCGCGTCCTCGGGTTGCGGATAGAGGAACGGCCCGTTAGGCTGAACAGCCCTCAGGTTAGCTGCGAATACAAGAATAAGCAGCCGCGGACAGCCGATAGGAACCAGTCGTGGGTGTGGTGAGCCCAGCCTAAGATGTTGGCCTAGCACTGGTAGAAAACACGATGACCATGGCTTGGGAGGACCCACCCATCCACGTTCATACGCAGTGGGTGGGTCCTGGCAGGCCGAGGTGCAGCGTGTATCCACCTAGAAACACTACCCCGAACCAAAACTAAAAATCTTGTGAGGGAAAAATCCTGCTGCCCATTGGACACCGCAGCGATGACACTGCCCGCAAGGGATGTGTGGAATGATTCGCCTGTATAGGGCCAAAGGGGTACTGATGCCAGTATAGGCGCGCTGCCTTGCAGGGGGACGTTAGGATACGAGGATGAAACTGTAATGTGTCTGGCGACAAGTTGACATGGTCCTTGTCAGAGCCGGAAAGCTCCCATACTTAGACCTAGGGAGGTATGGGGGTTATCACTCCTGGGACAGTGGACTCACCTACGATCGGAATAGGATCCTAACGTGCGGATTATCTTGAAACTACCATGGCTAACTTGCAAACACAAAAAACTACAGTTAAAGATTTAAGGGTGGGAACTCTAAACGCGCGTAGTCTATATACTGGCGGATTTAGCGAACTCATTAAGATAGCAAATGATTACAGAACTGACTTAATAGCACTTCAAGAAACCTGCTGGTCGGGAGATTTCGGGTCAATTTCTAAGGATAACTATACTTTTCACTTCGGGGGAGCTAAGGGGCGCACACTGGGGACCGGTTTTCTTATTAATAAACGAATTTCGCAAGCGGTTATCGACATGCAATTCATTAACGATCGGTTATCATACATTGTACTGAAGGGTATTTTCAGCAAACAGGTATTAATCAATGTGCACTGCCCCACCGAGGACAAAGACGAAGACACTAAAGATCTCTTTTACGAAACAATCGAGCAGGTTTTTGACAAGTTCTCAACTTTTGACGCAAAAATAGTATTGGGAGATTTCAACGCGAAAATTGGAAAAGAACCGATGTATAGGCCTACAATAGGATCAGAAAGTTTGCATGACGTCAGTAATGATAATGGAACTAGAGTAATAAACTTTGCAGCTTCAAAGAACCTCGTTGTGAAAAGCACATATTTCAAGCATAAAAATATACATAAGGCCACCTGGAGATCACCAGATGGTAACACTCACAATCAGATTGATCACGTTCTAATTGACAGAAGACGTCATACAAACATTCTCGATATAAGATCGTATAGGGGAGCGGATTTAAATTCAGACCATTTTCTCGTGATAGTAAAATTAAGATCTAGACTAGCGATCAGTAAGAAAACAAGCCGCACAGAGCCAACAGTCCGTTTCAATATAGATAAGTTCAAAACAGCAACAGAAACATTAAATTATCAAGTTGAGATTTCTAATAGCTTTGACGCTCTCCAAGAACAGAGAGATGATAACAATAATTACGAGGAGGACCCGGAAACCCTATGGAGCAATATAAAAAAGGTGGTAAAGACAGCCGCGAAACTTACGATAGGTTTAAAGAAAGTAACAAAAAGCAAACCATGGTATGACGAAGAGTGCAAACTCGGGTTTGAAAAACGCTGGAAGGCCAGACTAAGTAGTTTACAAAATAAGTGCGATCAAACATATAAGAAGTATCTCGAGATTAGTAAAAGTACAAGAAGGCTTTATAGATCCAAGAAAAGGGAGTGGGAAAAGAATAAAATACTAACAATAGAAACGCATAATAAACAGAATAACCCGCGCGAGATGTACAGGGGAATCAATTTTATAAGGAAAGGCTTTCAAAGTAGAACGGAAGTAATGAGGGACGAAAATGGCAACCTAGTAGCCGATGCGACAGAGAGACTGAATTTATGGAAAGAATATTTCGATAAACTATTAAATGTACGCGAAGCCCCCGTTGAAGGTAATCTCGGCGAAATCCACACTGCTGATTTATTAATTGATGATCCTGCTTATATAGAAATAGAAATGGCCATAAAGAAGTTGAAAAATAACAAAGCCGCGGGCATCGACGACCTACCGGCTGAACTGATAAAAAATGGAGGCCCTTGCCTCAAAAGACAAATTTATAAATTAATACGCACAGTTTGGAAAACAGAACGCATTCCAGAGGAATGGAATGACTCTATTATTATTCCTATCTTTAAAAAAGGCGATAAAATGAACTGTAACAATTATCGGGGAATTTCACTTGTGTCGTCGTGTTATAAGGTCCTGTCCAATGTAATCTTAGGTAGGCTAACTCCTTTCGCCGAGGAAATCATTGGGGATTACCAGTGTGGATTCCGCCGAAACCGATCTACAAGCGATCAAATGTTTACAATTAGGCAACTGCTAGAAAAAAAATGGGAATTTAAAGAAGTAGTGCATCAGCTATTTATCGATTTCAAAAAAGCTTACGACTCTATTATACGCGCACGAATGTACTGGATCCTAGAGTTCTTGGGTGTACCAAGAAAATTGGTTAGACTCATCGAAATTTGCTTAAGCGGCAGTAGGGGTAGAATACGCGTAAACGGTAGTTTATCTGAAGAGTTCTCGATCCGCGATGGCCTGAAACAGGGCGATGCACTTTCGTGCGTCCTTTTTAACTTGGTTTAAGAATACGTGGTTAGGCAAGTGCAGGCGAACCCGACCGGTGCTACCCTCAATGGGATAGTACAAATTCTTGGATATGCGGATGATCTCGACTTACTAGGGGATGATAAAGAAACGGTAGCTAAAAATGCAGAAATCTTGATCACAAAAGCCAAAGATATTGGCTTGGAAGTTAGCGAATCGAAGACAAAATATATGACCGTCGGCAGATCCGAACAAAGTAATCAAGACGGGGATCTAATGGCTGGAAATATGAAATTTGAAAGGGTTAGCGAGTTTAAATACCTCGGGTCTATCATAACTAGCGAAAATAAGATGAAAACGGAAATCAACGCGCGGCTGCACGCTGGCAATGGGTGCTATTATGCAGCAAACACACTATTAAAATCGCGATTGCTATCTAGAAACATCAAAGTAAGAATCTACAAAACAATAATAATGCCGGTCGTCATGTACGGGTGCGAAACGTGGGCGCTGACGAAGGGAGAGGAAAATAGGTTTAGAGTTTTTGAGAATAAAGTACTTAGAAAAATCTATGGTCCAAAAAGGGACGAAGAGACCGGCGAATGGAGAAAACTGCATAATGATGAGCTGCATGCTCTCTACGGGTCAGCAAATATTAATAGAGTAATGAAAGCGCGTAAACTAAGATGGGCGGGGCATGTAGCAAGAATGGGAAATGAAAGAACAGTGGCGCAAGTTTTAAGAGGGAGGCCGACTGGTAAGAGACCCTTAGGCAGACCAAGAAACAGATGGGAGAAAAATGTAAGGGATGATTTAAAAGAACTAGGACATGATTACTTAAACTGGATGGAGGATGCACAGGATAGAGATATGTGGCGGTCTCGGGTTAGTGAGGCAATGAACTTCCGAGTTCGAACTGCTAACCTATAATAATAATAATGCAGGGCTGGCGGTTCAGGTGGGTAGTATGCGGGTAGTACTACCCACTCGGAAAAAATCCCTGTGGGTACTCACCCACTCGGAATTTGCGGACAAAATCTTATATTTCTATCCAACACTGAGCAAGTTCGGCATATCTGCTCCAAGTACTCGGAATACTCCACTTTATACCTTGCCAATAGAAAAAAAGTTCTATAGAGTACTCCGAGTGCACATGCCGAACTTGCTCATTGACACGCCTACACAAATACAAACAGAACAAAATTGTAAAAATCATTCCCCCTCCCCCATTCTTAACTCCTTACTACCCACTCGGGCTAAAAGTTTGACGCCGGCCCTGAGTGCATGAATCTTGCAGAGTAAGTATGTGTTTGCAATAGATAACGTACAATATTTTGTTCACTGAAATTAACTTTATCCCTCACTTACGTAATCCATAAATTATTATACTAATGTTATTGTAGTACTTACACTTTCTAGAGCCTTTTCGTATTTTTGATGCACTTTTCGTTTTCGTTTTTAATTCAGGAACGTGATATACACCCAACAAAATAAAACCACGAACGAACATAACCTACATATGCATCAAGATGTGGACATCTCACTGCGAAAACAGCTCTGCGCATGTGCCCAATCTTGCTCCCAAGTTTCCATTCGTGACGAACATTAACGAATTCTTGGACGTCGCTCGTCACACCTCTACTCACTTAACACATGGGGTGATACCACTCCTTACTATTCCTTCGTGAATAGTATATTGTGCATCGTGTGGGGGAGAAGATGGTAATTCTAGATGTGTGTGAAGTTTGCCGCGCGAGCGCAGCCAGCTCGGCATTCACACAAGTCGAATCGCCGTCTCCCACTAGGTTCATATAATACTTTGTCCATCGCGAGTGTTAGATAAATAAAATTTTCATAAATTTAACAAAACGGAATATCCATGTCATGAGGTGTTGTCTTTAATAAAAATATCATTCAGTGTTCCAGTTATTGTTTGTCAATTAGTGATGTAATTTGCTACTTTCTATAGACAGCTTATTTTTTTCGTGTGTATAATAGTTTTTTAGATATTCCTTTTTACTCCCTGTGCACGCCGAAGAACTGTAGACAACTTTCCCCTAGGTACATTTTTCATCTTCACGAATACAAAATTTTTATTCGTTCACAACTGCTTAGCCATTTGACCTAATTTCCATTAAGCGCCGATGATATTATGTTGACAATTTTTTCAGATAAATTAAAATTAGAAATGGAAACTCGTCTGTTTAGGGGCCTTAGGAGGGTAGGGGTCCAATAATTCCCCTTCCCGTCCACTCTCAAGGGGGGGGGGGGGCGGTGATAAAAAATTGTAAGTGATTCATTCGCTTTGAACGTTTATTATAAATCATATAAACATATTATCCACGAATCTTATAAACCTAATTAACAAATGTTTGAATAAAAACGATGTTTTTATATTTACAAGCTGCGTCTTGCATGTCATGGTATGATCATTATTCAACAAGTATAAAATATTCATAAAATTTTCGAAGTCAACCATAAACTATAAAAAGATTATTATTTTCAAACAGCGACATTTAGGCGTCTATTTCCACTCTTTGCGATAATCATATTCCCGGTTCAAATCCGGGCTGAGGCAGATTTTTTCTCATTCTTAAAAAATTATTTGTCAGAAGTGATTGTCTTAACGAATCGAAATTTGTATTGTTTTTATAAAAGTACTTTATTATTCTCAATGTTGTAGATTGAAGAATGAATCAACAAATTTATAGATTTCCAAAATTATATCATTTTACGCAATTTTAAGCTAGAAACATTAAAAATGGAAAAATTAACATTTTTTTAAATTAAACACTTTCTAAATTAGAAGTTAAATCATTTCAATTTCAAATTGTTGTAAATGAATGATTATTCAATTGTTATTTATACATCAAAATGTGTTTTGAAATTTTTTGAAACATACTCTTAAAACTATTTTTCTACCAAAAAATCAATTTTTTCCAAATTTATAACTGTTCAATTTTGATTTATTTATAAAAATTTGCGTGCGTTTCGATATAATCTCAAATATTCTGTTAACATTACTTTTTCAAAATGAAAATCATTCGAAACTTTCCTAGGAATCTTAAGACAATGTTTTTATTATCTTAAAACCATTCAAAATCCTTAAAGGCTTGAAAATGTTATTAAAAAACTTCTAAATATCTCCTCAACTTACTCGAATTTGTTCTAAATGAATAGAATAGATTTTTATTTGTTATTTACACAACAATATTCAAAATTTTCACTTACAAATACAATTTTTTTAATAAGAACATTCAAAATTACCATTGTAACGTTTAGCTCTCCGAAATTTTAACGATTCGAGGCTTTCTGTTTCAAAGAATTTAGTTTCAAATTGTTTAATTATGAATATTGCATTTATGACTGTTCATTTAAAATAAACAGTCAAACATTGCTGACTATTAAAAAACTGTTCTTTTTCCTAATTACAAATTTTCAAATTTATCTCGTTCAAAGTGGTATATATTTTGAACTGAAATAACAGATAGTTTATACAGTTTCAATCGGAAGTTTACATTTGATTTAATACTAAGGCTTTCGAATTGAAACAGTTCAATTTTTAACATAAAAATCTGTAAATTGTTCAATTTTATCAGATTCAGAATCGCCCTATAAAGTCAATCAATTATTGTTCAATTGCGAATGCACGAACTACAGTTTCATTTTTAAATGTACCCTTGAAAATAAAGATGTAAAATGGAACATTTTGATCGTAAAAGATTTCAGAATTCCACATTGTAAACTGAATGATTTCATATTTGAAAAAGTTAACAACAATATGTAATACGTATTTCGTGCTTGGTAGCTTAACAATTTTCCTTCAAAGAAACAAAATAACATATAGTTGAACAATTCTGACATTGAGGTCTTTTAATTAACACAGTAAAAACTCTGGGCTGAATTTTGTTGCACCTAATTTGAAGATGGGGTTCCATCTCGCACGGAGTTGGGGTACGAAACTATCGTCTATTGTTTTTGCCGCAAAACTGTAAAATCCATTGTTGCAGGGAAATGGCACCCTGAAATTAGCGTTAGATTCATTCTTTGTTTTTCCGTGAAATTTCTGTTCAAAACAGTAAACACATTTTAATGTTCTTAAAAATATTGATAAATTTCAAAATAGTAAGCTTTCTCCGAAGTTTCTGACTTCTTTTCAAAGGTATTTTTAGACTTTACGTTTTAGTTTTTTTTTTAAATTAAATTAATTTTTCCATTTTTTAATTTATACAATTAAGGTAAACATCCCAGTAATCGTGACCTTAGTCCCAGTAATCGTGATGGCAATTTTCTTGCTTTTTATATGTGTAAACAGTGGTGTAGTCGAGGCCTGGCGGTGCCAGGCCACTTATTTATCATACGGAAATTTTTTCACTAATTATCATTTAAAGAGGCATCTGCACAATATTGAGAATTCAATTTTAGGGACAGAATGGAACCCAACTTTCGGACAACAAAATACCATGAACAGATATTTATGGAAATTGATGGAATATACAGTATAATATTGAAAATTTCCGGAATACAGTAAAGTATTACTGGATATCCCGGATCGTAAAATTCATCTCTCTCACAATCTCAGAGACTCAGGCACTTGCAATAAATGCAACAATGGTCTATACTCTATAGAACAGTGGACCAGTGGTCGGTGAACTATTAGAAGACTTCTGTTAGTGAGCAGGTAAAAATGTCGAACTTTGAAAAATAAATAATTTTGAAATTGGAAAATAGCCACGATTTTTCACAAAAGAGAGAAATATGGACATGTTTTGACTAATCCTGTCTACTTGTGAACGGGAAGGGGTCAACTTTGCACGTAGCAACTTTGCACGTGCCCAACTGTGCACGTCGATGGCCAGATGGACAACTGTGCACGTCGTTGGTCAGACGGACAACTGTGCACGTGCCAACTGTGCACGTGCCAACTGTGCACGTGCCATCTGTGCACGTGCACAGTTGTTCAAGTACCAACTGTGCACGTGCACAGTTGTCCAAG
>CAKNXH010062694.1:317494-328616 GCA_932178445.1 Andricus quercusramuli
AAAATTTACAAACTAAAACTTCTTTACTTTTGACCCTGGCAAATGTTGAAACCACAAACTGGCAATATAATTTTCTTTAAGAGCAATTCGTTATATTTATCAGGACTTACACTTCTTGTCTTGAAACAAGTCAACCTGGTCTTGTCTTGGCTCAGTCAACAGTCATAAATGCAAGCAAAGTCTGTATATCTCCAATGTCTAGCTGGTGAGACAGAACCATACATCATAGTCCTAAAGACATATTGAAGACATTCAAGACAAAATCAAGACCAAATGTTTTTACCCGGGATTGTATGATTTATTAGAAAGATACGGAAATATACGCTGAAGTAATGGAATTCCCTTCTTCATTTGATATCAAATACAAATTTAATCATTTTTATCTGAAGAATATAGAACATAACATATAGTCGTTGCGAAGCGAGACTACCAAATATCGAGCGCGAAGCGCGAGTGTCTTGATGAGAATGTGTTCCTTAAGGTCGAGAGAACCTTTAAGTAAATTAGTTCTTTTTATGTAAAACTGACGTAATTAAACTAAGAGCAAGTCATGACGATGAAGTTTACTGAGAGAGTATTAGCTCGCGAAGCGCGCAATAGCGAGCATACGAAGTGTGAAAACCTAGAGGAACCAAGCTTAAAGCGTCAGGCAAACGTGTCCGAGCGCGAAGCGCCAGCTAAATATATCATCGAGCACGAAGCGCGAGATGAATACGTAATCGATGGTAATCAGGATGGCAGAATTAATGTGCGCAAAAAAACATCCGTAAAATTTACAGTAAGTTCCTTACAAATATGTAAAATGTGCTGAATTTGAATTTTTTTTTAATTTGTAGATTTTACGGGAATTCCGGTATATTGTGTAGACAATCAGTTGATTTAACTGAAATTGAGGTAAAGTCGACCAAAAAGTCATATTGTTTATATTTTTATGGAACATCATGTGAATTTTACGGATCTTTTATCAGTGTGTAAGGCATAGACGGAAATATTCCCATGATGTTAATTCGTACACAAGATTATTACGTTTTTGGGACAAGAGAGGTGTAATGGAAACGCAGAGAAAGGATTGATAAAAGGAGTCATGCACGTTTATAAGATGTACTCAATCTTCCAAAAATATTTTACATCTACGTTTTTGGTTAAAGCAGTAACTGGAAAGAATGGTGCAAAGTGATTTGTGGGCATGTGACTGTGGCAAGATGGCATGGTGACGTAGAAGAATGGCAAAAATGTTGTTGGCTGGACCGACATAGTGTAATATACTGTTAGCCTTAGCTCAGCAACATTTTCCTGATATTTCTTAGGGTACAAAGTACCAGTACACGTCAACTGCGGGCACCACATTTGACCTTAAAACAGACAAGTCTGTTGTCAATGATGAGACGTACTCAAACGCTTGGTGGGCGCGTGCGTCTCATCATTGACGACAGACTTGTCTGTGTTTACGAAAAATGTGGCGCCCCCAGCGGACGTGTACCGGTACGACATAGCCGAAGTCATCAAAACTTAGTAACTTTTTACTTGAAGTGCCTGATTGCTTCGCTACCTTCTCTTTGATCGGCCAACGGTTCTCCCCATGTCAGAGTGGAGCTGTGCTCGTCAGCTAACTTCACAGTTATCCTAATCTGCTCTCTGTGATGAACTTATGACCGACACGAATCTGAATTTGACTAATGGTTGATTGTTTGTAAAATTTGGTATAATATTCGATGTTTTGAGTTTTTGTTGTACATTCTAATCATTGTTCATGTACCTGCTAGTACTAATTAACATGATAGCTTTTTTTATTTATGAATAAAAGGAGCCACTCAGCGCCACTCGACAAGCCACCGGCATCCAATTGTCACACCTGCGGCTTGTCTCTTATCGGCCGCAAGTCTACTTGTGTCAGCTCTTCCCCAAGAGAAAATGGAAGTGTTCCTCAAACGTGTCAAAAGTTTGCCATGTGTTCTAAACCCAATTGCCACATCTGCGGCATGTCTCCCCAAACACAAGTCCCGCAGCAAAATCTCCGCCCCCCCCCTCCCCAAATTTTTAAGTTTTCCTCCAAAGTGGCCGAACCCACTTGGCACATCTGCGGCTTGTCTCACCAGCAGCATCTCTCACCTAGAAATAATTTTACGGACGGATCAAAAGTCGAGGCTCCTCACTTCTTTTGATTCCAACACGCTCATAAAAATCTCTGAATTTTCCAATGAAGAGCATTTTGAAGCTTAAAGTCTTCTGGATTTAACTGTATAATCACTTTTATCCGGAAAATTTTTTATCAACAGTCAGAGGGCAAAATATAAAAATCAGGGTTTTACCGCTTTCTTTTTCAAACTTCGACTTTCACCTGTTATCAGAATGCGGTCGAAGTAAGGAAAAATCCGAAAAGATGCACAAATATTCTTTCAGAATTCTTTAATGCAATACATTTCTCAAAATTCTGAAATATTCGATACTTTATTTTTTACAAGGATTTAGTTTAAAAAACTTTAGCTTCCGAAAGAATGAAGATAGGAAGCCGTTTAATGACTCCAAATATGCAGTTTCGTTATCTGAGTGCAGTGCAATAATTAAATCACGCATGGGACATCAGCGATCTTCTAACGCTGTTTCATTGTCCGCGAACACGCCTACATTTGAAAATGAGAAAAATTACAGTTTACATTCAATAGTTTAATACTGTTAATAAATATAAATAAGAAGAAACGCTAGGTACGCCAATAAATGAATATTTTTAAACTCTTCATTATATCATTTTTAAAATATATAACTTATTAATATTATGCAAATTTCTAAATACAGATATTTTAATATTTTTTCAAACGTAATATGAGGAAATATTATATTTATTTAAAGATTTAAATACTATAAAATTTAAGATCCTCAGACGATAGAAATAAAGTGGCAGGCAGCCTGTCTGCAGAAAGTCCGCAAGAGTAAAAGGAATAGAGAATTATCAGAAAGGTCCGTCTCTTTCACACTCGTGGACTTTCTTCAAGCAGGCTGTCAGCCATTGCCGGCAGGCAGAGTGATGAAAAGGCCATCACATTCGATCACCATGATCACTAACGATTGGCTGACAACAGACATTATTTCTCTCAGGCAAATACAAATTCAGCAATCATAAAGCACAATAGTTACATGTACCACTTATTTAGGAATGATATGATTGGAATTTTAGATAGGTATCTCGAATTTTACTAAATATGATCGAGCGTATCAGGTCATTATGAGAAAAAATTTTAAAAATCACACAACGCGTTAACTAGATGGTTAACTAGAAAATAATGAACTGTCAACGTTTTCTCACGCCTGATGAGGTCGGCAAATCAAGCCAACGAAACGTCGCATAGATAAAAAAAGATTTATTGTCCTTCGCTCTCGAAAGATTGAGCAATGCCTTGCTTCCTTGGTATCTCAAATTCTTATCAATCGAAATTAAAATCTCAAAAATCACTCAAGTGCTAAAAAAAGTCGCCCAATTCTTCGTCTTGCAACTTTTGAAATTTCTTGTCGCCGCAAGCTCACTCCAAGTCGCCCAATTGGCGATACGCCGCCCAATCTGATAACCCTGCCTCGTCTAGGTTGGGTGGGCTGTCGACAGTAACTGAAGGGTCTTGAAAGTTTCGAAATGGGTTCGAGAAAAAACTGGTCATTTGATTTGACCCACCTGTCCCTCCACTCTAGACTTGTCCTATCGTCTGATGCGACCCGTATTCTGTCAACAATATGCTGCCTAATGGTCGGCAGCTTTTGTTTGTTGAGTATGTAATGACGGATTCTCAGTTCACGCTCGAACTGCCGAACCCTGGCAGTGAAATACTTGCCAGATGTTATGTAGTCATTCACGCACTGAATTCGGGACGCGTACTGTCTTGCCCAACGTATCCTTGTGCTGATTTGATGCATCGTCTTTTGGTCTTATGATCAGCCGTTTTTGTTTCACGGTTTGTATACGCCAAAGTTCTCGCTGCATCATTCACACTACAATTGATAGTCCAGAGGTCGGACTCTTCTGAAAAATCTCCAAGAAGCTCGCCATCCAGGTCAGCCAGATCTTTGAGCTTGAGAGAAACCTGGATGTTGACGTTTCTCCTAGTTCTAAAGCATCGCTCTTCCTGTGTGGTAAAGTAGGCGCTTCGCTTACGTAACCCCTTTTCCAGAGGTCCTCTGCACAGTTTCGCAGATATTGATGCGAAAAGTGCGAAAGCTCGGGGTGTTTCTCGCAACACAAAACACTTAGAAGTATTGAGATTCTGCCAGTCCATCGCATTGACTCTGTCTTGATTGGCTCCCCAATATTCCTTATCAATTATTATTGTTACCATATTCAGCAAAAGCCCTTGATAGAGGGACTCTCTATCCGCAATCCGAAGACGCGACTGGTGACTTTGACATAGGGCCTTCGTCTTCGGTTCGATACCAAAGGAACCGAAACCGAAACTGATATATATTTAAAGAAAAAGAGTTAAACAACCACCGCAAGGTCCCATTAAGAACAACTGCCATCTCAAAAAAATGTCAATAGCCCCCAGTAGAACCGCGGTAAAACACCCCTATGGCCACGTCTCACAACCGTGAGATGAGTGGTCACAGGGCACGACGAAATCACAACGACAGGCCGGCGAAACCCTCGTGTGTCTTGAGGACACGAAGCGACCCAAGGATGACAGCTTTCTGCATCCATCTCGCAAGTGCCTTGACATATTTTTGGCACGCGGGTATGGCTTTAAGGTTACGAACCAGTGATAGTTTCGCACCTCCAAGAGCAACAATCACAAGGACAATTACTCGCACTGAATACTTTGGGTGCAGTCGCTGCAGCTCTCTCTTAAGGTCTTGATACCTCTCCTCCTGTTCTTTCTCCTTTGCATTGATGTTGTATTCGGACGAAGCCGAGAATTCGATCACTAATATAGTTCGTTTCTCGAAATTATGTAGGCTACATAATTGCAAATGGAAGAGACCCTTGACCTGACTTTTAATGTTGGAAGTCAGGAAAATGCATTACTCCATCTAGATGCCTCACTTCTAAAAGCTTAAGTAAAGGAAGCAGAGGGACAAAAGTTCCACTAACAGCTTCTCAATAAGAAAAGGCACGGAAACTTTCACAAAAATGTAGAAAATCAAACGTAGTCGGAGGAGCTAACTTTTGCTTTCCTCAGATCATCAGGACTTAATTGAGGTACAAAGAGTTTCATTTCAACGTACCAGGACGGTGTCATTCCCACCTTAATATACCGTAACCGCATTCAAAGTCAAAAAGTTCCCAGCGATAGAGTCAATTGTCTAAAAAGGAGACGTTCCAAATTTTCTGGAACTATTAATTTCAGACAGCAGTCTCCATTGCATACACAAGGCTTGACAACGTTGAAAAGAACTACATTGGTGATCGATATCTCGGCTTCAGATGACTACGAAATCACTGCCAAGGGGAAGGAAAAGAAGGAGAGTATTGTTATGAACAAATAATGTTATGTCATTTGAAATGGTGATTAAACGGTGAAACGTGTATTGGTTGTAACAAAGTTTATTTCACACACACATTCGGATAAATCAACGTTTTTATATAAAACAGAAAAACAAACAGTTTATAATTTAGGAAACAAAGTTAAGACACTATTTGGTATGTTAAATTTGAAATGTGAAAATGGTAAAATAGTCTCGACCAAATCGGAGAGCGAGTTCCGCGTTTGGCGACTGTCGAAATTGTAATGAAGTACAAAAGTGGTAAGTGTCAATGGACAGCTGAAGTCTCCAGAAATCTATGTACAAAGATAGTAGTGATGAAATTGCTTAGCATCTATTGGTCGGTTACAAAGAGGGTGGGAATCGCAGTCTACACCCACATCGGCATGATCGAGGCGGCAGGCCCGGAATACGTGACCCAAACCGAACGAAACCCAGGATGAGTAAAACCCAAAATTGTAAAGTATATAGATACAATAAATCTGCAAGCTGGATTGGCGACGGAAGCAATTTCAAGAAAGGATTAGTTCTCCCTGAAGATACCTATTGAGAGCTTAGGATCTGGACCTAGACAATTTTGGTCACTTGGTCATATCATAAAATGCAGCTACTTACCCTAAAATTTAATTACAATGTTTTGAGAATTTACTGAAGGATTTGAATAGACAGAAATGCTGGGAAAAGATTATCCTAAGCTACTTCAAGGATTTGATACTTTTAGTGTTTAGAAATTTTACGACGTAACAAGTATCAAGGGCTTAAAAGGGAGATGCAGAGACTATACCCAAAATTTTCGGTAGGAACAATTGTACTTGTGATCAGTGTTTTAGCTGGTGCAAAACCATAGCTGGTTTCTAACCTCAAAGCCATACCCGCGTACCAAAAACATGCTAAAGCAATTGCCAGATGGTTGCAGAAGGCTGTCATCCTTGGGTCGCTTCGTTTCCTTAAGACACATAAGGGTTTCGCCGGCTTGTCATGATTTCGTCGTACCCTGTGGTCACCCATCTCACGTTTGTGAAACGTGGCCATAGGTGTGATTTACAGTGGTTCTACTGTGAGCCAGTGTCATTTTCATAGACGGCAGTTGCCTTTAGTGTGGTCCTCCTGTAGTTATTTAACCCCGTAATGAAAAATACATTCTGTACTGGAGTACTATCATGATCAGTCACTGACGCGATACTGAATACCACTGTTGTGGTAGGCCCGAAATCAGTTCAGTACAATAGGAGGTACATGCTGAATGCCATTCACACTACAGACTTAGTACCAGTTTTTGTTCAGTAATGTATCAGTAGCATGCTAGTGCATAACATCGTTATAATTATAGTTTCCTCTAGTACTATGACAGTATCATCAATAAATATACGCAGTATAGTTCCAGCAGTCTAACTAGAAAAAATTGTGTGTCACTCGGGTCGACTTATAACGCATATCAAAGAGACTTGAGTGTAGAAATATCGTCTCCAGTTTTGAACATATCGCGAATCTCTCTGGAGGAAATTCGTGTTGTGAATTCTATTCTGGATGATGCAGACGCGGTATGACGCCAATCAAGTCGTTGGAGGCGATGATGAAACGACAACAGTGTGGGATCATTATCCTGTTCTTGACGTTATCGTGACACGAAGGCTATATGTCAAACATCCAAACTGTTTTGGGCAGGACAATGCGCACTTGAAACCCATAAGTTGAGTATAGGCAGAAACATCCACGTATGCACCAGAGAACAATAATAGCCATTGTACGAGCAATTGTTAACGTGGTATGTGAGCGAGACCCGCTTTATCGACACCCATGGGTGATTTAATCGTAGATTCGTATGCCGGAAATCAGAACCTACTACCCATTCTTCTCCCTGCCTCTCCCTTGCATTTCGTATAATGGGTCGTTATGAACTGCAGCCTTAATGAGTAGTTCGTGTGATGGACAAATACAACAGAACGTGAATTTCGTGACATTTCTCTGATCAGCATTGTTGTCATTATAATCCAAAAATTGTGGAATTATAATTTAAATGGATCGGTACGAACTTATATGGTAGACTTTCAATACCAATTCTCAAGCATCGCGTAGGTAACTTCGAAAAATAGACAACAAAGTTACCATCACACGGGGTAAGCGGGACATGTGAATTGTGATGTAAAGAGGGACACCCGATTTTAATTGAAAGAAAGCAATAACAAATGCAAAGATTTCGTGTACCCACTTCTTACCCTAGGGTGACTCCACCCGTTTCTCCATCAGAAAAGGTGCATTTTTTGCTTTGAAACTATTTCAAACAGTCAAAAAGTTATAGTCTGGCATGTCCATGGTGCATTTTCAAAAACAGAAATTATCTTATTATTATTCACGTCTTAATATTGCACAATATATTACGTTCACAAAAATCAAAGCTTATTATGAAAAAAAATTGTGATCCCTTTTCTTATTCTTTTCAAATATTGTTCCCATATATAAATTATAATATCTATAAATTTAAATCAGCGAAAAGTGTAGGGGAGAGTCGAACGGGCCGTACGGGTCACTTAAACTTTTGCGGTAATAACTTGTCTGATTGTGATCAAAATATTAATATTAAAGTTTAGGTATACTAGCTGTGTTTCTACCAACAACTTACGAATAGATTATATGAGTAAATCAAAATGCTTCGGAAGGAAATAATAGTATGTTACATCACAAGAAGTGTTAGCCATGTTTTTACGCCGAGATCAATGTTTGCAGGACGAGTTGTAAAATCATGACCTGTCTAACCCTTTGGGTGATGTACGATATCTTATGAGACTCTTCGGTTCAAGCTAGAGCTATATATATATATATATATCTCTTTTTTTATATATATATAGCTTAAATTCAGCCCATCTAAGGAGTGGGGTTCTATACGGTGTCTCTAGGATACCAGGTCGCCTTCTAGAGTATTGAGGCCTTATTTATGGATTGGCGGCTCTGCCGGGATGAGCCGTAAATTTTCCCAGCTACACGTGAGAGGAAATATGAAGAATGAACATTTAAATCAATGCTTTTTGAGGTGGTATTCAGTTTTGAGTTGGACGTCTCGGCAGCTGAGGAAGAGGCAGAAAAGAGATTGCTGGCCAAGTTTAAAACAAAGCAACATAGCAATACAAGCTTTCCTTGATTCAGAGGAGAGAGGATAAGGTCCAGCTTCTCGATGAAATGCAGTCTGTGCTTGACGAAATGGTGGAATTCTTTGGGACCAAAAAAAAACTTTTTCTTACTAATCGGTGATGGATTGGATGCAGCTTTAGAGTTAATACGTAAAGAAAAATTCGCAAGACAGAACAGCAGGTCGAACGAGCTTTTCTACACCTACTTTTCAGTTGACATACCATCACATAAAATAAAAGAGAGTGAGCGGCGTAGGAGACTTAAGAAACTGGACAGTAGTTCCCCGCAGACGGACAGCAGCAATAATTAATTACATATTATTTCATGTATACTCTGCTCCTCAGACGGCTAATCAGCCCTAGGGACTTTCTGTAATAAATACAAATACAAACTCCCGCATCCGTTTAGGGGAAGACGACGAGAGAGCTTGCCAAGAGTCCGAGAGAAAAAAGGGGTAAGCTGCGACTAAAGAGACGAATAGAAAGGAGAACAAGAGACTTACATGCCCCGAAGCGGTTCTCATAAAACCGCCTAAGGGAGCGAACAACGTGAAGGTCCTCAAAAACCTGAAGAGCAAGGTAAAGTCGAGCACCCTTGGTGTCGAATTCAAGGGTGTAAGTCAAACGAGGAGCGGTGATGTCATCATAAAGATGTGGAGTCAAGCAGATTGCAGGAAGAAACTTACAGGTGCCATCAGGGAGGCTTTCGAAGCGGAGGAGAATGTGCACGAGCTCTTTCCCTAGGAAGATTAAAGGTCAGCATGCCGAAAAACGTCTTCAAGAAAAGCCTGAAGGCCTGCATGGAATTGGCTATGGAAATCACCGCAATGTTACTCCCAATAGGACTCCTCAAGGTTGGGTGGTTGTTTTGCAGAGTACGGAAAAAGATAGATTCATATGCTACCGCTGCGCTGCCAGGGGTACGGGCACCTAGCAGCAAAGTATAAGAATCCCAACAGGACCAAACGTTATCGAGATGTGGCAAAGAGGGACACTGAGCCATGGAATACACCAAGCACGCCATACTGTTACCCATGTGCCGCAAAGAAGAACGACCGGGGACTGACCATCTTCCGGTGTCCATGTTTGGCATTCAGAGAGGAAGCCCCTAAGAGGAAGCCTGAGACCCGAAATCGATGTTGAGGTAAAAAACCATGCTTTGCCGAATATGTCCAACTTGCCTTGCCTTACCCTTGCCTTACCTTGCCCTTGCCCTTTCCCTTGCCCTACTCTTGCCCTGTTCTTGCCTTGCTCTGCCCTTTCCTTGCCTTGCCCTTATCTTGCCTCGCCTTGCATTCTCCTTTCCTTGCCCTTGCCCTTGCCTTGCCTTGTCCTGCCATGCCCTGCTCTGCCCTGCCCTGCCCTGCCTTGCATTTCGTTTAACTATTCAACAAATTCAACTCGAACAAAAATGCCTTCGATATACACGTATTGGGCTGCGAACATAAAGTTAACCATAAAGTGAACCAACATTTTGGAATTTTTCAATTTTTTATAAAAGTTCTGATCAGAGTTCTGTATTTCTCTAGTAAAGTTCTAAAAAGAGTCATATAACACTTTTTGATCATGGCAAAAAAACTGCTGCATTTGAAAAATCAACCAATATTATTTAAATTTAAAAAATGTTGATAGTTCCAAAGTTTTGATCAGAGTTCTTTTTCCTCCCAGGAGAGTTCTATCAAAAAAACTTGTGAAACTTTTGGATCAACTCAAAATTCAAAGAACTACAGCATCTTGAAGTAAGCCAAAATTTATGAATTCCTTAATTTTAGGTTCCAAAATATACTGAGCAGAGTTCTGGACTTCACCAGTGGAGTTTTACAAAGAGTTTTAAAATTAGCACTTTTCGATCAAGTTAAGATTGAAAGAACTACAGCACTTTGAATAAAAACCAACATTTTTCAAAATCAAAAATTTTGAGAGTTTCAAGATTTCTGATTGGAGTTCTGTTTTCCCCAGAAGAGTTATATCAAAAAGGCTTGTGATACTCTTCGATCAACTTAAAATTCAAAGAACAGCAAGACCTTGAAGTAAACACGAATTTTTGAATTTTTATATTTTAAGTTCGTAAAAGTTTTGATCAGAGTTCTGGACTTCTCCAAAGGAGTTTTACACAGATTTCTATAACACTTTTCGATCAAGTTACAATTCGAAAAACAATGGCACAGTAACGTGGAACAAAAATTTTGAATTTAAAAATTTTAAGTTTCAAGAGTCGTGATTACAGCTTTGACAAACTTTTCGATCAATTCAAAATTAAAGAAACTACCGAACTTTGAAATCAATCAACATTTTTGAATTCAATAGAAATTAAAAATTCATCTATTTGTTTGAGGATTCAACTATTTTGTTAAAAAGGACCCAGCACAAAATACCAAGAGAAAAACGTTCAGTCGTTTGAGCTAAAACTAGCTGGAATGTATTCTTTAAGGTGTCCCGAATAAAAGTTCTGATGTGCACTAGGTCCCAAAAATCCTTAGGTTTCGAGTTACAGGCACTTGAAGGTTATAAAATGACGATCTTTATATTATATGATT
>CAKNXH010062696.1:0-18269 GCA_932178445.1 Andricus quercusramuli
GTCGGGCACGTTGCCTACAGACAGGCTATATGATGGAACTCGAGGGTACGATATACATTCATTCACATTAATCATATTATTCTCGAAATTTTGTTTATAGAAAGAAATCTTTATCAGTGAAGAACCTTTTTCATGCCGACTTGCCCGACTGTTGCTTGCCAATCTTTTTTTTCGAAATATATTTTATTTCTCAATTGAAATGTATTCGCTTTTGATTTTAGTTATTTCAAATCATAAAACCGCGCATTTCATGTAATCGATGGTGCTGTTCGCAGCGGCATGAAAGCGAATGCAATTTTGCATTTTTGTAATTTTATATATTCGTTTATCGATACGTTTGAAATAGTTCTTTAAATTCAAAGCGAAAGTCACTCGGCGAGCTCTCAATCGAACGTGAAGGAATGTAGCTATAGGTTATAGGGAAAAACAAACATCTGTAAACTATAAAAAAAGGAAAAGCGGGGTTCGGCTAAGACACGAAGGAATAGTAAGGAGTGGTAACCCTATGTGTTCGGTGAGCAGAGGTGGGACAAGTGACGTCCAATAATTCGTTAATGCTAGCTACGAGTGAAAACTCTTATGCTCCCCCGTGCACATGCGCAGAGCTGTTTTCGCAGCCACATGTTATACCCACTCAATATGTTACCTTTTGACATCTCGATGAACATGTAGGTTACGTTCGTTTGTTTATGTTCGTTCAATACACAAGTTCGAAACTTCAAACGCGTGTTGACATCGTTGGCATGGCAAACGCCAGTGCGCATGTGAACGGGGGAGCATACGAGTTTTCATTCGTAGCTAGCATTAACGAATTATTGGACGTCGCTCGTCCCACTCCCCACTTACAGGGATACTACTCCTTACTATTCCTTCGTGGGCTAAGAGCTTGAACTAGTACATTCTTCGACGAAAAGAATTCAACTCGAAATTAGTACCATAAATTTAAAAGGGGAAGTTCTTTGTAATTTTATCCTGTTTATTTTTATGAGGGTTTCGACCAAGACTAACGTCGTGGGCGATAGATCGAAGGGTTTACGACTTGACGGTCCTTGACATTGGCGTCTTGTGTAAACAGGAAGCGCGACACATGTTTTGGATCGGTTTCGCTCTTTCGTCCACGAGGAGAAAGCTGATGTCCAGTCCCTCTTGAAAATTTAGTTTTCGAACGTACAAGGGCGCAAGCGCATTGCGCACCCCGAGAAATTGTTAGATAGGTAGGGATGAAGACTAAGTCATCGTAGAAAAACCTCATCGATTGGATGGATCAACTTGTGGATCGACTCAAGAAAACTCAAGGAAGGGATGAGACCCTTTTGGCTCTGCGCGCGCCGATTTGACTTGCTCTCGATGGAGCGCTTTTGAAAATATCAGATTCATCTTGTTTTTACGAACGGGAAGTTCGTGCCGCGCTTCCTCGTTCTCGCTCGAGCGTAAGTTATCCATAAATTCAAATTCGCATTTTCTTAATATCATTCTTTAAATAAATAATTCACATTTACATTTTTTACTGAATAAATCTACCTTCCCTAGTAGCGAGATAACTGCAGACTGGCGCAAGCTGGACGCCAGAAAAGGAAGAATCTGTTTGCAGCCTGGCGCCCTGTTGGTTCCGCTTTGGCGTGCTGTTCTGGCACCAGAGTCTGGTATATAGCAGATTCTGACCCAGACTGCTCATGATATACACCAGACAAAATTAAAATAATGTTAAATGATACTAAATAGGTTTCTGTAATAGTTTTACACTATATTTCAGCCCTTTCTGGGAGAATATACCTCGGAGACGTCACAACATTCCAGGAGACACACTGAAATATTAAAAACATAACCTGTTGTCGTATAAGCTTGCATGCTTGCATGTTTGTTCATACTTTTTGCTAGATTTTCAATTTCATTATTTATATTAATTACTATTATTAAAACTAAATACCAGAATCAGTTTCCTTTAGCTACCAGATTCTGTATTTCGTCTGGTCTGATCTTTTCTCCCGCCAGTCTGGTCTACTAGGGGGAGCAGATGCTGAGCCAGACTCTGGCCTTTGGCATACAAGGCAGACGTTGCTACTAGGGTTGTTTACATTAACTGAATTTCTTTGATCATTTTATTGACCTTTTTGTGTTCTCAACCCGAATACCCTCCCCGGTTCCTGTTCAGAGGTTCATCGACAAAACGGACCCGCGTAGCAAATAACGTGAAAGGAGAATTTCCGACATTTTCTCCTCGGCTCGTGACATTTTTTGGTGACAGCGGTGGGATTGGTTGAACCGGGAAAACAAAAAATGTGCTTGGAAAAGTGTTTGAAGTGCTTCTTTGGAATACAAACTAGAAATCTTCGTACAAGTGTAGTGCAAGTTTTTATATCCCTACATTTGTGAGATTGTGCGGTATTTCAACAAACTAAAAAGCACAAATCGATCATGACTCGTGTAGTGTTATTGCGCGAATCGTACGGATTTTGAAGCGGTTACTATCGTGAAGTGCAGCATCCAGTTCCAGAGAAGGAAGATCCAGTCCCAGTGAAGGAAGCCACCTTTTTCAGCAAAAGACAATCGTGTTCCAAATCAGAGGATTCTCTAGTTACGGAGAAGGTCCGTCATCGTTGCAACCGCTACCTTCCCAAAGGTTTTAAGCGTGGTTTTTCCCGGGACACAGATGGTGTAATGCCGGGGTAGATAACGGTTAGCACGGTCCACGCGTGTATCTCCGTGCAGCCGCTGGTTGCTACGACATAAGGACGAAGTTCAAACGTCCTTGGGAGGCCCACAGGAAATTCAACCAGGATCAAACGAAGGAAGCTGTTTCAGATGACCTAGAAAAAAAAGAAAATTACAGCGTCGAGCTTCACCTCTCCTTAGCAGCAGAGAATATTCATGTCATCGAAAATAGCGTAGAAAGTGCAGGGCTAGTGTGCGATGGCAAATGCCATTTTTTGTTAAATTTTGATAGGTATTTATCAATAACAAGCCGTCGAGTGACAATTATTCTAAAGGTATTTTTAGAATAATCAGTTATTTTATTATCCGAAAATAAAAATTTCAATCATGTCTTAGTTTGCGCAACTTTTCAGTTTCCAAAGATTTAATAATTTGAGAAATTCGTAATAATTTTCAAGTAGCTCAAAAATTCAGTCAAAAGACAAATTAAAATTGTGTTAAAAAAAATATTTATAATAATAATTTGTTGCGTAAATTAACCATATTTGAAAATGAGTGACACCGAAAAGCAGAACCTGTGACCACGACTTTACCGGGTGTCACACAAGAATCAAATTTACAAGTGACCCAACTCGTTTTCGTGCCACCTGTCAGTCTTATTGAATAGGAATTAAGAAAAGAAATCGAGATATTGCGCGCGAAAAATCTCGAAAGTGAAACTAGATTAGCCAACTTAACTACGACTGCAGCTTCGTCAACCAAGTCTTCCGAAAACCTAACAATTGAGGACGGCGGCGCGATCTACACCGGGCAAAATTGGAGAAAAACATTAAGTTTAAAAGACGTTCGAGATTTGATCCCGGAATTTTTGGGGCGAAATATTTCACTTCTAACTTTTGAACGTGAGTGCCGTTTCGTTGAACGTTACGTAGAGCCATGGGATCGTGCTCTACTTGTCAAAATAGTTTGCTCAAAAATAAAAGGGGACGCTGCTATCCACGTCGAAATTAAAAACTATGAAAATTTAAATGTCTTGCTGAACGATCTCAAAAACGCATACGGGGCGGAAAAGAATTGATTGAATTACAATCTGAAATGTCGATAATTTGTCAAAAGAAAGGGAAACGCGTTACAAAATTCGGTGCTCGAGTCACGGCTTTAACTAACCGAATAAATGAAGTCATAGACCAAGATTCTTCTTTCACCGAACAAAGTATCACCGAATTAAAACAAGCAACGAAAATAAGCGCCACAATGGTTTTTATTCGCGGTTTACGGGAACTGTCATCGGTTGTAAAATCGCAGCGACCGGTAGATTTGGCTGACGCGATAAAAATAGCCGCAAAGGAAGAACGCGAATCCGAACATCGTGGAAGAGTTTTAGAATTAGCCGATTCAAAAAATAATTCCAGTGAAGAATCGTCAGATTGTGTGGGTAGGCGTTCCAGAAGCCCACGTAGGAAAGAAAAGAAAAGAGAACGTCGCAATAATCGCTCGGGAGAAAGAAAGAGAGTATTACACGTAAAGACCGAAGACCGAGATAGACGCACGTCCCCGTCCTCAATAAAATGTTACAATTGTAATGGGATGGGTCACATAGCACGAAACTGTCCGGAAAAAGATAATGGGCGTTTCCCAAAAAATTATAATAGTAATTACTGTAACATCTGCGAATCAAAATCACACACTAAAAAGATTGTAGGCGGAAGTAACGTAATAATAGCGTGTGTGAATATTGCGGCACGAAAGGACACGAGGAGAAGGTCTGCAGAATAAAAGAGAGGGTTGAGAGACAACTTGATATAGAAAGAAAGAAATTGTTTCACGAAATCGAGTCTCAGCAAAATAAAAAACAGTCAGGGAATTTAAACTCCGAGAAGACTCGTCACAAGGGTGCGATGACGAGTCCAAAATAATCGAAAATGTGCCCCAATACAGAGTATTCTTATCGGCAAGAATGAGTTTTACGACAGGTGTCACTCTCCCTGAAACCTCTTTAGCGAATGCGGCTTTTGCTAAAGGGAAGACCTCCTTTCTTAAGGCTCTTTTACACCTTCCGTCAATCAGTCGTCGACCGACAAACATATCGGAATATCCATTCACACCTTCGGAAAATTCAGTTTAATCTAGTAATAGTTTAGTTATATTCTAAAACTCACTGAAAGTTTATTAAAATATTACTAGATTTCACTGAATTTTGCGGAGGTGTGAATGGATATTTCGATACATTGGTTGGTCGACGACCGATTGACGGAAGGTATAAAAGAGCCTTTATAGACACGGGTTGCCAGTTAAATTTAATAAAGGAAAATTATTTGAAAACTAAAAGACATGTCAATAAAGATAAATGGTACTATTTGACAGGCATAGGATCGGGAATGTACAGAACAAAGGGTGAAGTTAAAATTTCTATCAATGAACAAGAAACGATCTTTCATGTAGTCGGTCAGAACATTCCAATAAATCAATGTGGGATATTAGGGGTCTCCTTTTTATGCCAGTATCATGCTGCAATGCAATTTAAAAAAAAAAAAATTGAGCACACCGATCATAAAAGGGCGTCTCCGCGTGAAATTCGGTAAAATTATTGTCCACAGGCAGGAAGCGGAAGAAAAAAAAATATGTCAAATCAAGAAGTAAAAAACACCATTACATTAATCTTGCAAAAGTCGACATTTTTTGCTACTATAAATAATAAATCCGATTATTAGTTTAGGTAATAATTAATAAAAATTGCATTTTTCATCGCTCAATAACTGGTGAAATGTTTTGAAATTTTTACAGTTTGTTCAGTATACATACGTGACACCTACAAAGTCGATGAAATATATAAAAATTGCATTTGTTCACTTATATTTAATAACAAATGGCGGGGTACCGGTAACCGGACTTCGAACACTTTGGCGGAAAAAAGTATGCGACGAACTTAATCTTTGAGAAAACTTCAAACGAGCCTTTTTTTCTACGACGTATGAAGAAAACTTTCCGAAAATTTCAGTGTAATCGAGTCATAAATATTGTAACTATGGATGATTTCATAAAAAGCGCTCGGCGTGCGAGCAGCTCGTCCAGCGTTCGCGCGCGGCAGTAACGGAATATTATACGTTTTTTTTTATACTGGGATGCTACATTGTAAAATTGATTGTTATTTGATTATTAAAAATATTTATATCGTTAATCATACTCACGTACCATTCTTCTCGCCATCAATTATTTTCAAACACGTGTGAAAATCAACTTTTTTCCAATCGGAATTCACGCAAAATTATGAAAAACACGGATTTTCTATTCAATAATTTATTTGATGACAGCCGCTAATAGATTATAATACATAAACTTTTTTTACATACTTATTGTACGCTCTCATTTTTTAAATGGTTATAAACATTCAACAAATTTCGAATTTCGCATGTTTACGCCTAATTGGATTGCCTTTTGTTTTCGCGAATTAGATTGTCTTTTGTTTTTCCAAAAATCGACACATACTTAGAAGTTGCAGTAAACAAAGCGCCTCTGAAAAAACGTGGCCCAGAAAAACGGAAATCGGAACTACGAAAGAAATAGCAAAGCATAATATATTATTTCTTGTTAGACGCGTTACTAAAATACACTTTAAATGTTGAAAAACCTATGTTACGAATTTGTTAAATTTTAATAACCATTTGAAAAATTAGAGCGTACAATAATTATGTAAAAAAAGTTTATTTATTATAATCTATTAGCGTATGTTATCAAATAAATTATTGAATTGAAAATCCGTGTTTTTCATCATTTTGCGTGAATTTCTATGGAAAAAAGTTTATTTTCACAAGTGTTTGAAAATAATTGATGGCGAGAAGAATGGTACGTGAGTATAATTAACGATATAAATATTTTTAATAATCGAAGAACAATAAATTTTACAATGTAGCATCCCAGTGTTAAAAAAAGATGCGAAAAACGTATAATATTCCGTTACTGCCGCGCGCGAACGCTGGACGAGCTGCTCGCACGCCGAGCGCTTTTTATGAAATCATTCATAGTTACAATATTTATGACTCGATTACACTGAAATTTTCGGAAAATTTTCTTCATACGTCGTAGAAAAAACGGCTCGCTTGAAGTTTTCTCAAAGATTAAGTTCGTCGCATACTTTTTTCCGCCAAAGTGTTCGAAGTCCGGTTACCGGTACCCCGCCATTTCTTATTAAATATAAGTGAACAAATGCAATTTTTATATGTTTTATCGACTTTGTAGGTGTCACGTATGTATTCTGAACAAAGTGTAAAAATTTCAAAACATTTCACCAGTTATTGAGCTAGAATCGGCGATTTGAGTTTTAAAAAACATCGAATTTGGGCGCGATGAATAATGCAATTTTTATTAAATATTACCTAAACTAATAATCGGATTTATTATTTATATTAGCAAAAAATGTCGAATTTTGCAAGATTAATGTAATGGTGTTTTTTACTTTTTGATTTGACGTCTCTTTTTTTTTCTTCCGCTTTCTGCCTGTGGACAGTACTTTCACCGAATTTCACGCGGAGACGCCCTTTTATGATCGGTGTGCTCAATTAGATTAAATATCGAGAGCCTTAGTA
Source organism: Andricus quercusramuli (assembly GCA_932178445.1). Lineage (NCBI taxonomy): Eukaryota > Metazoa > Arthropoda > Insecta > Hymenoptera > Cynipidae > Andricus > Andricus quercusramuli. The sequence goes on from CAKNXH010062696.1 coordinate 7,236, forward strand.
AAAATCATGAAACAGTAAAACTCCCAGCGCGAACGAAAAGTTTAATTGAAATTCCAGTTAGAAATGTCGATTTAAAAGAAGTTTACCTTAATAGGATTGATGCTGGAAAGGGGATTTTTATCGGTGAAACTTTAGTACAACAAATAAACGGGTTTACTAAACTTTATGCTATAAATTCTAACTCAAAAGATATAGAACTAACCCTTTCACCGGTTGAGCTCGAAGAATTTGAAACGATCCTTCCTCGTGGCCTTTCTGAAAATTCTCTGAGTGCAGGAGAAAAATATCAGGTTGCGGCACAACGACTAGCTGTTTTAGAAAAATTGTTAAAACTCGACGATTTGAATGAACCTGAAAGAGAGAGCATATATAAGTCAATTCACGAAAATACGTTCCGTTTCCATTTACCAGGCGATATATTAGGATGTACAGATGTTTTATCACTTAAAATAATTACCGATAATGACGACCCTGTAAATGAAAGACAGTATCGATTAGCTCATGAATTGAAAAAGTTTGCAAGCGAGAAAACAAAGGAATTATTAGAAACAAAAGTAGTAGAGGATTCTCATTTCCCATATAGTTCACCTATATGGGTTGTGCCTAAAGGAGTCGATCAGTGGCGGATGGTCGTTGATTATCGACGTTTGAATGAAAAAAACAGTCGCCGATCCTTATCCTTTACCGAACATCATCGACATTCTGGATCAATTGGGTGCGGCTCAGTACTTTTCCACTTTAGACCTTGCATCGGGATTTCATCAAATCCCAATGCACCCTGATTCAAAGGCTAAAACCGCCTTTTCTTCCCCTCACGGTCATTATCAATTCAACCGCATGCCATTTGGTCTAAAAAATCCTCCAGCAACCTTTCAACGGTTGATGGACAGGATCCTTTCTGGCTTACAAGGCGTTGAACTATTCGTGTATATGGACGATATCGTCGTATATGCCAATACTCTACGGGAACATAAAAAGAAACTCAAAAATTTGTTCGAAAGGTTAGAAACTGCAGGCCTCGTTCTCCAGCCTGAAAAATGCAGTTTCTTGAGAAAAGAAGTATGCTATCTAGGGCACGTTATCAGTCGTGATGGCGTTAAGCCGGGTCCCAAGAAGATTGAAGCGGTAAAACAATATCCTGTACCTAAAACTAGAAAACAAATTAAACAATTTTTAGGTCTGATCGGTTACTATCGTAGATTCATAAATGAATTTGCGAGAATAGCAAAACCTCTAACAAATCTTCTGAAAAAGGGTGTTCGATTTGATTGGACTAATTCTCATCAGTTAGCCTTCGAAACCCTTCGTGATAAGCTGTGTGCCGATCCAGTATTACAATTCCCAGATTTTTCAAAACACTTCGTAGTTACTACCGATGCTTCACAATATGCAATAGGCGGGGTTCTCAGTCAAGGTTTTGTACTGGTAACCGATCACAGGCCTTTAGTATGGTTAAATAATTTAAAGGACCTAATGTCAAAGCTAGGACGATGGCGCGTACGATTATCTATATTCCAGTACGACATAAGGTATAAACCCGGTAGAGTAAACGCGAACGCGGACGCACTCTCTCGTAATCCGGTAGCTCAAAACGACAAAGAACAATTAGCAAATTCTGACACGGACGAGGACCCTTTACCAACATCACCTGTTCCGAGTTACAAAATCCATTTGACGGGCAACAATACATTCTTTGACGAAAGCATAATTGACGAATGCTTTTTCGGACTAGACTGGGGTAACTTAGTAGAAGATGGAGCGACATATTTAACAAATGTTTTAAACAAAAGAAGGCACTCTGCTGACGACTCTGACGCGTCTCTGCTTGACGATGAGAGTTCTTCAAACAGTGATAAGTACGAGACTGCCAACGAAGAAGACCCGTCGGAGGGTGAGCTAGCAAATCCATTGCAGGCCGCGGTGAATATATCACGCTACAATGGAGAGTTAGAAGAGAAAAGTAACCAGGCTTTACCTGATGAGATGTTTGCGAATCCGTTTCAGGACGTGATGGCTATATCTGGCTGGAACGGAGGGTCAACATCGGAAAGTAACCAGGCATTGCCTGATGGAAAGTGGGCAAATCTGTTCCAGGAAGTGCTGGCTTTGTCGCACAAGCCTGAGGTGAACGGATTGCCAAAGGGAGAAAGCGAAGTCGTAGAAGCACAAGAGTTGGGTCAAAGGTCGCAAAAGGAGCAAAGCCTATTGGGAGAAGTAGAAAGTGGGAAATTTAATGACGAAACTGACGAACAGGACTCAGAATCAGACAAGGAAGAATTTTCCTCTTCACCTCAAGTTCTAAAAGATTCATTTGATCAGACTGAAATTAATTATTCGTGCATAAAAACGAGTAAAGACAAGACTTATATGCGTAACGATCATTTAGTGCACTTCATGCCAGCAGATTGTATTTCAACAACAGAAAACAGTAAGGAACTAATAAATAAAGGATTAATTACAGTGGACAATTTAAAGAAAGAAAAATTGAATTTAGGGGAGACAGTGGTTTTCACAACGAACGACTCGCGATACGTGTTTAATTTAAGTTTCAAAAAAAACTTTGACGATAAACCTTTTATGACTCACGTTAATAACGCGCTGCAGGCACTAAAGTAATCCATGGATGCATTGAAAATAAAGACTATCAGTTTGCCTAGAAATGGAAATGATTTAGAGAGATTGCCATGGTCAAGTATCGAGAGAAGTCTCCAAATGAATTTTGGGGATGATGATTTTAAAATCACTGTTTGTACGGGTGAAGTTAGAATTCCTCTAGAAAAAGATCGTGCTGATATAATTAAAGAATGTCATGAATCTACAATAGGTGGTCACAAGGGATCAACAAAGACATACGAGCGAGTCCGCGAAAACTTCTATTGACCCAACGTCAGAGACCAGGTTAGAAAATTCGTTCGTTCTTGCGACAGTTGTCAAAGAAACAAATTGGTTCGCGTAAAAACGCGCCAGCCAATGCGTATCACGGACACTCCCACGGCACCTTTTGAAAAAATTCAAATAGACATCGTCGGCGTCCTCTCTGAAACTGAGCTAGGAAATAAATATATTCTCAGCATCCAGGATGTATTTTCGAAATACTCAAATGCAATTCAGCTTCGCAAAATCGACTCAATGACTATCGCTCTGGCGTTTGCAGAAAATTTCATCTGTCGATTCGGCTGCCCCCGCGCCATGCATATCGATCAAGGCAGTAATTTTCTGAGTGAAGTTATGAAAATCTTTTGCAAGATTTTCAAAATTAAACAGTTCAAATCCACGGCCTTCCACCCTCAATCGTTAGGATCCTTGGAAAGAAGCCATCACGTTCTCATAGAATACCTAAACATTTTTGTAAAAAGGATAATTGGGATCGTTGGCTGAAACAAGCCATGTTTTCGTATAATGTTTCTAAACATGAATCCACGGGTTATACACCTCACCAGTTAGTATTCGGCAAAAATGCAAGAATCCCCTCAGAATTCGAAAGTGAAGAAGTGGCCATAACCTATATGGATTTCCTTGACTCTCTGCCTCGAAAACTCACTGAAACTCAGACCGAAGCTGTTAATAATTTAAAGGAAGCTAAGAACAGGTCAAAGCGGTATTATGACCTCAAAGCAAACGTTAAGACGTTTAAGGTCGGCGACATGGTTCGATCGTTTGCTGAATAAACCAAAAACGTCGAAGTTTGATTGCGAATATAAGGGCCCCTACAGAATCTCCAAGATTATAGATGACCTCGATGTAGAACTTGATTTAGGTCTAAATCAAACAAAGATAGTTCACATGAACGAATTAGCAAGTGCCACCATAAGGTTCTAGAGCGAAAAAATTCAAACACCTCTACCAGAAACTGCGAATCAAAACTGAATTCATTATGTAATAAGCATAAAAATGAAATAAAATAAATATATTTTATTAATAAAAGGTTTTTCTTGTATAAACTGTTGTATAACGCACAACCTATTATCCCTGTTGTATATATATACAAATATAAATACTAGAGTAGAGTCAGTAGAGCATGGAAAACAAAAAATATTACCTGCATGAAAATAAACTTAAACCTTATATACGTTTATATATAGTCAGGTCTTATTCCAAAGATGACACGACTTTTTCATAGAAATAGGAAGTCCATACTCTATAGACACATTGAATAAACAAAAGTCCTGGCACATATAGATTTCCTTAACTTTTCACAATATGCATGTCTGAAAAAAATTTAATTCATTGAATGAAAAAAAAAATAAATAAATAAAAAATAAAACCTTAAAAAACACTAATATTAATAAATACAATAAATGATTAAATAAACTTAGGAACTCTCATTCTTAGGAATTCTCATCGCGCGTTTCGCGCGCGGCTCGCTTCGCTCGCTAGTTTGAGCGCGCCTATGGCGCGCTCCTGTTGTATCTCGCGCTTCGCGCTCGATAATACATTCACCCGGCGCTACGCGCTCGGACACATTTGCCTTACGCTTTAAGCTCGGTTCATCTCGGTTTTCGCACTTCATGTGCACTGAGAAACCCTTGTTTGTATTTCTTGTTAAAAATCACACTAGATTTCACTATCTGAACTTTGCAATGAGAGACAAAAAGCAAATTTTAATAATATTTACTAACCTCAATAGTAACTCGTAGCTACTTAAAGAATTATAAAATATATTGGAATAAAAGTTAAAACAATTGCATTTATTGTAAAAGACATTTGAAGTATTTATTAACCTCTGTAGTAAAACTGCAAGTCTGCACTATTTACTAATTTTGGTAGGAGAAAATAGTAAATTTGTTGGATTAATATCTGTAGAAGATAACAGTATTTACAAAGTGCTGTAGTAAAATGATGCGCAGGGACCGTGCGCACCGAATTACTAACTGGTTAGCAAAATCTGCTACAGTGGAAATAGTAAAAAAAATAAATACGTGTTGCTAACTTTCACACAAGCCTACCTACACACATGTTCTACATTTAACGCATAATTCACATTTATTTAAATTAGGAATTGACAACATTAGAAATTACATATATTCTTAAAAGATAGTATTTTATATTATAAAGCTGAAACAGAAAAATCGGGTTGGAAGAAAACGAAGGCTGGCGGGAATCGAACACGCGTCTCCGGGACAGCAGTCGGGCGATGATCCATCTACCTATAAGACATTGTGGGACTCAGAATGAAAACTTCCATATGACCTAAATGATAGAAAGTTTATTGGTTCTAATTCATTTAATCCTTAATTGATTAATATTCATGATATTTTTATAATTTTAAACAACAAAATTTTTAATGTAATTAAAATAAGTAAATATTTTTTTTTAATTATGTTTTTTTGCGGATTTTGCATTGAAACATAAATTAGATGTCATTTTCGCAACCTAAAAATATGATCGGCGATCGACACACGTCGGATGCACTCGGTCGCGCTCGGTCCAAGGCTCGATACTTTCTGCTAAATCAGTTAGTAATATTTAGGACCAAATTTAATAATTGGTATTAACCTTTGTTACAAAAAGTAGGAAATGTCCATAATTCACATCGTGTTCCTACAGACAATAGTAATTTCTTCTACATATTTAGTATATTATGTTATTTAAAATACTTATTACTTTTATTTTTTTTGTACAATTTATTAATTTCTCTACTAATTTTTCCTACATCGGATTTTACTACAGAGAATAGTAAGGATTGCTATTACCAAATAGGAAATCTTCTTATAAAAATAGTATAACTTATTATTTATGTATTAAAATGTCAAAATTTAAGCATTTTGCCCCCATTTGCTATCCGTTTTAGTAATTTTTCTAACCTAAAGTTTCTCAGTGTGCTTACTATTTCACGCTTCGCGGGCTAATGCTCTCTTAGTTACACGGAAAAAAAAGTGATGGAAATTTTCATTGACCGAGTCTGTGTCTTTAGGATAGGTCTAAAAGCATTTGATAATTTGAAAATATCGTATTGGAAAATCGTGCAAATAGTGCTTGAAGAAATAAAAGACTTCTTAAATTGCGTCCAGCATAGTTAGTGAAGCACTCCTAGAATCCATCAACAAAATATCACAGAAAAATTTGTAAGCCGTTCAACACTCCAATATTAAATTCTCAAAGACAGTCAAGGAAGGGTTCGTAGACTGTCAAGCTAGCCATTTATGCTAATAAGAAATAAAAAATTATTTTTTTAATTTATAATATTATTATCTTCAACTTATATATTTATTTAAATATTATTATAACACACACAATTATTACTTCCCAGATAACATTCTGTTAGCACACTGATGGCTTATATGCACGCAGATCTGCGGATCGACGCGCAGATTATGCTCTCACCTGATGAGACATATGCGTCATCATATGCCTGGCATATGTATAGCAGAATCTGACGCATAATCTGCTACGCATATCGCTAGCAGATCTGTTACGCATATCGCTTGCAGATCCGAAGCATATCTACGACAAATATAAACACTACTTCTAATTTGATTTTTTTGCATTTTGAGAGAATTGTCAATGCTCAAAAATGCGAAATTCCAATTCGCACTAGTGTGAACTTTATGTATACGCAGATATAGTGTGGACTCTACGGGTTAAAATGAGAACAAAAAGGAATATTATGGATATCATGTTGGTTCGCCGGTACATGTGCACGCATGCGTGCACATGTACCGGCGAACCATACGTCTTGAATTACGATTTCAAAGTAAAAAACCACAATTCCAAGATTTTTTTGGAAACAGTGAAATCTTTCGACGTAATAAAAGTTGTCAAAAAGATAACTGCACAAAACATAACCCGATTTTATCATGATGAAGAAATTGGACTATGTCACGCGTTTGTATGTTGCGCTGGATTTTCACGCCATGCGACCTGTATGTAACAAAGGAAAATAGTGACCTTGACGGCGTTATCCGCGTTATATCTAACCATGCAGCACAAAATGATGCAAATAATTGCGGAAACGACGCGACTCACTTGCGAGCTTGATGAAATTCGCAAACTGGACATTTGCCGGCATGCGCGCGCAGTCCTCGAGAAATGGTTCCCGCGAATTTTAAAAAACTATAATTTTCAAAGAAATCTTCATTTGAGTAGACTAATTAATTTTTTGTAATATTGATGTTGATTTGACGAACTTCATTAATCTATTTTTATAATATTCAATACATTCAGGATGGCCTGGAAACGTGGAGGAGATTAATATTTTTTTTAACAAGGTTGTGTATAAATACCGGCACCGACAAAGAAAATGCGCGATATCACTTTAAAAATAACAAAAATTTGGATATATTTTAAGAATTAATTTTGCCAGAAAAAAAAATAAAGATGAAAATTCTAATTTTGGAAATTTTGACAATTTTTCGAAATTAAGTAAATTTTTGGAGACTTTATATTTTTGTACATTTCCGGGAAAAGAACGAAACTTAAAGTTTTCAATTTTCCAACATTTCAAAAGTATCAAAAATTTTTTTTAATGTTTCCAAAAATCCACAAAATTAAAAAAAAATTATTTAAAAAATTTCAATATTGTTTTGAAAATGGTTTATATAACTTTCCAATAACAATTAATTTTATAAGTAATAACTATAGGAAAATTAAATATTATTAGAAAGAATTCTGCCCTCATAGTGATTGCAGACTCTGCGTCACATTCTCACGGTATTGTGTGATGCAGAGTGTGTTGGCCAAATGCGACTCATAGCGCACGCAGATGTGTGCTCGACAGTCCATGCTGGCGAGATGAGTGAGTTATTGCACGCAGAACATGACAATCACAATCTGCGGGTGATCTGCGTCGCACAATTGTTATCTGGGTTATATCAATCGCTCGCTTTTTACGCTCTAAAAAATCGGACGCACGCTACGGGGATTCGAACTACCTATCCTAGACACGAGACTAACGCAACTCATTCCTAACCGCGCAAGCCCCGATCGATCTGAATCGATCTGATCGGGCTGAAAACACAGTAAAAAATCTTGGCGTTCTGCTACAGCTGAAAACTGCGTGACCGCGTAAAAAGAATTTTAGTGAGGACTGTGAATTAGACAACTTTCTGCAAGACTGACTTTGCATAAAAAGTTAATTAAACAATTTTTTTTCCAATGGAAAAATATAATTGTCCACGGAAAATTATTTTTTGACCAGTGTCTACTTCAATCATACCAATGTGAATTTGTCTCTGGGCCCCACTGAGCGCGCCTCTGAAAATTCTCGCAGACAGTCATGGACTGTTTTTCTGACTTGTATTCTAGTTCTTAGTTTTTGAATCACGCACTTATTCAATTCAATTCTTTGCAAATATGAAGTTATTTTATAATATATTTTTTATTGTAGACTGTCTTATAAGAATTCCAAGCCGGTTGTTTCTTGACTGCGCTTGAAAACTTCCATGACTTTTCTTTATTTTTCCATCATGGCAGATCCGATGATGGCCCGTCCTGAAGTCTAGCACTAATCTACGAAATGTTCCAAGACTTATTTTTTCCGTGTAGCTTCATCGTTATGACCTGCTTTTGGTTTAATTATGTATGCTTTACATAGAAAAAGGAACTAATTTACTTAAGGTTCTATCGACCTTAAGGAATACATTCTCATCAAGACACTCGCGCTTCGCGCTCGATATTTCGTTTGAACGCGATCACGGCGCGCGGTTTGGTTGTCGCAGTTCGCAATGACAATATGTTATGTTCTATGTTCGTCAGATAAAAATGATTAAATTTGTATTTGCTTTAAAATGAAGAAGGAAATTTTTTTCACTTCAGCGTACATTTCCGTATCTGTCTAATAACAAATAAATCATACAATCAGAAAGATTTCTTCCTACTATGTGAAAAGGGGCGAAAAAAAGTATCTAAGTTGTTTTTGGAACATATATATGATAAATTTTTTAATGATTATTGAAAAATGGACATTTGACAAAAATGGGGGGGGGGGTCAAATTTTACACAAATCTAATACCTTCTCTGGATGAGAATGTAAAAATACATATTTTCAACTACCATGAGCATAAATTATGACATTTTATTGTTTTAATCGTTAGAAATAGTATTGAGAACATTAAAACAATGAAATATTGTGAAAAAACACACACGAGATGGAAAATAAATGAAATAAACAAAGTTTCGATGAGAATGCGCCCACTTATCGGGCTGATTTTTTCACTGTTAATGACCTTTTTTACGAATAAACCAAAAACTACACATCCTATCAAAAAGTGACCAATGACAAATTTGTAGATCTTTTTTTTACGCACAAATTTTATTCCATCGTCATTTGTCGTATCTTGCATAGTTTGGCCGTAAAATTGAATTTTTGGATTTTTAATTATTTTCTGTGCAATAAAAATGTGAATTTTCGATTTTTCGAGAAAATTCAAAAAGTCGTTATGATAATCTTGTAAGGCGTTGAAAAAGAAACACTTTTCTTGTCCTGACTTTTTTTCGTGTCGTGCGTTGTTTGGCTGAAAATGTTAATTTTCGTTTCTTTTTTTGGATTTTGAAAATGCCGTAACTCTGAAAATTTTGATTTTATCAAAAAATGTCATGGGAATAAATTGTGTGAATTTCCGAGTACTATGAACAGATGCACATACAATTTTCAAATTTAAAAAAAAATGGTCTCAAAAATTTTCAAAATGCTCTCACTTTCTGAATTTTTATCCAAAATGGCTGGCTAACGAACTCGACTTTTAGTTTAGGAGACTGAAGAAGTATACCAAAGGACAATCGAATCGATCAATTCTTTCGAAAGTTATCGTGCTAACAAACTAAAAATCTACAGACAGACACATTCGTAAAAACCTGTTTTTTGGGTTCAGGGGGTCTCAAAACATGGACATTTGACAAAAACCGGGGGGGGGGGGTCAAATTTTACACAAATCTAATACCTTCTCTAGATGCAGAAGCCCATCTATCAATTGTTTCGAAGGCGGATAGTAATCCAGTGATTTTTTCGGCAAAATGAGTTTTAGGGAAAATTAAATTTTGGACAAGTGAATACCTACCGTAAATTACGTCTTGTTCTATATATGAGGGCGCCACCTCTGAGGCGGGAAATTGAAACCTCGAATCAGACAGCCAATCAGAGGTTTTCTACATGTATTTTACATATTCCAGGTATTTTACGCAAAATACCTCCTTTAGGTATTATACGTAAAAAACTTCGAGTTACGCATAACTGCACATTCCTGGTTGACATTATTATTTTTCAATTAACAATATAGGCATTGAAAAAAAAACTCTTACGCCCTTACCCCTTACGAATGCCGATACCAGAAATTCAAAAAAGTGAGGTTATGCACAGTTCTACAGGTCCGCCATCTCGGTGCGTAATTTACTAGGTATTTTACCTGTTTTCTAAGTAAAATACTTCACTTAGGTATTTTACTTCAAAATCCTACAGTTACGCGTAACTGCACATCCCTGCCCTTCAGTGCCGGCTGTACCAGTTTTCTTAGTAGGTCAGTGACCCAAACCCCAGAGAAACAGTAGGTCATCATTTGTCATGCACCTAATTGATAAACCCCTGAACTGCCAAACAGCTATTCACCCAAGCTCGTTTTACTTTGCTCATTTTTTTTGTTTGATTGTTACCACTTTAATGAAAGAAAAAGCTGTTTTTCAAATAAAAACACCTTTTGTATATGGGAGGGAGGTGACTCATTCTGTGCGTGATGTCACGAATGGTTTCCTATTTTTTATTCGCATATTGCATAATATTGAATTAATATATCTCCTAGGTGATGAAAAAAATTGAATATAACTACAGAAGATTATTAATATAAAATACAAAATATATATAAAATAATTCTATATTAGTATATTACTATAACTACAAGGCGCAAGCGTCGATTTTTGTGGAATGTTTTTTTTCAATTCATTACTCATAAATGTTTTATGTTTTTTGAAAAGAATAACAAATTTTTAATAATCAGGTTCATATTTTTTATTATGTTCATATAACGATTGATTTCCATATTTGAGAAGGTTCCGAAAAGTGTTTATTATAATTATTCTTGAAAAATTATGAAAAACTGGGGGGGG
>CAKNXH010062696.1:23456-36745 GCA_932178445.1 Andricus quercusramuli
AAGAGTTACTTTAAACGTGCACGTTGCGCGTCGGTAAATGATGAAAGTTAGCAATTTCTAAAATGATTTACCATTCAACTTTCTACTCGAGGAGTTACCATTAGCACAAACTGTAAACTGCACAATTATTTACAACCAGAGTCCATTATTTTTATTTATTAAGTTATTTAAAAGTGCAGAATTAGGAGCAAGATTTTAATAATTGAGAACCAAATTTTATTATCATGTTAGACAATTACTTGACAATTAAAGAAAGTTACATATACCCAGAAAACAGACGTATATTAAATTGTTCATAAATATACTCAAAACAGTGAGTTAGTGATTAAACAAGAAAAAATAATTTTACTTTGTTCAAATCATTTAATTAATAATTTGAGAAAGAAAAAATATTTCATTATTTATTTATATTCAAAATTTTTGTTCAAAAATATATACGATTGAACATATTTATAATATAAATTATTTATGTTATATATATAATTACTTATATTATACATTAACCGATATTAATGATTTCATAGACAAAGCAAGGTATGAAAAAAAGAAGAGGACATGTTTGTCAGATCTTCTGAAGAAGAATAATTAATTTTTATTTCTTGTCTTTTCGAAGCGTGACTTTTCAAACCGGGCTTTTTTTTCAAAATGAATCCTATTTCTGTGCTTGTCGAAACGTGTTCGTTTTTTATTCTCGCAGTTGATTTTTTTTAATTCCTAAGAATATTGTCAGACGCAGTCCAAATGTATTTCTTTTTTATTCTTGCAGCCTGCTTAAGTTAACTGTCTATTGATTAAGTCTATTAATTAATATTACGAATTTACTCCAACAACAATTGTGTAAATCAAAGTTTCCTAATAAGTGATTTTATTTCATGATAAAATTTTCAATATCTTAATTTGCGAAATGTGTAAACTGTCGGTACCGGAAACCAAAATAGTTATCGGTACCGATGATAAGAATTATGGAAAAATTTGAAATGATTGAGATTTTATTTTAAAACACACGAAACAGGATCTTGGAGATTTTAAGACAATTGAAAGATTTTTTAGGAAAACTAAATTATTTAAAAAAATATTTTCAAGTTTCGAAAAGGTGTTAACATAATTTAAAATTTGAAAAATTTCAAACTATCTTAAACCATGCGTACACTTTTGAGCACATCGAAAGAAAATTAGAAGCTTTTCAAGAATTTTGAAAGAATGAAAAAATTTTCTCAAGATTCCTCTGAAAATTTCTACAAATCTCTACGTTTTTAAGGCAATTTTTACATTTTAATTTTTCAGCTTCAAAATTATTGATGAATTTTAGAATTTTCGAAGAGATTAAAAATATTTTAAAACTTTAATTGTTTTTCGAAAATTTATCAAACATTTTTAAATGTCTTCAAATCTTCCAAAAGTCCTGAACATCGTTTAAGCTTACTCTAATTTTTCACAATATTTTGCAAAGCCCGTAAAAGAAAAAAATAACATCAAAATTTTCTAGATTTTTTTTCGATATATGTGAGATCTTCAAAAATCTATTTTAATATTCTCCGAAATCTTACGAAAATGTATTTATATGACTTTCAAAACAAACTGATAAAGCGTGATTACTTGTTATGAAATCTCGGAATGTGGTTTTATCTCCAATTTAAGTGTTCAAAAAAGTTTAACAAATTAATAGTTATTTTAAATTTAACTCTAAACCTTTTCCACAGTTTGCCGAAATTGAAAGCCCAGATTTTTAAAAAGTTTTTTATGTTTTTGTTCTTTTATTTGGTTCCTTTAAAGGTTGAAGCTAATAACTCAGTTATTGGTATAAAAAAATGAGGAAATGTGAGAAGTATTGAAAGTTAAAAGAAAAGTAGACACTTTTTTAATTTATTTATTTAATTTTAATCAATTTATTTGCTTAATTTAATTTTAATTAAAGACCATTTAATTAGACAATACAATAAGCGTCCAAGAAAGCAGTTTTAAAGAGCTGCTCTTCTATTTTTATTTCATTTGTTTGGGGAAGTAAATTTATCGGAAACTCTCCGCTGGTTCTACGAAGTAGAGGCGTGGAGGTGACAAGAATTGAAGATTACCCTCCGCCCTACCAATGTCATTTTGCTATATCGTGCGAATTCAAAACAAAACCACACATTGGCTTCTAATGTTGTCAAAGAAGGACGGCTTTTGAATTTTTATTTTCTAGCTATTCTCTGGCAATTTCTGACTTTAAATCGGAATTTAAAGTGAAATTTCAAAAAAGTATTTTGCAGTGCAAATCATTAAGTTCCGTGTGATTTTCGCGAGCCGTTCTTCTGGCAGACTATAAAGCATTTTTTTGCTTGACCCAAAATAGCCAGAAGTATTTTGTGCGATAATCACTTTTTAAAAAAAGGTGAATATGTCAAACTTGAAATTTATTCAGCTTGATCCAAAGAAACATTTTTTTATTTTGCTTCTTCAGAAAAAATTTTTGTCGTGAGTTAGGATTTTCGGGAATTCATATTTTTTGCGATTTTGGAATGTTGTAAACGAAAAAAAAAAATTTTCCCATGTATATAAAATAATAATATGTTTCTTTGGTTTAAGCTGACTCCATTTCAGGTTCGAATCAATAAAAAAACATGTTTTTGTATATTTTCCAAAAATTTTAAATAAGGCATAAAGGTACATTTTCTTTTATTTTTTTTTAATCTTCTCAATATTAAAATTATCTTTTCAAGTTTCAAAACTATGTTTTAAATGAATTGGAATTTTTCTAGATTTTTTTTTAATAGTGCAAAATCAAAAAAACTGCCTTGAAATCTTCCAGAATCTTTTTTAAACAATTTTATGACAGTATTTGAAATGTTTTGAAATGTTTTTGAATATTCGATTGAAATTGATTTTTCAAATTGAAAAATTATGCTGCAAACATGAACTGATTGATAAAAATATTTTGGTGTCAAAAATAGTTGTTGTATTCTTAAAATATTTGTTTAAACTCTTTACTATTGTTTTTATAATATTTATGCATATTCAGGGTTAAACTATTCACAATAAAGGAATAGAAACAACAAAATTATTAAATGTACGAGGAAGTGAACCCACGACGAGAGACTCAACAGTGTGGAACCTTATTCTATTGCCCCATTGCAGCTTGTTCGATTATCATTTAATTCAAACTGATAATGATTGTGCACTAGTTTCTGCCAACATTTTTTCTCATAAACCGTTTTCTATCTAAGTAAACGGTTTCAGCTTTTTTCATCTCAAATTAAGCCCTCTTCGCTCACAGAAGATGTTTAAAATTCGTGTCCCGCGCACTCCCCTTGTAAGAAAATTAATTTTAAACTAATAAAGAAACAAATGGAATAGTTACATGTTTTAAATTAACTTGAATTTTTTTTTAATTGTGCGAAATGATAAAAATTGTCCATATTCTTTTATGACAATTTTCAGATGAGGTGGGAGATTCAATTTCGAGTGATTTTCCGCAGCGCCCTCAATGCTAGTAGCCAGTTTACGAACTAAATTTCCCACTCTGATCTTCTTTACCGAAATTATCAAACCGGAAAAATGTCGCCTTGCTTGGTCATCTTTGCTTGATCCTTCAAGTAGGAGCGCCTATAGTCTATTTTAGTTCGTAAACTGGTTACTCGCATTGAGGGAGCTGCAGAAAATCACTTGAAATTGAATGTATGGGATCGGTAATCTCCCAGCCACGAAGGAATAGTAAGGAGTGGTATCACCCTATGTGTTCGGTGAGCAGAGGTGGGACAAGTGACATCCAATAATTCGTTAATGCTAGCTACGAATGAAAACTCGAATGCTCCCCAGTGCACATGCGCAGAGCTGTTTTCGCAGTCACATGTTATACCCACTCAATATGTTACCTTTTGGCATCTCGATGCACATGTAGGTTATGTTCGTTTGTTTATGTTCGTTCAATACAAAAGTTCGAAACTTCAAACGCGTGTTGACATCGTTGGCATGGCAACCGCCAGTGCGCATGTGAACGGGGGAGCATACGAGTTTTCATTCGTAGCTAGCATTAACGAATTATTGGACGTCGCTCCTCCCACTCCCCACTTACAGGGATACTACTCCTTACTATTCCTTCGTGCTCCCACCTCATCTCTGGTATTCTAGACCAAGCCATGGCGAATGCTAGAATTCTTATTAAATGCAAACGATGTTTCCGGATGACTTATTTTAATAGAGATCACCGAAATGCAAACGCAAGCGGATTACATTTTTAAGATGTTATTTTTTTCACGACGCTACGAACTCTCGCAATCATACAAATGTGAACTTTAGAAAAAATATTTCATGTGAAAAGTGTGTATTTTCGCAAAAATTATTTAGAGTTTTATATTTATACTTTCTGTTTAGGTAAACGTTGCAATTCTTATTTCACTCTAATATTTTTTATTTCTTGAAAGATTTAAATGACTTTAAACAGAGAAAGTATATATTAAAATTGAACCTGCTGACGACGTAATGATTGAGTGCGAATATTAAAGTTTTATCTCTCTAACGGACCATAATAAAATTTGAAACAAAGTAATGGGCAAAAAATTTTTTTGGACTGAACGTAACAATCTGTCGTTTTGTACAATTTAAACTTTTTTTTATTGTAAAAACTGCTTTGCGTGAAATGTTGAAAACTTTGTCTTTGAAAAATCAGAGATTTAGACCTACTTTAATTCTACAATCATTTACTTACTATGTTTGAAGATCTTTTGCATTATTTAAGAATTTATTGAAATTTTGTAGTATTTAGGTTATTTTTAATAAGTTAAGATATGAACTGAAGGTAGGAAAACAATTATTATTCTTAATTAATAGCACATTTCTGAATTTTTAATTCGAAAATAATTGTTTTGCTATCTGCAGAGGAATTTCACGATATGTTTTTTGAAATCCTAGTCATAATATGACACATAAATTAGAAAATAATATTCCATTATGTAAAGTAATTGTTTCGCTAATATACCAAAGAATAAAAATAATTTTCTAATAAAAAATGCGATCAAAGATATGTTGTGTTAAAAGGATTTTTTCAAAAGATCATTTTATTATAGTAATAACAAAATTGGTAATTTCAAACTATAGTTAACTGACTCTCTGTAAATGTATTCCATCTTCCTTTTTTTAAGCCTAACCACTTACCTATTTTTAAACATTTTTTTGACCAACTTCCTCGATCTTGATAAAACTTTTGCAATGCAATAAAATACCCTGCAAGAAACGTAAAATTCAAAAGTATTGTTTCGCATTCACGATTTGTTTCTGTGAAGTCTGTTATGTATCAGTTTCGCATTGGAGGTTAGCCGAAAATGTTTGAATGTGATACTTCTTATATAACATTAAATTCCTGAATGCGTTTGAATACGAAAGATAAAATTTTTTACACGCAATGCTTTTTAATGCGAGACTTCACAATTCGTTTTAATGCTTCCTAATGCGACCGAATGAGAGAAAATTTCAGAGCGAAATGAAAACGTTTTAAATCGAGAGTTCGCATTACTTTGAATGCTTTTGAAAGCGAAAGAATGAGACTCATTTTTTGAGCGAGGGAAAAACTTTTCAATGCGAAAGTTCGCATATGTTTGAATACTTTTGAATGCGATAGAATGAGACGAAAATTTGTATCGAGTGAAAACTTTTTAATGCGAGAGTTCGTACTGGTTTGATTACTTTTCAATACGAATTAATGATAGAAATGTTTCGGTTGAGTGAAAACTTTTTAATATGAAAGTTCGCATTAGTTCTAATGATTTTAAATGCGATGGAATGAGAAGAATGTTGTGCGTGAATTGAAAACTTTTTAATGCGAAATGTCTCATTGGTTTAAATTTGGCAAATTCCAAAAGTTATTGGAATACTTTTGAATGCGTAACCGCGGATTAAAATTTTATTCAATATTTTATAAAGTGTTTATTTATTTATTAATATTTATATATTTATTTTACACTATTTACAAAAAGTTTTACAATAAACAGGAACCGCTTGATTTTTTTTATAATTTCTTAATATTTAGATCTCGCATTCGGCGGCTTGAAGTTTAATGCGAACCAATAATTTGTAATGCAAATCATCGACACTGCCGTTTCGCATTCAGCGTGATGAAGTGTAATGCGAACCAGTACGAACTAATACTTTTGAAATCTTTTTTTCGGAACAGGAAACAGAATTGAATCGCATTCAAAATGTCAATATATTTCAATACTTTTCAAAACGACGTTTTTTGCAGGGTAATGAAAGCTACTGTTTTCAAAGAAAAAGCCCTGAAATAAAACTGGTAGCCACTTTTTTCAGCACGAAAGTACAAATCAAATTCCAAGCTAAAATCTTGAATATCCATTTTCTACAAAAAGCCACTTTTATAAGGTTTCTTTCAATTAACGTTTTGCCTTGCGATCAGAAAGGACATTGTCACAGTTTGACCCTATTGAAAACCCCTGTACGGGATCCCGTGACTGTGCCTGTACGCCTTCCTTTGCCAGAACTATGACCAGATCTCGTACAAGAAACGTTACGGGTTTAGCATAAGAAATTGAGACACGAACCTGTGCACAAACATGTACAGGACCATGCAGAAAACGACCCAGATAACAAAATGTCCGCCTGTGGCTGGTGTATGTGCCGGTACGCGGTACGATTGACAGGACTGCTGTGAGGCACCTGAGTATCTGAATGTGTCCGCTATTGCTGGCTATTACGCTCGTCTGACAGTCGGGCATCTAACATGCCGGCCACTTGTCAGCCATATTCAAGCCGTTATGCACGCACGTCGGTCTCTTGCACATTTACCGACCATGCGATGCTTTTTAGCAGGCACACGGTCGACGATCATCGGGCAGGTTATGGTCCAGGCACGTTTGTTATCTGGGGAGGGAACCCTCACGGGAACGTGTACACGTCCTAAGTGGCCACGAATGAACATGTAGGGGATCCTGTAAAGAATCTCGCATGGTTTCCTCCGTATCGGTAAAATTTTATTATCATTAATTTGATGATGTAAATGATCATGGATAATCACCCAGTAAGAAGAGAAGAATTCAAAAAAATTAATACTGTCATATTTAAACGAAAGAGTGAGCATTATTTAATTTGTTTGAATGTGCTAATTTCCCATCGGGAGAAGTGCCCAACGAAAGAATAGGTTTATCTCCGAAACCAATTCTTTTCTATTTCCTCAACGAACGCCACTTGTGTTGTGTTCCATACAGGCGAACATATTTTCAATTTTTTTAATTCCTCTTGATGCGAGCAGTAGACACACCTCTCATGGTTATTTTTAATTCCATACTTACATGCTGTATTTTGGATTAATTTAATTCTTTCTATTCCGTCCACAAAACGCGTGCACTTACATGATTTCTATTCCTCCGTGTGCATAAGTTTGAACATTTTAATTTTTTTTTTGTCCTGGTTATTTTTAATTTCATACTTACATGGTTTATTTTCAATTATTTTAATTCCTTCTAATTACAAGTTGGCTACTACACATCTCCTCTCCTTCCCTAAACCCTAACAACGATTTCAGATGTTTAGCAGTCAAGTTGCAAAAATTTAACCTGAACCAAAAATCCAAATTCAAACCAAAAAAAAGGTAGGCAGGAAATTTCAAAAATTTGATTTCGACTATGCTGGATAGATCGTTTTTTGGCTCCGTATACTTTTTTGTGGTTGTGTAATCCATGCACGTACATTAAAAAATAATTTTAATATAATTTAAATGTGTTCTAAGACAGATTTCATATGAAATCGGTCAAAATATGTTTCTGTTAAACAGATTAATGAAAAAAATGTTCACATAATTTACCAAAATTTTTTTTTCACCTGTAATTTATAAATGTAATACAATATTTATTCATTTAAAAAATGAATTCATTTCAATTCACAGTTGCGCCTTAAAAGTGACATTCTCTTTCTTTCTATTCTTTCTTTTGCATTCCTCCACTCTTTAATTCCTCCCAATACGCATCCATTAAATTTTTCTAAGTCGATTAAAAGGAACAGGTTTTGCTTTTTTTGCCTACTCGATGGTGGAACTTTCGATGGAGGAAAATTCACGTATTAATGAGAATTCAGATTCTCAATTTTTACATTCTCATTCATGAGACTGTATTGTATTCGTCCAAATTTTCGATCTCTGGTTTTTAACGGATCTTTATGTTCCGGCACTCCCAGAGTCCGAAAATCATAAAATTCTGTCGGTGTCTGTCTGTCTGTCTGTATGTCTGTCTGTATGTCTATCTGTATGACTGTATGGTTACCTGAATGTTGTCGCCACGCTAACTTTTGAAGGATTCGTCCAATCGAGTCAGCCTTTGGTAAACTTTTTAAGGGTCTTAAAATGAAGGTTAAGTTCGTTAACCAGATATTTCCAACCAAAATTAAAAATTTTAGAACATTTTCAAAATTTGAAAAAAAATTTTTTTTGCTGTTTCAGAAATTTTTGTGAAAGTTTCTTACAGATGGGTGAAAGAATCGAAAATTATCACAATAAAATTTTTGATTTCGATGGAAATTAGAAAAGTTATATACTTTTCAAAATGTTGAAAACTTTCAAAAAGTAGAAAAATAAATTTTCTGGTAGATTGAAAAATTTTAATCAGAATTTTCACTAGTTTTCAGATGGTTTTATTTTTCAAAAGCAATCGTCTGTATTAGCGCGAAGAGCGAGTATCGCAATGAGAATGTAATCGTCAAGGCCGTAGGTGCTTTGAGAACCCTCTTCATAGTACCAGATCGAGGTACAGAAATAAATATAATGTACATTAGATATAATAGTATTGAACATAATGTAGAAAAGCTCACATTTTGGACAAAATCGAGTGCGAAGCACGAGATACGTTATAAGAATGTGTTCGTTAAAGCCGAAGGAGCTTCAACAAAAGAGAATTCACAACGATGAAATTACAGTTGTTCATGCTTTGAACTTTAATTTCAAAAGGTCTGTGTACAAATGTGTGGGAAATATAAAGACCGAGCGCGTAGCGCGAGGTAAATACGTTATCGAGCGCGAAGCGCGAGAACCAACAGTCGCGCGCCCTAGGCGCGCTCAAACTTGCGAGCCGCGCGCGTAGCGCGCAATGAGAATGTGCCCGCCAAGCGGGCATATTTTTTTGAATTCTTTTCTTCTTACCGGGCATCTGTAATACCTTGCCCTATTGAAAATTCCGACGTCGTAAGCTACGTAGAAAACGACGTCGTAAATTACGTTTAAACCGACGTCGTATACAGCGTGTGGAATGACGTCGAAAACTACGTAAGAAACGACGTAGGAAACTACGTCGGAAATTGGGATAGTAAATGACGTAGGTTCCGACGTCGTTTCGTACGTGGTTTCCGACGTCGTTCCATACGTAGTTTACGACGTTGTTTCATACGTACTTTACGACGTCGGTTTATACGTCGTTCCATACATAGTTTACGTCGTCGATAACTACGCAGTAAACGACGTAGTAAACGACGTATTAAACGACGTCGGAAATTGGGATAGTACACTACGTAGTATACGACGTCGTTTCCTATGTAATATACGATGTAGTTTCCCACGTAGGTTAATTTTTTATTTAAAAAATTGTTCCTAAAGTAGTACAATCTCTTCATAATAATTCAACGAACTAAATTTAAAAGTCTGAATTTATAATTTGGTATACGTAGAGAATTAAATTTGGGGATACTGGGATTCACTTGTAAGGAAAGAAGATGATAGGTTAGGTTAGGTTTATTACGGGCGGGAAATCCATTAGAGAACTCCCCTGGCGCTCAAGCTATAAAGCCTATTGTGCCACACCCTTACTTCTTCACTCTCAGCAGTTGACCCCAGACCCTAGATAACAAACGTGCCTGGACATTAACCTGCCCGATGATCGTCGACCGTGTGTCTGCTATAAAGCATCGCATGGTAGGTAAATGTGCAGGAGACCGACGTGCGTGCATAACGGCTTGAATATGGCTGAAAAGTGGCCGGCATGTCAGATGCCCGACTGTCAGACGAGCGTAATAGCCAGCAATAGCGGACACATTCAGATACTCAGGTGCCTCACAGCAGTCCTGTCAATCGGACCGCGTACCGGCACATACACCAGCCACAGGCGGACATTTTGTTATCTGGGACCTCTTGACGAAGCCTAGTATGTCGACCACCGATCGCGTTTCGATTTCCTCTGTTTCCATAAAATGGACACCGAGGGTCTGTTGCCTGAGCCTAGCTAATGCCGGGCACTGGCATAATACATGCAGGGATGTTTCGTCATCCCTGCCGCACCTCCTGAACTCTGTCGTGGGGCTATACCCCATTTTGTGCATATGATAGTTCAAGTGATTGTGCCCTGTCAGGGTCCGTACCACTGTCCTTATGTCTTTGTTGGGTAAACTCAGGATTTCCCTGGCTCTGTCCATCCTATAGGTATACCCCAGGATGGATTTCGCCTGACGACAACCCTTGGTTTGTTCCCAGTATTCCCTGTGTTTTGTTCGGATCCAGTTTTCAATAGCCATCCCGACACTGCAAGACGCTATTCCCAGTACCGGTTTCGGTCCTACGAATTCGCCCGCTGCGCCGCACTTTGCCAACTGGTCCGCCTTTTCGTTGCCCTTGATCCCTGTGTGGCCAGGGACCCATATAAGAGCAAGTTTGTTTCTTTCTGCAAGTTGGATTAATGCCTTCTTGCATTCCCAAACTAGTTCTGATGTTATGTCTGGTTTCCCGATTGCAGTTAGTGTCGCTTGGCTGTCCGAACAGATCGTGATCTGTCTGCCAGCAGCGTTTTCCTCTATTAGTATTTCAGCACAGCGAAGGACGGCCAGGACCTCCGCTTGAAAGACAGTAGCATGTCGCCCAAGTGTGATCCCTATCCCTTTCCCTCTCTTACTGTCATAAATTCCTGCTCCTGACCCTCCCACTCCCCTGGAGCCATCCGTATACCAGATTTCCCCCTGGAGGAGCGGGTTACCGTTTTCTTTCCACAGATCCCTACTTGGGATACAGACGCGGAAACCTCTGGCAAAGTTGAAGCGTTTTGTTATTTTATCTTGCCTCATCTGTAGAATCGGCAGTGTACTGATATCACTCGGGAGTCTAGTGTGTTTAGTCCCCGGAGTCCATCTATTTGCTCTTGTCAGGCGGCCCATCGCATGAGCCGCTCTGGCGGTTATCGCAACATGTAGGGGTTCCTCACAGAGCATGCATCCTATCGCCGCTGTAGGCGCAGTCCTCATTGCTCCAGTCAAACCCCTAAATGCTAGCGTTTGTAATCTTCGCAGCCTGTCCTGCATTGTTTTATATTCCGCTCGTGGCCACCAGACCACGGCCGCATGTAGGAGCTGTCTGTTTTAAGACAACAGAGTAGAGCCATGCAAGAATTTTAGGCCCTAACCCCCACGTCAACCCAAAGGCTCTCCTGCACATCCAAAAAGTCATGACAAATTTCCTGCATTGGGTCTCCAGGTGCTTCGCCCAGCTAAGCTTGCTATCCAGGATTACTCCTAGATATTTAACAGAGTCTGAAAACGTCAGCTTCCCACCACAAAATACAGGAGCGTCAGCTTTCGGAACTTTATAATTCCTCGTGAAAATGACCAGGTTGGTCTTTTCCGGATTTACCGAGAGCCCTGTACTATCGCACCAGAGCTCTACGATGCGCAGCGCCGACCTTATAAGACCCATCAGTGTTTCCAGATGAGCCCCCCTAACTAGGATTACAAAGTCGTCCGCATATCCTTGGGTATAGTACCCTTCTTCATTTAGCCTTCGAAGGAGGCCGTCCACTACAATGCACCACAGGAGGGGCGACAGGACCCCCCCTGTGGGCACCCCCGCGGAGCTATCCTCCTTACTAGGCCTTCACCTCATCTGGTTTCGAGTCTTCTTCGGCGTAGCATACTTCCTATCCAGCATACTAGCTGAACTGGCACGCCACATCTCCGAGCCTCTCGACAGATGACTTCTGGAGGAGTATTGCTGAAGGCACCCTCTATATCCAAGAAAGCGCCCACAGCGTACCCCTTTTGTTCCAACTGCTGCTCCAATTTTGCTACAACAGCATGGAGCGCAGTTTCTACCGAGCAGCCTGCCTGGAAAGCATGCTGCCCTTTATGCAACGGGGAGGCCAAAAGCACCTCATCCCTAATGTATCTCTCGACCAGCCTCTCTAGCGTCTTCAGCATGAAGGACGTTAGGCTGATTGGTCGGAAATCTTTGGCAGCAGGGTAACCCTCCCTCCCAGGTTTGGGTATGAAGGCCACTCTGCCATCCTTCCATGCCGATGGCACGTGTTTAAGGGCTATACTTGCCCTAAATAATTTCGTCAGAGGAGGGACGACCAAATCCATGCCTTTTTGTAAAAGCGCTGGATAAATGCCATCCGCCCCTGTTGATTAAAAGGGGCAAAAGGACCCTAAGGCCCATTCCACCTTTTTGTAATCAGCGACTTTAGCAGCGAAACTCCAGTCGGCCCTCTCCACCCCCTGGCCCCGGTCTTCCTCCTCTAGGTCGGTTCCGATTCGCTGAAAACCCGGGAAGTGAACTTCCGTCAGGTGATTCAGCGTTGTTTCTTCATCCTCGGCAAACTCACCATTATCCAGCCTTATGAGTCCGAGGCGAGCTTCCGAATTTTTCGCTAGGATCTTGTGGAGCTTCGCTGTTGTCGGAATGTTTTTCGATTCCTCGCAGAAGCCCCTCCAATCTTCCTGCTTATATTTCCTTATATTTTTATTGTATTCGCACTGGGCCCTTTTATAGATGTCCCAGTCCGAAGGCAATTTAGTTCTATTCGCCCTATTGCCACCGACAAAGGGAGGGTTCTGTTCTCTGCTAAGTTACTGACACCAACAGATGGCGCCACTGATAAAGGCAGGGTTCATTTCCGTGCTAAGTTACCTGCACACGGTCAAAAGTGAGGTTGGTAACGGTGATTTCTGCTCAGTTAATATTATAAGGTTCTGTTCTGTGCTAAGTGATCATTGAACGGTAAACAGTTTATTACCATCAGTCGGTGAAACAGGTAAGTCGGTAACTTTTTA
This sequence comes from Andricus quercusramuli, assembly GCA_932178445.1. Taxonomy (NCBI): domain Eukaryota; kingdom Metazoa; phylum Arthropoda; class Insecta; order Hymenoptera; family Cynipidae; genus Andricus; species Andricus quercusramuli. Next base: position 36,456 of record CAKNXH010062696.1, read on the forward strand.
TATATTAGCATTTGACCCTTGGTCGGTTAGGTAGGGAGTTATGCTACCATCAGTCGCTAAAACAGGTAAGTCGGTAACTTTTTATATATTAGCATTTGACCCTCGGTCGGTTAGGTAGGGAGTTATGCTACCATCAGTCGGTAAAACAGGTAAGTCGGTAACTTTTTATATATTAGCATATATTAGCACACCGGATTGCAGAACTGCCTGTGCGCTCGGTCCGTCTCGGCCTAGTAGGCAGTCGAGTGGGGGGACTCACTGAACGCGTTGATCGAGGGAAACAATCAATT
>CAKNXH010062697.1:0-33033 GCA_932178445.1 Andricus quercusramuli
AAGTAAGCTGGAGGAGATGGAGGGAAGTAAGCTGGAGGAGATGGAGGAAAGTAAGCTGGAGGAGATGGTGGTGCGCAACCTCCTGAAGTTGTTGGCGGTGAGTAACTTGACCATGATGGAGGTAAGTAACTTGGAGTCGGTGGTTGTAAATAATTTAGCCATGGTGGTGATGAGTATTCTGTAATCCCTGGCGTTGAGTAACTTGACCATGGTGTGGATGAGTAACTTTCAGTCTAAAACAAAGGAAATTAGTTTAACGAATTACTCATCTAAAACATTTTTTCGGAGCTTAATTATATTTTCGATAATAAAGTGAGAATCATGAAAATCCAGCAATTTTTATAATTTTTGCTGGACAGTTACTCCTAATTCCTTATTTGTCAAATTGACAGATTGTTTAAGTAGACAGTAATCTAATAGAATAACTTAAGAGTCTGTCATAACTTGAGAATAATGATAAATTAAATTACCTGTAACCCTGTGGAACCCTGTGCGCAGGTACAGTGACATTGCCCCGCTACTAGAGTCGCCGACCAGAGAGTCGCCGACAAGAGGAACAGGATGCATTGAAGTCCTGGTGGCCTCATTTTGCCTTGAGTGCCAGTTAACTTGCTGGGACACTGGACTCAGCTGCTTTGACAATTCAAGGAACCTGGTCCTCCTAATATACTCAAGATTCATCAAAGCACAGATTTCTTCCTGTTTCCTCGTTGCGAAAATATCGTCTTTCGATGCTATCGATTTTTTGCGTAAACCAGAAGTAATACGTTTAACGCATCACACATATTTAGTTGAGAAACACTTGCACATCGGTTAATTCGAAGATACGATTCCTGTTTCCGTCTACATATATATTCGAGATGTTCAAAATGATTTTATTGAGTAATGATAATTGAAAATCTTAGCTGATACAGCTAGATTGTGAGGGATTTTAGTATTCCAATAGAGTGAGAAATCGATAATATCTTCTCAAATCATCTATGAGTAATTTAAAAAAACAAGCTGCAAATTATTTTCGTGTTTACGTTTTATGGTGCATCTTTCAATCATAAGCAGTGCATGAACACTAGTTTCCTCGTTAAGGTTTTTTTGATGGTCTAAACCTGTTGAACACTTATTGTATGACTATTTTTAGTTTGTGAAATGTTTTATTTGACTGATATAAAACAATAAATATTGTCCTCAAAATATTCGTGTATTTCAAAATTTCAGGTGTTTTTCTTCTCTCATAAACGCTGAACTTGAAACTGTACATATCGTGGCTTCAGTTAATTCTAGAGTTTTTTGAAATACATCAATCAATTTGTCTTTTCCAAGTAAATTAATTTTGTTGTTACAATTATATTGCATTTCTAATATTTAAAAAATCGATAAAAATAAAATAAAAAATTGAAGAATTGTCCCAGAGTGCAATTTTTGTTCGAAAGCAGTCATAATACTTTGATAGATTTGTATCAATTACGTACCATTTCTTGCTAAAAACAGTGGGTTTATAGTGTCTACTATTACAACCAACACAGACACACTGATTCAAATAGCTATAAATGGGCCATTGAATCAAGTGAGTTAGGATTTTAAATGGTGAATAGTGAAATATCACTGATTCAGACTTAGAGAGCGTACTTTAAGTTTCCTATTGATATAACATGGGGGAAATACGGATTTTTGTTTATCTGCCATTTGAACTCAATCATGTGTAATACATGTGATTAAACTACAGTCCTGTATTCAGAATAATACTTCAACCAATTTTCAGTTGATGGCATATTCTTGCCGTTGTGAGATCGTGATTTAATTTTAAAAGTCGTTCTTTACCGTTGAAAGTTCAATTCAACCACACAGCAATTATTTAAACAATCATCATTATTGGCACTTATGAAACTTTTACAGTCATGTTATTGTTTTTGAAGTTACAGGTGCGTTAGTCAATGTTAAGAGTTCGAATGACTATTTTGTTTAAGCAATTATCGTTTTTGAATATATCTTATGAGAAAAACAAGGGAGGAAGGGTACATTTTTCGCGAATTTTGAACCGATTTATGTGTTCTTTAGTCCCTAATTGTTTTCATAAATTACTGTAAATTGTCTAAAAAAATTTTATTTGTTTGCAGAAATCGTAAAAACTACCTTTTTACTGTTCAAAGTTATATTCAAGCATTTCGTATTTTTTTTAAGCAACCAAATAGTTCCGCTGAGGAACGGGAAAAAATAGTAAGTGACGTTTGCCATAGAGGATCATTTTAGAAAGGTAGAAACAAATACCTTTTTTTCCAACATTTTTTCTTAAAAAACAGATATTTAAATAAATGCATAGGTATTGTTCCATCAACTTGAAAATTATATAACAAAAAATTTGATTTTCAACGTTAATTAAACAACTTAGGGTAATTTCAAATTAACTTCAGAATTCTTGTCCTTCGGTAACATCATAGCCTTGATGCTTTACATATGAAGTATTTTTAAATTACTTTTCATTTATTGTTTAAAATGCAATGTATATTATTTTATATTTAATTCCAATGGCAACTATAAGTGAACTGATACTCAATTGCATCTTTTTTTTACATTTTATCAATAGTTCAACTTATTTTTATGAATAATAGAATCAAAATAATTTTTCAAGAACAGAAAAATTGAACATATGCTAATTTGAATGTAGCCTATATTTTATAATAATTAATTTCAATAAATAATAGACCTAAAATGTATAAGGAAAGGAATATTCAAAGAAGTTGTCGAATTTCAAACAAAATAAAGTAATTTGCAACAACGCACTTCAACTTTCAACCAAAAACGTCCTTTTTGTATGAGATTGTTCAACTTTAGATAAGAAAATACAAATTTCCTGTGGAACAGTTGAACTTTCAATTAAAAAGTTCATTTGTAATCCAAATTCATTGATGTTTGTCTTTAAAAGAAGACGAATTTTCCATAAAAAATATAAATTTTCAATGGCCTAGTTAAATTTGCAACCATAGGAAACCATAAAGGAAACGAATGTTCAATAAAGGAGAATAATCTACAAAATAGTTTAATTTTTAACAAAAAAGTTCAGTTTTAATCCAAACAGATTACATTTTGTGAACAAAAGAAGACGCATTTTCAAGAAAATGAATTAATTTTCAATAACATAGTTATATTTTGAACCATAGAAATGCATTTTCTACACAAAAAGACAATTTTTTACTGTATACAATAAAAAATTTACTACGACTTTAGAATGTGAACTATACACAAAAACTCGTCATGCAATCTCTCTAAAAAAAACCCAGGAGTCATACCAATTTCACAAGAGAATGTTCTGAGATCATTAAAATTCACGAAACACTATTAGCGAATAAAACATTTTTGTTATTAATGAATTTTAAAAATTTAATTATTCCTCTCCCACAAGGAAGATATGTCCCATAGAAATAATAATGTGGATTACAGAATTTGTAATTATACAAAGATTTCTTGAAATGAAAATAAAAAAGTGCAGTGAATTTTAATTCATTGTGATAAAAAATGTTTTACTACGGTTCATAATTAATTATTTACTGTAAGATTTCTTATCAATATTGAATTGAAAATCAAATTTCTTCCTAAAGGGCATTGACTAAAGTTCTTATTACAATTGAAAAATTGGGTAAAAGATATTGCACATTCTTTTTTTCATTATAATGAAAATTGACACTAATGATGGGCCATGTATAATCACAAGAAACAATATTCATGCGAAAGTTACCTATAAAACTTTACTACATACAAAACACAATGTGTATTCTATTACGGAATTTCATGTGAAATTAATCCATTTTTAAATAAAATAAGTATGTATTTCGAAAAATTAAATCATATTACAATTTCTGTAATTCATATTATTATTACTATGGAAGATCACTCACTTGTGGGAAAAGAATAATTAAATTATTAAAATCCATTAATGATAAAAATGTTTGATCCACTAATAGTATTTGGCAAATTTGAGTGATCTCACAACATTCTCTTGTGAAATTTGTATGACTCGTTATGTATTTTTACTATAATTTTTTATTTAATGCTAGTAAGAATGTATTATTTGGAGACTTATATAAAAATCATAACGGTGTACCCTTATGCGTGAGAATCTCAATAGACGAACAAATTATTTCCAGCCCACTTTTTCTTCTGCATGACTTCAAAGAGTGTAAAAAAGCTATTTTGTAAAAGAGTAAAAAAATTGAAAGTAAGGTTTTTTAAAAATCAATTTTAATTTTGAATTTCAAAAATGAAATTTTATTATGAAATAAAATTGTTGTGATAGTATTAATGTACATTGAAAGAGTTTCTTAAAACACTATAAAAAGGTCCAATCGGATGATCCTAAAAATAGTTACACTAACGTGAAGGTAAATAAATAGCCGAAAAAGTGAAAACTTCGGGCCCTTGTACATTGAAAATCAGTTTATAAATGGATCTATGCTTTGATGAAATAATATAGGTTCACTAGGACTATAATTCAGCCAAATTTCAACCCGATGAAAAACAAAACAATAATTTACGAAACAGAAGAATAGCTATTTGGCTTTTTTTTCGTTTTTCTAAAAATCTAACATATATGATAAAAACTCGAAGATCATGACTGAATTTTTAGATGTTCGAATCTAACAATTGAGAATCATAGATGAATTTCTCATTCGATTTTCAGATTGAACTATTCAATTTAAATTTTGAGTCTTGAATGGCAATCTTCTTTATTTAAATTGTGATCACGCATTCTTGCGTGCTGATGCAACAATGTTTTGGATATTTCAGAATGCTCTTGCCACATAGAATTTGTACATGTACAGGTCATTGAATCGATGTCCTCGACACAAATTATACGGATCAAGTTCATTGGTACAAATTATTTACTTAAATATTTTACATACAGTTTTTCAGAATTTGAAGGTATTAATCTTAGAAAAAAATATTTTTAATAAAAGTAGGTAACATGGTAACATGATCTTCAGAAAAACGTCTGTATCGCTTCACAACATCAATATCATAAAAGGAAAAGTATAAGCATAACAAAATAATAATCATTTATAACATTAAAAGTTAAACCATATTAGGACCCTTTGACGGGCCACAACAACACCACACACTCCACTGAGGTTCATGTTCATTTCCTATATTTTTTGCATAAAGCATCAGGTTATGTACTCCTCTCTCCAGAATAGATCAAATATGCCGGAAGTGAAGGCACAACGTAAAAATTGTACTTATTTTTTACTGAAATATTATCGAAGCACTTTTATTTTATGTTTCTAAGTATAATACGCTAAAGAAATACACCTAATATCCATTTTTTTTAGAAAGAATCGTAAATTCTATAGAAGTGGACACAATTGAGAGCGGAAGCGTAGTTGATTTTTCATTATATTATTGAAAGGGAGACATAGTTGAAGTTGACAAGTTAGGAAACCCGTTAACGTATACTTTTCGAAGAATTTTCGATCGGCGCAGTTGATGCAAATTTCGGTAATAACGATAAATATATATTTAAAAAATTATTTTAATGATTCGAATGAATAAACATCATTTCCTGAAGACCTGAATAGTTTTTTAAGTGATTGAGTCAAAAACATGTAATGAAATTCGACGCCTCCATTCAGTAAGTATATTGGTATAAGTATATTGTGGAATGAAAGAAGTTAATCAAAGTCTTTAATTTGCACCAGTCGGCATAAGCACTTCATTCATGCATGATATTTTCAAATGAAATAATTTTTATTAAACATCACTTTTAGTCTGGATGTTTTTCGTGATTTTTATAGTTAAGGGCACACTTTTATTTGAAAAAAATACTCCATATTTAAAGCATCAAGGCTATGAAGGTAAAGAAGGACAATAATTCCGAAGTTGATTTGGAAGACCCTTAATTGCTTAATTAACGTTGGAAATCAACATTCTTTGTGCAATAATTTTCAAATTGTTCGAACAATACCTATGCGTTTATAAATTCATAGGTATTGTTCAAACAATTTGAAAATTATTTAACAAAGAATTTTGATTTTGAAGAACTTGACTATGTCCCTCTTAGTATCGTTTTTTTTCATTGAACGAGTGATTCATGCTAAGTTCATACCGGTGTCGTTTCGAGGGAATTCTCATTACATCTGTAATTTACTATTTTGCAACTTTCGATTATGACATAAAATCTCGTTTTTAATAAGCATTTAAAATTTGTATCGACGGAGAAATGTTATCGCGTACTGCGGCAATTTTTTTAACAACAAATTTCTTCAAACTTTCTTGTAAAGTTTTGCTTTTCAGGTGTTTAAGAATATTTTACAACGATTAAGAATGATATCAAATGTAAATTTTTCTGAACAATCACAATTTATCATAAAGATGGAACCTAGAATTGTTCTCCTTGAAAAAAAAGAGAAAAATTGTTTTCGCGATATTTGCATTTTTAGTTTTTCGAAATTTTAGAACACAAGAACAGTTTTAAAATCTTATTGATTTGATACTAAGAACGTTTCTCTATACATTCCACCAGATTTAAATATTTAGTTGTGTTTACCTTCTCTTCCCAAACATGTGAGCCGCATTTTATCTTTCACATTTTTCTTATGAAAACGAAAAATTACAAATCCGGGTTTGTGTGAAAATGTTTGTAAAATTTGTTTTTATTATTTAAAAACAAGTTAATCGTTGCGCTTTGTTAGAGATCAACTCATTATATATAACACTCTGACAGAAACTCTGAAACAAGAATAGCCCGACCAGACCCCGACTAGAACCCGCCTAGGAATTTTGATATAAAAATAGCCTACACAGAGGTTTAAGATTTTTTTGAAATAGAGCCACTAGTCCCCGACCAGCCCCCGACTAGAAATGTTCACCAAAAATAACCCAACTAGCCCCCGACTATTGCCCGACTTTAAAAATGTGGGGCTATTTCTACACGTGCAATGAACTTCATCGGTATAATTTGTGTCGAGGACATCAATTCAATGACCCGTACATGTACAAACTGTATGTGGCAAGAGCATTCCTGAAATATCCAAAACATTGTTGCAACAGCACACAAGAATGCGTGATCACAATTTGAATAATGAAGATTGCCATTCAAGAATCCAAATTTAAATTAAATAGTTCAATCTGGAAATCGAATGAAAAATTTATACATGATTCTCAATTGTTAGAGTCGAACATCTAAAAATTCAGGCATGATCTTTGAGTGTTTATCTTATATGTTAGATTTTTAGAAAAATGAGAAAAAAAGAAGACAAATATCTATTCTTCTATATTGTAAATTATTGTTTTGTTTTTGATCGGGCTAAAACTTGGCTGAATTATAGTCTTAATGAACCCATATCAATTGATCAAAGCATATATCCATTTATAAACCGATTTTCAATATACAAGGGCCTGAAGTTTTCACTCTTTCAGGTGTTTATTCACCTTCACGTTAGTGTAACTTCTTTGAGGATTATTCGATTGACCTTTTCTATAAAGCTTTGGAAAGCTCTTTGAATGTACTTTACTGACATCATAACAATTTTTTTAATAACGAATTTTTTATTTTTGAAAAACAAAATTAAAATTGATTACAAACAAACTTTATTTTATTTTTTTTGCTTTTTAAACCAATTTTTACACTCTTCGAAGTCATGCAGAGTAAAAAATGGGCTGGAAATAATTTTGTAGCCTATTAAGATTTTCACGCATGAGGCTACCACGTTATGATTATTATATAAGCCTCTAAATAATACATTCTTACTAGCATTAAATAAAAAATTAAAGTAGAAATATATAAGGACTCCTAAAAAATTTCACAAGAGAATGTAGTGAGATCAATAAAATTTGCCAAATACTATTAGTGAATGAAACATTTTTGTCAATAATGCATTTTAATAATTTAATTATTCGTTTCCTACAAGTAAAATACCTTCAATAGTAATAATAATATGAATGACAGAAATTGTAGTTACAAACGTTTATTGAAAATGCACTGTCCAATACTATCAAATATTATGTAAGACTAATCGACAAAGTTTAGCATGAGTGTTCATTTTAATTTTAAAGAAAAGAAGAATCTGCAATATCTTTTACGTAATTTTTCAATTATAATAAGATCATTCATCAATGCCTTTTGGGCATATGAAGTATGGCCAATATGAAGATAGGCCTGTCAAATGTGCATTTTCAAGAAATGTTTGTATAATTACAAATTCTGTAATTCATATTATTATTACTGAAGATATTTTACTCGTGGGATACGAATAATTGAATTATTAAAATCCATAAATGATATATTATTATATTTAGCGGCGTTTTTTACCCTAGTTTCTTTCGAGGGTTTGTTTTGAGAGATTTCACCATTTTTTTGTGTGAATTTGTTACTATTATGAAAATTATTTTCTTCTTGAAGTATTTTTTTTTCTGCATGAATATATTAATACGATGAGTTTTTGTGTATAGTTCACATTCTAAAGTCATAGGAAGTTTTTGGTTGTATACCACAAAATGTTCTATCTTTGTCTAGAAAATTCATTCCGTTAGTTGCAAATATAACTAAGTTATTAAAAATTAATTCATTTTCTCAAAAATTTGTCTTCTTTTGTTCACAAAATTTAATGTGTTTGGATTAAAAATGAATTTTTTTGTCAAAAATTCAACTGTTGTCTAGAATATTATTATTGATTGAAAATTCGTTTCCTTCTTGATTGATAATTAAGTTATTGAAATGCATTTTGAGTAGAAAATTCATGTACTTCCTTTGAAATTCTTATTTTTGTTTAGAAATTTTTGAACTTTGGTTGAAAATGTAAGTATGTGATTAAAAATTTATATTTTTTATTTGAAATTCATTTTCGATTTTTCATAAAAATTAATCTATTTCTATTAAAAATATAATGTTTTGTTAAAAATTCAACTGTTTTATAAAAAATGTGTATGTTTTTATATATTTATTACCTAAAATTGAAGTATATCATACAAAAAGGAAGTTTTTAGTCGGAAGTTGAAGTGCGTTGTTGAAAATTACTTTATTTTATTTGTAATTCAACTACGTCTTTAAAAATTCCGTTCCTTATACATTTTACTTTAATCATTCATTAAAATTAATTATTATAAAATATAGGCTACATTTCAATTGAATTATGTTCAATTTTTCTGTCATTTGAAAATGATACTTTCAACTGTAAATCAAATAGAATCATCGAAATTAGTGATACTTTGATTGTATTATTCATAAAAACAATTATTATTATCTGCTATCCCGTGGAGAAATGGCCTAATTTGCTTCTAATACCCGACTTGGCCCCGATCGGGTTAGCTCCATGCAGCCCTGATCATGGCTACTGTTGTGGTCCTGGCCGGGGCCACATCGGGCTACCTTTTGTAAATCATACTTAATTCGAGAATTAGAATTAATTAAATTCGAAATAACTTCCTGTCTTAATTAGTGAATATTCAACTCGATTCCAGTTCAGTGACAGATCTAAAGTTAATTATTTAAATTTACTCCTCGTATGCAAAGAATATGAGGAACAAGAAAAATAAAAAAAGCTTAAATTCATTTGAACAAAATGTCGAAAAATGTATTTGAGAACGCATTAAATTAGTCAATAAATATACAATTATCAAGTTTTTATTAATTATTGTAGGTATTTTTCAAATCTGTTTAGAGTTTATACTTATTTAGATTTGAATTTGCCGCGCTAATCTCGAATGTATTCTATTAGTCTTTCGTTCGATTATTTGGCAACGAACGGACGGAAGGAAGACAACTTTGTAAAAGTGACACAGTAAACAGATAAACCGGTGATGTCGTGTGGATAAATCGCTTTATATAATTATCAATTCACCTTTTTAATCATTTATGCAAAGATTTTAGACTGAGGTGAGGTGTCCTTATCAAACTAGATTGATCCAGCTCCCTAAAATTTTGGACAGTGAACTTTGAGAAAGCGTCGACATTTTGAAGATCATTTATTGTTCGTCTTTGCATGGAAGTGTTAAGTAGATTTAGAATTGGGACCAATTGTACAGAATGATCTCACTCTTCTTTTTATTATGCTATGAATATACATATAGACTTAATGCTGTAATATTTTGGCATCATAACCTCACTTTTTCATTCTTTGCTTCACGTGCCAAACAAAATTTCAATCAAATGGTCGAATTTTCAAACAAAAAAGATTAAAGTTGAATCAAATATTAGAATTTTCAAGAATAAAAACAAATTTTTTAGAAAGCAGATGATTTTTCATCAAAAAAGTTCATTTACAACAACAAAAAAATAACTTTTTAACCAAATACATGAATTTTGTACCAAATCGTTTAATTTTAAACAAACAATGATAATTTTATACCCACAAGGATGACTTTTTAACAAAATATAAAATACAGTAAAATACAGTGTTCTAAGCAATTGTCGGGATGTGTGTGTGGGTGTGTGTGGATGTGTATGTGTATGGATGTCACACTTTTTTGTGAACACGATAACTTGAAAACGGTTGCAGATAAATTGATAAAATTTGGAGAGCTTATTCTCACCACCAATATCTTTGAATTTACGAAAGGATTTCTAAAAATAATCATTGAATTTCTTCTCAGCACATAATAATTTTTTTAAAATCGGTGTTTTATAGTAAAACTTTTTTCATTAGCCTAATTCAAAGTTGATGTAAGAATATAGAAGATTCCTTGGTTCTAGACGAATCGGTTGACCAATAGTATCAATACATTTTATTAAATAGTAGGGAAGTTATGGTAATTTATATATTTTGAAAATCGGTTTCTTATAGTAAAACTTTTTTCATCAACATAATTCAAATTTGATGCATGAACAGAAAAGATCTATTGATTCGAGACGAATCGATTGACCTATAATATTAATACATTTATTTGAAGATTAAGGAAGCTATGATAATGGATAATATTTGAAAACACGGTTTTTTATAGCAAAACTTTTCTCAGTAACATAATTAAAATTGATGCAAGAATGGAAAAGATTTCTTGATTCGAGGCAAATCGATTGATCTATAATATTAATACACTTAACTGAAGATTAAGGAGGTGATGCTCATTTATAATATTCGAATCATCTGTTTCAAACTAAAAAACATGTTACATCGACATAATTCAAAGCTGATGCATGAATAGAGGAGACTTTTTGATCATACATTTTAAAATAGAATAATTCTGACAATTTTTGTAAAGAAACCATAAACCGGGGTAAGAGATAGGGTACGACAGAACTTTTCCTTTCCTTTTCCAGCTCGAAAAATTATAATTTCGAATAAAATATTTGATTTGTCTGATTTGTCTTTGTATTTAAAAAAAATTTGTATTATTCTGTAATTTTGTATTTTTTGCAAATTCATATTTTCAAATTGATCAAAATAAATATTTGGTTTGTCTATTATTGAAAAAAAATACTAATGCTTCCTCTATGAAGAAGCAAATACATTTGCTAATGGGAGGCAAAGTGTTCGTGAAATGAGCACCATATAATTATAAATACAAACAAGATAGTTGAATTATCAACCAAAAAGTTGAACTTTCAAAAAACAAGAATAATTTTATACCAAGAAAGACGACTTTTTAACAAAAAAATATGAATTTTCTAACAAATCGTTGAACTGTCCACTAAATCGTTGAATTTTCAACAAACAAGATTAAGTTTCTACCCACAGAGACGACTTCTCAACAAAATATCTAAATTTTCTACCAAATAGTCGAATTTTTATCTCATGAAATGTACATGATAAAGTTTCAACTGAAAATGTAATAGTTCAATTTCCAGATAAAAAATCTGATAAAAAATCACACTGTTAAAAATGTTTGGAATTCTCCAACACTTCTACAATACAAGCGTGAGGCAAAATTGCAAACACGTTATTGGAATGCGGAAATTGCAATACATGTATTGTAAGCGTCGTAAACCGTGAATTCACCGTCGAGAATTCCAATACATGTATTTTAGCGTTTATAAGTCGAAAATTGTGCCAATGCGCCTCATTCGACCCATGTATCGCTGCACGATCCGTTGCATTTGAAAACTACAACATTATGTATTGTAAAGTTACCCTACATTTCGGAAATAAACTTCCAATACATTTAGTGGAAGTTTTATGCGAAAATTTTTAACAGTGTAACTTTGAGCAAAAAAACAAATTTTCACAAAATTATGTTAAATTTTTAACCAAAAAGGATAAATTTCCGACCAAGAAGATTAATGTTCTATCAAAAAAGATGAATTTTCAACAAAATACATTAATCCAACGATAAGTTTTAGAATATTATTCAAAATATTTATATAAAGATTATTGCTCAATACGTTATAAGGATATAGTTGATGCTAAAGATTACAAAGACTTTTAAACTCTCTGTAAAATTAACGATGGCTGTTTTCAAATATTTCAATAATAAAGTTTAATATTCTTGATTATTTGTTTACTTTTTCTTAAATAAACTATATTTTAATAATATTATCATAAATTAAAATTAGAAGGGGCTTGGTCAGGGTCAGATCGGACCTTCCTGATGGATACCCCAGTCAGGCCCTGATCTGATTAGGCGTTTCATTTCGAGTCCACTCTGAAATTTCTGCACGCATGCATTTTAACTATTATTAAAATGTAAGCAAAATTAATTGAGTATAAGTTCACTTGTAGTTTCCATTGAAATTAAATGTAAAAATAATATACACCGCATTTGAATCGATAAATGAAAGATAATTTAGAAATACAATTATTATAGTATGAATGATGAACACAACTCAGAGCAAACGCATAGAAGATGGAGAAAATACTACAGTTACAGTATTGAAGGATACGCGTAAAGCATAATTAATAAATCAAGATAGAAGCATTCACATGGGAATACAACCAAACATGTTTGATGGTGACACAACCAACACAGTTAACGGGAACAACTTCATCAAAAACCATGGTTGCCCGTAACATACCGTATCCCCCCCCCCATTAATGAAATGCTTCACGAGTAAGGCCCGGAGAAGCCACCACAGCTCTTTATAAACTTTGGGGTGAAGGAAAAGACGAATCTTAAACTGAAGTTTTTCTGCAACTCGCACGAAACACGAGCTTTCATAACAACAATACAACCATATAAGCTACATGTTATTACCCAGTGCGCACAAAATTTGTGAACGTAATTTGAACGTCCTAAAAACGTTTCTTGGACGTACAAATCAAAATACGTTATTTGAACGTTTCAATAACTGTCCTATGTCAGACCAAATAATGTTCATTTTATTTATTTATTTATTTATTCAAATAACGAGCAAGTAGCCCAATTACAGATGTAAGCAACGAAGAATATTAAATTTCTAGTTAATCTAAACGTAAACTAAATATAATTTTAATATAAACCTAAACTAAATATAATCTTAATCTAAACTTAAGAAAAATCGACTAGAATTTGCGATCTGACACTAGCGTAGAAATGAGAGTATGAAGGGCCGAAAACAGTAAGCCCTTCCTTATCTAAATCATTTGCGATTCTAGTCATTCGAGATATTGGTGAATGTTCGCCGAAACTAGATCTGAATTTATATAAATGGAATATGTGAGATAGATCGATAGAGGTTCGCAGGGATCTACCCGGTACATGTAAGTGTACACTTTCAAGTAATTGAGGACAGGTAATATTTCTATTGACTAGCTTGTGCATAAATAGAATATCTTGCGCTTTTAGATGTGACTTCAAGGAGCTTATATTCAAAGCAGCAGCAATATGCGAATAGTCGTGCGACAATCGTGGATTAGGAAGATCTAACTTAATTGCCGCCCATGAGTGAAACCTATGTTGAACCCTTTCCAGTTTTTTTATTATGCGAGGCGTAGTGTGGAGACCAAACTTGTGAGAAGTACATTAGAATGGGTCTAACTAACGTGACATATAATAAGCGTAATGCGTATGTTTGTTTAAATTCAACCGAGTGACGTTTGAGAAATCCCAACATTTTTAGACCTTTAGCGCTACAATACTCAATATGCTGGAAGAAAGAGAGTTTATCATCTACAAAAATTCCAAGGTCGCGCATTACATGAACAATTTCGAGGACAGACCCGTTTATCGAGTATTGAAATTCGACAGGATATATTTTTCGCGAAAACCCCATCGTTTCACACTTAGAAATATTTAAAGTCATTCCATTTTCTAGGCACCACATATGCAAGGCGGTAATATCTTTTTGAACTGCAACAGCGTCCTCAAGGGATGTAAAGATGGTGTATATTTTTAAATCATCAGCAAAAAGTAAGGCCATAACAATGATAAATATTTGTATAATGTCATTAACATAAATATTAAATAACAGCGGATCCATGTGTGATCCTTGAGGTACGCCAGACATTGCAGTAAATTCGCGGGAGTACACAACGTTGAACTTAACAGCAAGCCGCCAACCGCTCAGATAACTATTCAACCATTTTAGTAAATTGCCATGAATTCCAAATGCCTCCAGTTTCTGAATCAACCTCGTGTGATTAACTTTGTCGAAAGCACGAGAAAAATCAGTGTAAATTACATCAACTTGCTTATTACTATCAAGCGCCTCCGCGATAAACTGAGTGTATAAAGTAAGGTTAGTGCAAGATGACCTACCAGAAATAAACCCATGCTGCTCCTCAGCAATAAAATTTTTACACCAAATTGAAAGTTTATCAGTTAAAATACTCTCGAAGATTTTTGCTATTGTGTTTATTATATTTATAGGTCGATAGTTCTTAACATCCGATTTCTCATTTGCTTTATAGATTGGAACAACGTGACTAGATTTCCATTGAGAAGGATAGAAACCGGTAGATAAAGATTTAGTAAGAAGGTTCTGAATACGGTTCTTGTTCCAAATACGTCCTTAAAACGTCTCTGGAACATTATACATATGTTCAAGGAACGTTATTTGGACTGACTTCGGGTGTTTTTGAGCCGTTCTAATAACGTTCTATTCATATCAACGGAATCCTTAATTATTTATCTTCTATCACCCTTTTGAAAAAAATTATTATTTTCAGTACACTATTAGAAATCATGGTTTAAAGCTGAAGAATCACAATTCGCCAAAGTTTTCTCTGTGTATAAGCTATAGGAAACGCGAAATTTTCATATAAGTACTCCCGGCCGGATCACCTTATTTGGCGGCGAGGCCAAACTGGGCCTACTGATATACATACACACCGAAAACAATCTCAAGATAGTTCAATATAAGCTCTGAGGCAAGTAAGATCTAACAGTATTCGTTCCCGGGCGCTGCGTAAATTGAATGTAGTCCCCTCGAGCGTAAATACATACATGGTTACCAATCAAAAAACAAATAATAGGGGGCATTGAAGAATTTCAAAAAATGTTTCCAGGAAACGACATCCTCACTTGGCTTACATGATTCAGCTGCTCCAGGTCATCTGAAGCAAAAAAATCGAAGAGATTCTTAAAATATATGAGTACGACTATAGCGAAGACTAGAACAAATAAAAAATATTGAAAATTGACAAAATGGCGCCCATTCGAAATTTTGTTTGCGAATTTTGCCTTTTTTGGGGGTAGTTTTTGACTTGCTAAACACTCAAACATCACTATTTTCATTTATTTTAGTTCGGGCTATAGCCAAACATCTCATAAACATATCTTCCAAATTTGAGCTTAATCGTTCCAGTGGTTTGACGGAATCATGTCAGCCATTTAAAAAAATCGTGTTTTGAGAAAAACGACTTGCTCAACATGTAGCGTGACACTCGTGACACTGGAAATTCAGACCTAACACTGAAAGTATTGACTGGAACTTGGATACAAATCTATAAATGCTTTCGGAACATTGTATTGGGAAAGCAAAACCTGTTTGAGACATATTATGACTCTATTTTACACATTTATGACCTGCTTGCCTGACAGTCGAGGCGGCCCTCCACAGCGTGCGGCTGAGTACTCTCCGCTCTGCGCAGCTGATCCTGCTGCAGCTTCGTTAAAAAGTCCGAACCAAACAAATCCCTTGGCGTACGAATTCCACATACTATATACTATCAAAAAATGAAAATAAATCGATTTTTTGGTCTGGTCAAATAGAAATACCCCCTCAAAGTACATGAGAAGAGCTTTTCAAAACACTATGATAAATTCCAATTGGATAATCCTTGAAGAAGTTACACTAACGTTAAGGTGAATAGTGAAAATTGCAGGCCCCTGTATATAAAAAACCGGTTGATAAACGGACCTACGGTTTGTTGAATTAATATAGGTCCACTAGAACTATAATTCAGCCAAATTTCAACCTGATGAAAAAAAAACAATAATTTTAGGTGGGAACACTTGACGTATCCTAACCCAAATAATGTTCAATAAATAAGAAAACTATCGCCCATGCATAGAACTCGATCACAAGGTGTGAAATCTTGATTTATTGACGAATAAGTCATCTTTTTAACGTACTGTCCATTGATAGAGAATTTTTCATTTTTCACCTATTTTCATTTAAGGAAAAAAATGCGTTTAAACTTTTTGATTGTTTCCACACAAAAAGTTACTTTGAAGCAGTAAAAGAAACTGAAACCAAATTTAGCAAATGAAGCATCGGCTCATAGACTGAAATCTATGATCATGCTATTAGCTTTTTTGATTCAAAAATTCGTCCGCTGTAGTATTGAAATCGACAAGGTTTAATTTTGATGTTTAAATTTGAATACTGGATTTTTTTATGTAAGCAAACTTTTTTGTGGTGAACTCGTGTTATGGCGTATACTCGAATGCCCAGAAGAATTCTGTGACATGCTTGGTTACCGAATTGGAAAATTTTTGAATATTAAAATTCACGACAGTTTATAATATCACCTAATTAAAAAATTCCCGTATAATAAAATTTCCGACAGGAAATTGGCGAATTATGAAATATCCGAACTAGAAAATTACTGGATTATGAAATTCCCTGATATAAACAATTAACATTTTTTATAAATAACAAAAATTCAATTGTAATATAATATATAATCATTGTAATAATTCAATTAATTTTATGAATGATTTTTTTATTGTTTTCTAATTATTCGGGAATTTTCCAATTAGCTAAAACTATAAACTGTCCAAGAATTTTATATTTCGGTAATTTTATTGTTCGAGAATTTTATTATTTGAAAACTTTATTATTCAGGGATTTTATTATTCGGAAATCTTATTATACTGGAATTTCATCATTTGAGAATTTTACAGTGCCGGGAATTTCATTTTTAGGAATTTTTCAGTCGTCTCGGGAATATCATTATTCGGGAATTTTCCAATTCAGTGATATTATAAACTGTTCGAGAACTTGATTATTCGAAAATTTTCACTGTGAAATTCCCGAATAATTCAATTTTCCATCAGGAAAATTCCCGACAGAAAATTGCCTAAATATAAAATAACCGAATCTGAAAATTCCCGAATTTAAACAATTAAACATTTCTTAAGAATATTTTTTATTCATTAAAAATCCAATAATGGAACATTTTTATAGCAAATGTTTAATTGTTTGAATTCGGGAATTTTCTCGTTCGGTAACATTATAAACCGTTGAGCATTTGATTATTTGGGAATTTTCCAATTCAATGATATTATAAACTGTTCGGGAATTTTATTATTTGAGAATTTTCCAATTCATGAGTTTTACTTTTTGGAAATTTTATTATTCTGGAATTTTCCAATTTGGGAATTTCACAGTGTCGGAAATTTTAATATTCGGGATTCTTCAGTCGTCCCACACGATAATCGTAGAATGCCACAGTCTTTTATTTTTTTATATTATTAAAGATTTTCGTATAAATTGAATATCGTTTCGGCAAAAATTATACCTTCAGATTTACTGAATAATCTTGAATAGATCGTCCTAAATTTCGGAGAATAAACCAAATTTCTTTTCAGTTACGTTGAAATCTCATGAATTTTTTTCAACTTGCTTGTATTTCTTTAACACAACTTAAGTTTCGATTTTGCTTAAATTCTAGATTCAAGATTTTTTATAATTATCTCGAGAATCGTTCAAGTTATCGCAAAAATAATAAAAGCGCATCGAAGAAATACTTTGGAAGAGAACTTTTTCATTTCATACCTATACCGTGCAATCTGTAACACATATTGTAATCTTTAATAATTCTGAAGGTTCTACTGTATTAAACATAGCAAATAGGAAAAGTTTTGAGATCTAAGATAAAACATATTTTTCCTTCCACTTTGTATTTCCAAGAATAAATAAAGTTTGTCATAGGATCGAAGTCACGAAAATTAGCATATACAGAAGTCATTTATCGAGTCACTCTTCCAGATGCAATTTTGGAAAAATCAGTTTACTCTTTTCTTTCTGTCATTGTGACTATTTCGCAAAAATGAAGATTGCTGTTGTCAAGCTACTCCCTGCATTCGTGTTTTTCTTTAATTTCAATTGTAAGTATAATATAATGTTTTAATTAATGCGTTCAACAAATATTAGTAAATCAAGTATTTAGATATTAATCATTAAGGACAACCAATAAAAATATATGTCAAAATGAAGATTATTTCCCGGTGTTCTCTCGTTTTAAAAAATATTTCCCTGTATTTTTGCAATATAAAACTCAATTTGGAAATATACAGAGTTTTTTTTTTAATTTGATGTATTAAAATCTAAATTTACACCAAAAGACGCCGAAGTCTCCTAAATTCGAAGCATCTAAACTAAAAATTAAAAGAATTAAAATTTGCCAGCGGAAATAAAAAAAACATTCAACGATAACGTATAAATTATTATTGATTGTAGGCGCTCTAATTGAAATACTTTTTATTGTGAGGGCTTAAAAATTAGAAACTATTTCATAATAAAATATTCAAAATTGTAACAAGTTCAAAGCAGTAGCTTTAAGATAATTATAAATATATTATAAATAAAGGGTTCTAAAATAAGGCATTCTTTAAATCAGATACAAATTTCCATTAGAATCAAATCAATAACCATACAAAATTAAACAATTTTTGTTTAAAAGCTTTCAATGTTAAAAATTTTACTCCTAAGAACCTAAAATTTTTCATTTAAAAATGTTTCTTAATCTAAAAATTAAATATTTTCAAAGTTCAAGTCCTCAGAATTTTATATAATATATTATCAAATCAAGAGCCTTCTTCACATTGCAAAATTTGAATTTGGAAACCGCCAGAACTACAAAATATAAATTTAATATATAATAATTAAGAAAAAGTATTAAAAACTGTACCTACATTTTGAACACAAAATGACAATTCTCTGTAACGTTCTGCAATAAACAATTAGAAATTAGAACATTTACAGACAAATAATTTCAAGTTCAGGCACAATTTTTTGTTTTTCAAAGTTACGAGTATTTTAGTTTTAAAAATTGAAAACGCGCATTATCAAAAATGGTAGTTTTTTTTTAAAGTGCCTTTTTATTTTCTTTCTGATTCTGATAGAACTTCTCCTCTTTTTTACGAAATCTGTGAAAAATTTTCAAAATTGACATGAACAAAATTTTTTCTCTATAAAAGTCTTGGGAAAATGTTTCTTGACACATTCTACTGTTTCGCGTTATTTTCAAATTTTTCCCAAAATATGTATCAATAAAATTGCATTGTTAAGAAAAAATAAATTTCAAAGGATTTCCTACATATCTTAGCAAAAATCTCGAAAATAGCGCAAGACAGAAGAAAGTGTCAAGTCACATTTCCTCATAACTGTTTTAGAGAAACAATTTTATTTGTATGACTTTTTCGCATCTTTTGTCGTTTTTTGAAAAATGTGAATTTCTTTTTTCAGAAAAAAATCTCACTTCTCACCAAGCCTGAGGCACAGGAAAAGACGACTATGGAATATACTCTTTATATTTGGACGATTCTAGAAAAAAATTAAGAGAGAAAAAAACGGTGGAATTTTTCAGTGAATCAACTTTGAATATTTTCATAAATACCGTGGTTTTGTCAATTTCGAACTTTTTAAAAAAATTCCAAAGAATTTCGGAATGCTTGAGAAATTTTAACAGAATCAGAAAGAAAGAGATAAATATTAGATTAAAGAAGATTGCACTTTTAACAAAAATGTTGAAAATTTTTTCATTATTCGCTTGATTAATTTTTAACAAATACTTTCTCAATAATTTATTTTTTAAATCAGTAAAATACGTGTCGTCTTATTAGCTTTGAAAAACAACGTATTTTTTGTCAACTAATTTTGTGATTTACGCATGGATTGCCTGACCAATTTGAAATGAATTGCATCCGCTAAAATAAAATAATAATTACTAAAAGGTACACTAGGCTAGGTCGAAAAAACAAAATTTTGATTTTTGAAAAAATTCTTATTTTTATAATTTTAATAGTTTCATGGATGTCAAGTTTTTTTTTAATATGTGGAGATCATGACCATCTTCATAAATTCGTATAGCTTTTTATTTGCTGATCCGTAGGAGATAACGCATGTCTAAATAGACGCCTGTTTTTGACAAAAAATTTTAAGACATACCGAATAAAAATATAATTTTTCATCCTCGGAGCCTTCCAGAGTGGAATATTCTTGAAATTTAAATAATAATGTTCAAAATCTTCATTAAAAACTTCTTATTGCTTGAGGAACTTATAATTTCTATTCGAGCAATTAAAAATGGCTAAATTTATAATCTCCGAATTTAAAATTGTATAAACATTCAAAACAGAATTTTCGAATTTGAAAATCTACTGAAGAAAACAAAGAGAATCGACTACAAATATTTTCAAGTTGAAACCTTGAGGGATAATAAACTTTAAAATTAACGATAATTCAATTTTATATGCTTCAAAATTTAACGAAAAAGCATAATGTGAATTTTTCTTTATTAAAAAGTATTAGAGAAATAAGTTTGCTTGTATTATTCCTAAAAGAAATGTTTATTCTCAATCATAGAATTTTTGTAAATTATTTCAGCTAACTTTAAATGATTCTAAAGTCGTGTAAAAATTGAAACCTTGGCAGAGATAAAAACTAAAAAAATGTTAAATGTCTTTTCCGAAGCTAGATAAATTTTTACTGAGAGGAAGAAAGTGAGTGAGCACACCCTTGTCACTGATGACAAGTATTTTTTGGAAAAAATATTTGACCTTAAGAAATGAAGGAAAAAAAGAAATTTTGCTTTTATGGAAAAAAGACACATTTTAAATTTATTTATCTAAAAAGAAAGCTTCAATTTCTCCCTTTATGAGCTTTGAGGTTAAAAAGTAAAAATTGTATTGCCTAATTATTAAAATAAGCGTTGAGTGGTTTATGAGAATATACCTCCTGAAAAGGAAATATTTTATACTCAAGTTTCAATATATCATTATTCATTTTTTATATTCATGTTTATATTATTTTTTTATATTTTCTTTAATTCTCTTCACTGTATTTAAGTTGTCTCGAATCCGCTTAAATCCGCTTAAATTGCCTTGAATTTACTGCAGATTTGAAGAGTTTAATATTTTATTATTATTATTATCTCGAGATTCGTTTGCCTTATCGTACAAATAAGGTAGCTGTTGGATTCAGAGTTTAAAACGCATCGGAAACCTACTCTGGAAAATAAATTTTTCATTTCATGAGTACATAGGTCATTCTTTGTAGACCAGTGATTCATCAAAATTATGCTTAAATGTTTATGTTACTAATGTACGAAATTTAATGATTATTTATTTATTTTCCACACAATTTGGTGCAGAAAGATCACTTTAAAATCTTCCTCCACAATACGTCCATATAGACATCATGTCTATCCATCATGGATAGCTCTGCTTTTGAAGACGAACTCGCAAATCATGATGACCTACTCTACAAGGAAAAAAATTGATTGTCTTGCAGAATTTTTTGTTTAGGTTATGAAAACTGATTCGATGTGAAGGCATCATGGAACTAAAAAATGTCATTGACAACGAATTTGGAAAATTTGCAATCTGATGATGTGCGAAATGCTACATTCGAAATACATACATATAAAACGCATATTTTAGAATTGTCAATATTTTTGAGCATGCGTGCAGTTTGCACAAAATATTGAAATTAGTATGTCGATAAGCTTAATTGAATGAATAATATTTGAAGAATTAAAGATCAAAAAGGGTTGTCTCTTCTTTTAAAATTCTTAGAATGCTTTGCAGTAGTGAGGAAATGACTATCTTCTTCATTAAAAATATATAACCAGTGTCTGCAAAAAAAGAATTCGGATGTTATTTAAAAAATTCGAAACTTTATTACTAAATTTTAGGTCATCATACTTTATCTTTATCTTTGAATAAAGGTCGGTTGTTTTTCCAACACTGGAATTATATTCTGACCATTTAGAATATAATAGTTCGTAAATTAAACAGTTCAAAGAAAATATGTTATCTCATTTATTGTTCTTACAACGAAGTATTGCGAAATATCACATGAAAGTAAAATTGAATTGCTAAATGATTCTTTTTCTATTATGCTCAGCTTTCTTTTAAGCTTCTGCTTGACGTGTTGTAGACTTTTTTGTTAAACAATAATACAAATGATCACATTAAATATTTTGTAAAGAATATATTATTCTTTAGTGAAAAGCAGTATGAATAGAACAAATAATAATTACGAGCGAATAAATATCTTCGTTGTAATTTTATTAACAAAAAGCACCAGTCACTTGGAGAAACAAATGCAAATATATATATATATATATTTTTATATAATCGCAAATTATATGTATAATTTGATTTAACACTGTGAAAATGGGGTATGGTGTCAGTGCGGGGCACGGTGATTCTTGCAAATAATGCTCGTGTTTTTTGTTTTTTATATTCGTTTTTTCACATGAAGCAGCTTTCTTGAGTACCAAAGAAAGCCATTTTACGTAGAAAAATAATATGAAAATGAAGAAACATGAGCATTAGTTACAAGTGTCACCGTGCCCCGCACTGACACCATACCCCACTTTCCCCTACTTTCAATAAAGTAAGCAAAAATTAAATTATGTTTGATGTTTAATTCAATTTTGGTATTAAAAATTGTTTCAAATCTATTTTTTCATCATTAAACTATCATTATGAATATGTTACTTAGAAGAAACATAAGAAATACTTTCTAAAACTCTTCTCCAATCGAATTTGTTAGAATAGGATTAACTTATTATGATGATGATAGATTAATTTGCCGAAAAATTGATATAAAATTTCTTTATTATTTTGTATTCTTACTGGCCACATAAATCTAATAGAAAATCGAAATATTTTCGATCTGGGTGGTTGCGTGCACTTTTCACAACTACAGGCCTTGGAGCGGACATTTGAATTGTAAAAGCGGTGATACGGCTTTGAGATTTTTTTGCTGAGTTAGAAATCAAAGCAAAATATGAAATCCATTAAATTTTAGTAGCCCATGGCCCACTGAACTGAAATAATTTTTGTCAGCATTTTCACACATTGCGAAGAAAGGCTGTGAGCATGCAAAGAATTAAATTTGTAACTGGTGACAAATATTACACAGGTATATTTCCGAGGGGGAAACAACCCCTAAAAATGCGGTCCAGCGAAGGTGGATTACTTCGGATCACCCTGGATTAGCTCTATATACAAAATTAGTCTCAATAACCTAAGATTACTCCGGTTTACATAGGATTAATCTGGATTACATAAAATTATGGTGGATTACTTCACATAAACTAGACTTACGCGGATTTTTAACTAAAATTGGTTGTTTTTCAAGAAAAATGTTAAATTTTCAACAAAATAGTGAATTTGTAAACCAAAAAAATTAATTTTTTATCAAAGAAGACGAATGTTTTGAAAAATACATCAATTTTCAACTGAAAAAGATATATTTTCGGCCAAATAGTTGAATCTTCTAATAAAAAATATCAATGTTTCACTATAAATGAAATAGTTAAATTTTCAGATCAAAAATAGATATTGACCTAAAAAACAATGATTTTTGAATAAAATAGTTACATTTTCAAACAAAGCGACGAATTTTCAAGTAAAATGAAGAATCTTCAAACAAAATATTGACTTTTTAACAATACTGTGGAATTTTGTACAAAGTGGATTAATTAACCAAAAGAGACGAATTATCAACAAAAAATGTAATGCGTGATTGATATTTCAGCCCAAACGGATTTTAGTTTTGAATAAAACCCGAATTGAAGTCAATCAAAAAGACGAATTTTTGTCAAAACCTTCTAACTTTTCGAACAAAAAGGATGCTTTTCAAAAAAGTTGTTTTTTTAAAATGTTAATTGTCAACCGAATCCTTGAATCTTTTAACCACTTGTTGCATTTTTAAACCAAAAAGACGAATTTTCAGCAAAACCGTTGAACTTTTAACAAAAAAAGATTTTTTCACAAAATTGTTGCATTTTCTTCAATGTAGAATATGTTTTATCCAAAGAATTGAATTTTCCACAGAAAAATATAATTTCAACCGACAAGATTAGTTTTCTACAAAGTAGATTAATTTTCAACCAAATAATTGAATTTTCAACCAAAAATATAAATTTTCAACCGAGAAGTTTAATTTTCTATCAAAAAAGACGAATTTAAAAATAATACGCGAATTTTTAACCAAGCAGTTGAATAGGAACTAGGAAAGATAACTGTCCATCGGAACAGTTGAATTTTTGACTGAAAATATAATTTTTCTAACAAATTGAAGTACTGACATTTTCATTGTAAAAAAAAAATTATAAAAATATCGAATGTTCAGCAAAATAGTCAAATTTTTATTCAAGGAGACGAATTTTTAACTAAAATGAAGAATCTTCAACTGGAATAGTTAAATCTACATTTAAAAAATAAAGTTTCAACCAAAAAACAACAAATTTGTAAAAAAATAATTTAATTTTTAACCAAAGAGAGGAATTTCAAACTAAAACCAAGAAAACTGAAAAATGAATTTTTAAAAAGTAGTTCGAATATTTACCAAGTAGTTAAATTTTCAACCAAAAAGATTAATTTTCTACCAAGAACGACAAATTTTTAACAAAATAGATGAATTTTTCATCCACTAGTTGAATTTTCAACTGAAAAAAATAAATTTACAATCAAAAATGTATAATTTCAATTTTCAGTTTAAAAAGTTATTTTTAAACCAATAAAACCGAATTTTCAACAAAATAGTTAAATTTCCAACCAAATTATTTTCAACTGAAACCGAGAATCTTCAACCAGGAAAATGAATTTTCAAAAATCAGTTCAACTTTTAACCAAATAGTTAAATTTTCTAATGAAAACATAAAATTTTCATCGAAATAACAGTTGAATTTTTAACTAAAAAAGATAAATTTTCATCAAAAAATGAAATACTTAAAATTTGAATTAAAAAATCAATCTTTTACAAAAAATAGAATGTTCAACAAAGTATTCAAATTTGTAATCAAGGAATGAATTTTTAACTAAAATGAAGAATCTTCAACTGAAATACTTAAATTTTCGAATAAAAAAAAATTCATTAAAAAAAAACGATTTTCAACGATACGGTTACATTTTTGAACAAATACATAAATTCTTCGATCAAATTAGTTGATTTTTCAATCCAAAAAGACGAATTTTCAACAGAACGATTGAATTTTCAAACAAAAAAAGACTTTAAAAAAAATTGGTAAACTTCCTACAAATTAGATTACTTTTCTTCCATAACGTTGAATTTTCAACTAAAATCACAAGTAACTTTATTATTAAATATTAGACAGAATGTTATTTTTACAATAAATGAAAAATTACCATTGCTCTATATTTTCATTGAATTTAAATTTAAATCATTTCTGGCTCGAATCAACTCCTCCATTTTTTACTGGTTCCTGGATTTTTATCCCAATATAACGATTGGATTGAATTTTCAATATTTTCGCTATTCATTAATAGCTACTAAAAAATCTTTTTCGATTCAAAATTCAACTAATTTTTTGAAATTGTTCGTTGCTGTAAATTAATTTTTTAAACTGAAAATTGAACTTCCGATGTTTGGTTAAATATTCCTTTAAAAAATCAAATCTATTTAGTTAAAAATCATGGTTTCTGGTAGAAAATTGATCTTCTTGATTGAAAATTTATTCGTTTAGTTGAAAATTAGTTTTTCTAAAATAAAAATTATTTTCTTTCAAATGAAAATTTAATATTTATTTTGTTATCTAAATTTATCTAATTTGATGAACATTTAATCGTTTTGGTTCAGAATTCATCTGTTTGGTTGAAAATGAACTATTTTGTTTGAAAATAATCTTTTTCTGGTAGAAAATTCATCTTTTGGGTTAAGAATTCATTATTTCATCAAACAATTAATGTATTTGCTTAAAAAGGTAACTATTTTGTTCAAAATTCGTTTTCTTTGTGAAAATGGGTTTTTGACTGAAAATTTAAGTATTCCATCTTTGGTTTAACATTTTTCTTCTTCACTTGAAAATTCAGCTATGTGGTAGACAATTTTCTGTATTTTGTTAGAACTTTTTTTTCTTGCTGTAGAATATTAATCTTTTGGTGACTAATTCGCCTTTTTGGTTTAAAGTTTATTTCTTTGATTGAAAATTTAACTATTGAGTTGAAAATTCCTTTGAAAATTCATCTATTTTGTTGAAAATTTGTATTTTTTGGAACACAATTCATCTTTTGGATTGAAAATTCAACTACTGGGTTAAAAATTCATTTTTTCCGTGGTTAAAGATTTATTATTTTAGATAAAAATTAATCTCTTCGCTTAAAAATTGAAGGATTTTGTTCTCTTAATTTTGTGAAAATGAGTTTTTATTTAAGAAAAATTAACTTTTTACATTCTCGTCAAAGAAGATATGAAATGTGTGTAAAATTTTCCAACCCCCCCCCCCTTTTTTTTGTCAAATTTCCACGTTTTGAGACCCCCTGAACACAAAAAACAGGTTTTTACGAATGTGTCTGTCTGTATGTCTGTAGATTTTTAGATTGCTAGCACGATAACTTTCGAAAAAGTTTACATATTGGATTGGGCTTTGGCATACTCTTCAAGTGTTTAAAAATGAAGGTTAAGTACGTTTGCCAGCCATTTTGGATGAAAATTCAAAAAGTTGAAGAATTTTCAAAATTTTTGAGACTATTTTTTTAAAGATCTAAAAATAATATGTACGGTTATTAGCAGTACTCAAAAAGACTGCCAATTTATCCTAATGACTTCTTCCGATAAAAAAAATTACCGGAGTTATAGCATTTACAAATTTCCAAAAAACAAACGAAAATTAACATTTTAAGCCAAACAACGCACGATATGAAAAATTGTCAGGGTAGGAAAAACGTTGCATTTTGTATACCCTACAAGATTATCACAACAACTTAATGAATTTTCTTGAAAAATCGAAAATTCAAATTTTGACTGCACAAAACATAACGCAAAATCAAAAATTCCATTTTGCGTGAAAACTATTCAAGATACTGAAAAAGATCAATCGAAAAAAATTGTGTATTCAAGAAAAATCTACATATTTGTTGCAGATAACTTTTTTATAGGACACATAGTTTTTGTTATATTCGTAAAAAATTGCATTAAAAATATAAAAATTGAATTTTCGGGCAAACGACACATGCCACGAAAAAAACAACAACAAGACAACAGTTGTTTAGCCAAAAAATAGCTTCAAATTTGCTATCAATCATTTTTTGATAGGATGTGTGGTTTTTATTTCATTCGTGAAAAACAACATTGAAAAATAAAAATTTTATTTTTTGGACAAACGACACAAACTATGGAAAAAAATGAATCGGCACAAGTTGTTTATTCAAAAATAGCTACAAATTTGTCATGAATAATATAGTATTCATAGTTTTGGATCGTAAATTTAACTTTTTTGTCAAAAATTCGTATTTTTGGTTTAATTCAACTGTGTGTATTGAGAATCAAAATATTTTTTTGGTGGGAATATCAACTATCACATGTTTTATTGAGAATTAATTTTTGTTGTTGAAGATTCATCACTTTGGTTGAAAATTTTACTATTTTGTTGAAAATTCCCCTTTTATAGGCTGAAAATTAATTATTTGAACTCAATATGAAATTCTTCTATTTCTTGTCAAGATTTGATCTTTTAAAGTATGTTTTGGTTCTCAAAAATATTTATTTCAATTCAAATAATTTAATTAAAGTCAAGAAATAAAGTATTACATTAGTATAACTGACATTTTTGTCGGTTTTATTACGCACACTGAAATTCTTAATTATTTGTATGAATTTGGCAACATTCTTTCCTTCGAGTTTTTAAAATTACCCGATTGGCACTGAAAAAAAGTGACAACAATGCTTTCGAGACTTTTGTGACACACTTATTTTTTAGAGAAGGACGTTTCTTTGCGTGAGCAATAGGGTGGTCGAAATTTTTTCCCCTCAAATTTTAATGCATATCGCCCAGAAATTTGTTCAAATCCAAAAAAAAATCAATGCATTTTCTTTATTTTGAAAAAAAATTATATTTAGAGGTGGCCCAAGCCAAATAAAGTTTAACACGTATTTCCCATAAGAAAAAAATACGTTTTTGGAAATTTTATTCATAATTGTCAATATTAGCTGAATCGAGTTGAAAATCAACACATCTCTTCACAAAAAGCCATAAAATACGAATAAAATATTACTTATAAAATATCACCCCCATAAGTCTGTTTTATAGGGTCCCGAAAAAAAAAAAAAAAAGTGAAGAAACGGGTTTTGCGAGTTTTTGGCGCTAATTATGACTTTTTGCAATTTTTGTATTGAAAATTATTCATGGTGAATAAAATAATATTTCCTGCTGATAATTAGATATTTACAAAAATTGTTTAAACAATTGGTTATTGCTTTTAGCATTTTTCTTTTAGAATAGAGATAGAAAGTCGCGGTTTTGTAAAACAAAATTTCACTTTTTGTCCAATTCAATTCAGCAGCAATAATTATTGTTTATAACTGTCTTCTTCTTTATTAATGCTTGATAGTTTTTGTTTCTTCTGAAATGTTTAACTTTTCAACCACTTTTTACTTGGTAAAGTAATGATTGATGCAGGTTAACAAACATGCTTATTTGAACAATTGATCATTGTTTTAAACTATTTTCTCTCAAAGTAATGCTAGAAGGTTGTTTCTTTTTGAAATCGTTAGTTTTGCTTTGACTTTTTAGTAATGAGCAAATAATAAGTGAACGTCAACAATAATCATTTTTTAAATAGTGTTGTATTGTTTCAAGGTGATTATTTTTTCCTTTCTTGAAATGTTTAGAAAAAATTAATTTGAACAAAAAAGCCCAATTTGGTCCCGATTTCCGATGTGGCCCCGATCGGGTTTGCCACATTGTGGCTGTCGCATGGCTACTCTTGTGGTTCGGGTCGGAACCACATATCGAGAAAATACCAGCTGTAAATTTCAGCGCCATCTGCTGTGCCGACCGCCTGATATATCTGATGTTTTATTTTATATTTTCCACAATACGGCTCGGTTTTGAGTGTAATGTGATTTCAAAAATAATTAAAATGCCAAAAACAAAAAGTACCTTACGGGCACGGAAATATAGGTCAATTGCTGTCATTCCCTAGTGCGCAATGAGGATGAAGGTAAGTAGATTTATTAAAATCGGTCGAGCAAACCTAACCTCAAAATAAATTGAGAATAATAAGTTAAGAAAACTATATAAACATCAATTTAAAAGTAGGAACGTTAGCAGAGTTTATGTTTGTGATTTCACAAACTCTTCCTTTCGATTGTTTGGAAAAGAAGGCAACTTTGTACAAGGGTAGACAGCAAAGCCACGTGTAGCCATGTGATTCATTCGCTTAAGTTTATGTTAATTAATTATGCTTATTTTCTCTCTTTCAAATTTCCGACAGTGCAATCGAGAAAGTTCACTTAATTTGAACAAATTTTTGTTTTGCTTGTTGCACAAATAACGCTTGGATATTTAACCGATCCAACATTCTTTGTGATAATTGAGACAATTTCTATCTCCAACATTAGTGTATTGCAAAGGTATGGATAGTTGCTTTAGAATTTTCAGTGTCATAACCTCACTTTGCTAGTCTTTGTTGCATGAACAGGACTACAAAATGCTGAACACCTGTTTAATTTATATTAAGTTGGACTGAAAAATATGAAAAATGTTCTGTTTTGATTTTCTAATATTTTTTAATAAAGTATAAAGTTCTCAATTTATTGTTTATTTATTACTGAAAGAAAATTTAAATAATAGTATGGCTAAACATAAAAAAATAAAAGGGCGCTGCTCTGGGCCAGATCCGACCGTCCTTATGGATGCCCAGTCTGGCCCTGATCAGGCTAGGCGTTTCATTTCGAATCTGGCGCTGGAAGGATTGCCCGACTGGGCCCACATTCTGCTACATCTGGGCCCGACCCGCGCCACGCCGAAATTTCTGCACGGGAGGCAAAGAAAACGAATGGAATAATTAGGAATAGGTGGGAGCACTAGGTCTGTAAATGACTTGTAGAAGTTTTGTTTTAAATGATAATAAGAAGTGAAAAGTGGACTCAACTTGAATAATTAGTAAGTCAAACCAAGTGAAAAATAGACGAATAGTTAAAGATTTCAGAAAAAACTGTAATTTTCTACCATTAAGCAAAGAGCATATTATTAACAATAATAAATTGTTTGAACAATCATTCTTGTTAACTTGAATTAATTATTACTTTACTTTAATTGAAACGCGGACAAAAAGTTGAAAAATTCAGAAAAATCCGAATTATCTAGTATTAACATAGAAGAAGATCGCTATAAAAAATTAATAATAATTTTTTTAAGCAATATATGTAAACATCTAATTATCCGTATGAAGTAGTATTTCATGTACTAGAAACAATTTGCATTTAAAAAACTGCAAAATGTCATAATTAGCGCCAAAAACTCGCAAACCCCATTTTTTCACTTGTGGGGTGTTTTTGGGACCCTATAAAACAGACTTATTGGGGTGATATTTGAAAAGTAATATTTTATTCGTATTCTATGGCTATTTGTGAAGAGAAATGCTTAGTTTTGATCTGCTTCTACTAATATTGACGATTCTGAATAAAATGTACAAAAACGTATTTTTTTTTATGGGAAATACATGTTAAACTTGAGGTGGATTGATGTGGCATCACTGGAAGGTGGAATCGATTAATAGTTAATTTGAATAATTCTCATTTTTGTAATTTTAATATTTTCATGAATGCTAAGTTTTTTAAGTACGTGGAGATCATAATCGTCTTCATTAATTCCTATAGCTTTGTATTTGCTGATCCGTTGAAGATAAGGCATATCTAAATAGACGCTTGCTTTTAACAAACAATTTTAAAACCTACCGAATAAATATAAAATTATTTTTTTTGGAGCCTTCCATAGTCATATATTCTTTAACTTTATATACTTATGTTTTATATCTTCATTAAAAAATTGTTCATGTTTGAGAAAATTAAAATTTACATTTTAGAAATTGTTGAATTTAAAACATCTTAGTTTGAGATTTTCTGAACACGAGAAGAATACTTTTTAATTTGAAAAAGTACTAAGGAAATCTATGAGAACTGACTATGAATACTTTTAATTTAAACCCTGAAGGATAAAACTATTTAAAATTAGGAATTGTCTATGTATACCGAAATTTCGGTACAGATATAGGTGTATCTACACAAAAATTCAGCTATTCGTACCGGGAAAATGCAGCTATTTGTACCGTAATTTCGGTACACGTAGCCACGGCCTTGAAATTCAAGATATTTTAATTTTTTAATCTTCAGAATTAAAAAAAGTATAATGAGCCTATTTCTTTAGTTTTAGTTCACAGATAAGTGAGCTTGCTTTTTATTATTCATAAGAGAAATATTTATTATCAGTCATAGCATTTTCATACCTTATCTCAGGTAACTTGACATGATTCTGAAGTTAAGAAAAACTTGAAACCTTGGAAGAGATAACGTTGGACCAACAAGAATTGCGACCAATGTATTCACTAAAAAATAGAAAATTTCTTTTCCGAAGCGAAAACTATAAAATGAAACATTTTGGGAATATTATTTTTTATCTTCAAGGAGAAGACTTGAATACAGTTTCTGCGTATCAGAATCAATGCACGTACATTGAAGAAATATAAGTAATTAGTTTAGGATTGAAGCTAATTATTATAAATGAATCGTTCAAACAAGAACTTAGATAAAGACCTTAACGGAAGAAAAAAATGTTTGGTGATTTGAAGTGCTCAAGTTCTTAATATAAATAATACGAGTAAAAAAGAATAACATTTTAATACACAAGGAGGAAATTTTTGCATATTTTTTGTAGGTCTATATTAAGTTTCACATCAAACCAGTCTGAAGTATGTTTTAAATTGGTGAATAATGACGCACATTTATGAAGATTGAATATTTATTATTGATAATGATACAAATTATTGATAAAATTAAAAATTAGTCTTTCTCACGCAGAAAAAATCTTCTTACTTCCTAAAAAATATTCTATACAACCGAATAGTAATAGGGTTTCTCATGAAACAAATTAAGAATATGTTTCATAGTGATTAATAATGAACCCTTCTTACTAAATAATTTTCAATAACAATAACACCTACAAGTCAGCAATACATTTTCTGAACGGGATATTACTATTTGGTTGTCTAGAATATATTTTAGTAGAGAAAATAACTTTTTATATGTAAAAGTGACTCTTTTTCGAATTTGTTTATAAGTTCTATTGACATTGGTTTGATAAGGGAGTCAATGTTTACCTATTAAAGTAATACAAAAATTAATATTTCTTGAATAATTTTCAATAACAATAACAATTAAGAGTCAGCGATAAATTTCCTTAACGAAATATTACTATTCGGTTGTCTGACATATCTATTAGTAAAAAAAGTAACTTTTTCTGTGTAAAAATTAATTCCTTTATCATTTTTATTATTAAAACAAGTAGAAACATAATTTCCACCTATGCAAAAAATGTAAAAATAAATATGTATTTGACAATTTATTAATAACAGTAAAAACTAAGAGTCCGTGACATCGTTTCTTAATTGAATATTCAAGGAATTTGTACAAACATTAGAGAATAACAAAAATTCTTAACGTCTTTTCAGACTAGATGGAGATATGAATTAAAAATTATTTTAATTAATTTTTTT
>CAKNXH010062698.1:0-57434 GCA_932178445.1 Andricus quercusramuli
GATGAATCAGATATTGAGAGAGTTGAAGTTCCTATTGAAAGAACTATTTTAACTCATAAATACTGTTCTCTTTGTTCTGCCACAACGAATCTCACACTTATTTCAGAAGAAGCTCAAATGCAATCTTAAATTAAGATGAAAATCTATATACCAGCAAGAAACCGATGCTGTCGAACTAACTTAATCAAAGGCCGATTTTACAACTCAGATCTGTCTGCTTTGAAGGTGTTCTGTAATTGTTCAAGTGCATTTCCTTCGGAATTATCGAAAATAATGGAAAGCCTCGCAATAAAATGTAATTTCACCCTCTATGATAAGCTTGGAGATTATAGTCTTTCCGAAAAGCAAGCTCTTATCTTCATAGGATTAAACTGGTAAAATATCATATTTTTTAAATACATGATGACTTCAATGCGAAACAGAAAAATGCGTACCGTGACACAGGCACTCGTAGTATTTCTTTTCAAGCTTCGCAATGGAAATTCTAATGAAATTCTCGCTTCCATTTTGCAACTAGAAAATGAACACGTTATCTTAGAATATTCATCAGTTATAATTGAATCATTTGAAGAAGACATCTTGTCCTTTCATTTCTGGATAAATTTTTCCAACAGAAATGATTTCATTCATAATCATACGACTGAAATTGCCAAGAGTTTATTTGCTAGTGAACAATGCAGAGATCCTAAAAAGTCTTCTACAAGTTCCAAACAGCTTGTGCAACATGTTGAAAGAGCATGTCATGGCTGAATTAGAACTTAAGAAGATTAAAGTGTTGATACCTGCATTGAAAGAAAAACGAAAGCAGTTGACCACAAATGAATCGAACGAGTCTCGCTACGTAACGAAAATTCGGTGGGCAGTAGAAGCTCTCCACGGAATATTAAAACAATGATACCGTCTGCTTGACCATAAGTCAGATAATAAAATGCTCTAAAAATTTGGAACCTATTTTCGATGTTCCAAAGTATGTCATCAGAAGATCTCTTAGATTTCCCTGAAATGACCGAAAACAATTTAAAATTCTGTGCTCTGAATCTTTTAAACTTTCGCAGGTATAGTACCTTGTGAGAGGCGAGGGGCCTCACATTAAAAAGTACCCCGATTTGTGAGGGGCGACGGGCCTCACATTGAAAAAGCGCCCCGATTTGTCAGAGGGGAGGGGACTCACATTAAAAAAGAACCCTTCGAGTTATGCGATTCTGTATAAAATGAATAATTAATGCCCCTGTACTGAATGAACCCCATTTTTCAAATCTGAAGAATTTAAAAAAATTTTGACCAATTATTCAAGTATTACGAGTCCCACAATGTGTCTAAAGATTGCCGTTGCGTACGAAGCGAGGCACTGTACAGCGCGTCGCAGACCGCACACGTGACGCGCCCAAGATCTTTCTTATAACAAACTATGTACTACCCCTCCGAACGTATTGTGACTCGGATATGTTATTCTACAGTGTTTAAAGGTTTTTTCGACAGAAGATGGTGATAGGTTCTCAAATGCATCCTATAAAAAAATTCGAAGAAATTTTGAAAATTTGTTTTGACACGTATTTTTTGAAAAAAATTCGAAATTTTTCTACAGCATTCCCTGATTGAGTCCCATAACATATTTTTTGCCCATCAAAATCGGTCCAGCCGTTCTTGCGAAAAACTAATTTTTTTAATTTTCTTCTAACCCCCATAACTCCCATACTAATTCTAAACCAGATCCGACCAGGGACAGCACCTGCATGCTTATCTGGCTCTGTCCAATTACTTTTACGGGAGCAAATCCACACATTTCTTCCCCGTGCCTGAACGATGTCATTAATTTTAGCATTTTCACTCAGATTTAATATATAATTTCCGAAGAATTTTAAACTTTCTTGAGCAAATATTTTTTTGCTACAATATGTAGAAGTGTTCGAAAATGGAGATTTGTAATTTTCACATATGTAGGATGCGACGTACTATGGGCGGTTTCGTTGAATTTTTCCTTAAAATCATAGAACTTTTGATAGGAATGACCCAGAGGGATAATTGTTTTTAGTTGAATATAAATCCTATACGAATATAGAAAAATATAAAGAAAGTGTCAAAAAATCTTTGACCTTGAAAATATATTTTGGCATTAGCAATTTTCGTTAAGAACTTCATTAATCGAATAACGCGGGCGTATAGATATTATATTTTATGTTATACATACGTTTTTCATCAGATTTGTGCATGCTGATTCCAAATACGACCTGTAAATTAATGCAGAACTTGATGGTTATGAGAAAAAGACTATGGAAGCTGCTATTTTAATCTTGAAGGAATGCATTATTTTTATCAAAGCAAATTCAATCGTTTCGGGTATTTAAGGGCTACTGGGGTCGCTGATTTCAAATCCAAAGTAAAAATATCAAAATTCAACATGTCGAATCCAACACGGCGAATAACATTTGTAAAAAAAAAAAAGATTTGACTAAAAATTGCTACATAATGGTTTTTCTGGATGCTGATTTCAAATCATTGTTTATCTAGTTAAGGAACAGTTGCAATGCCATTATGGGTGCTGTGTTTTACTTGAGATTATCATTTTCTTTTAATTTGAATAACTTTTTAATTCAACGATTTCCAGAAAAAGTACCCATTGTACCCAAAAACCGCATGTGAAGCATCTTCTAGTCAAATTGGTTTTATTTTTACAATTATGATCCACCGTATTGGAGTCGCTATTTCTAATCTTTATATCTTGAGTTTGGATTTGAAATCATAGACCCGAAAACTGTCAAAATAAAAACTTTAGTGAAATCCGTTTAATGTTTTCAATTATGATCCGCCATATTGGATTCTTTGTAACGTTGGATTCAGTATATATAATTAAAAACAAAGTTAAACAACCACCGCAGGGTACCACTAAGAGCAACTGCCATCTTGAAAAAATGTCAATGGCCCCCAGTAGAACCGCGGTAAAATACACCTATGGCCACGTCTCACATCCGTGAGATGGGTGGTCACAGGGCACGACGAAATCACAACGACAGGCCGGCGAAACCCTCGTGTGTCTTGAGGACACGAAGCGACCCAAGGATGACAGCTTTCTGCATCCATCTCGCAAGAGCCTTGGCATATTTTTGGCACGCGGGTATGGCTTTAAGGTTACGAACCAGCGATAATTTCACACCTCCGAGAGCACCTATCACAAGAACAATCACTCGTACCGAATATTTTGGGTACAGTCGAAGCAGCTCTCTTTTAAGGTCTTGATATCTCTCCTCTTTTTCTTTCTCCTTTGCAGTGATGTTGTATTCGGATGGAGCCGAGAATTCGATCACGAATATAGTTCGTTTCTCGAAGTCTTGGAGAACAATGTCAGGCCTCGAGTGCGCAACGGAGACTGCTGCCCGAAAATCGTAGTTCCAGAAAATCTGGCACTTCTCGTTTCGGACAATTGACTCTATATCCCTTGGAGCGTTCGGCAGGGCAGGGTCGCGACCAACACCGTAAGAGCGACAAAGGTGGTAATAAAGTACTCTTAGGGCCGCATTATGTCTATAGATATACGTTGTTCCTGCGTGGGTCGGACACCCCGATAGTATATGTTCTAGGTACTCAGCGTGTGCATGACACGCTCTGCACCTATCACTGGGAACTTCTTGACATAAAATGCGGGCGCGGTATGCTAAGGTGGAGATTACACCGTCCTGGCATGCGAAAATAAAGCCCTCTGTACCTGAATTGAGCCCTGATGATTTGAGGAAAGCAAAAGTTTGCTCCTTCGACAAGGACTGTTTTTCTACATTTCTGTGAAAGTTTCCGTGCATTTGCTTGTCGAGTAGCTCTTGGTGAAATTTTCCAACCTCTGCTTTCTTTACTTCGGCTTTTAGACGTGAAGCATCTAGATGGAGCAATGCACTTTCCTCACTTCTGATGTTAAAATTCAGGCCAAGGGTCTCGGCAGCTTGCTCCGCGGCTTTGTAAAGGAACGCCCCTTCGCCAATCATCTCGTGGTTTCTGACCATCTTTAGGAGAGGATCTCTGCCATTCGCAACGATGTAAGCTGTACTCAAAACAATTCGGTTATGAAGACACTGGAGATTCAGAAGTCCGCGTCCGCCTTGCTGGCGTGAAATGTATAATCGCGGAACTGACGAATTGATATGCAAGCTTTTATGCATATGCATGATCTTACGCGTGGTGACATCAAGGGCCTTAAGCTCGTTCTTCGTCCATTGAACCACCCCAAACGAGTAGAGTAGGACCGGGACGGCAAGCATGTTAGTCGCAGATACCTTGTTCAACGCCGACAGATTGGAAGACCAAATCTGTCGAAGAAGATGCTTGTATCTGCTTCGGAGAGACTCCTTCACTGATGTTACGTCCTGAATGCGGCTTTGAGGCACGCCCAGGTATGTATAGGTCTCTCCAGTGTTAAGATGTCTAATAACACTTATATCCACAAGCTCAGGGTCCTTGGGAACGCCAGTAATCTTTCCTTTCTTCAAATGAATTTTGGCACACTTGTCCAAACCAAAGTCCATCCCAATCTCTCCTGTGTAGTTCTTGACGATATTTAAAGCAGTTTGAAGTCTGCTTTTACCAGCGGCATAGATCTTCAGGTCATCCATATAGAATACATGAGTGACCTTATGCTCACGCTGATTAGTGTCGCCACAGAGGTATCCAGGAGAATTTCGTAGTGCAAGAGATAGAGGCAAAAGTGTGATGCAAAAAAGCAAAGGGCTCATACTATCCCCTTGAAAGACGCCCCTCTGGAAGGTGACGTTGTTCGTCGTCAGACGATAATTCCTAGATGAGATGGTAAATCTAGTTTTCCAAAGAGGCATCAATCTCTCTATGCATCTCACTATGTGTGGATGTACCTTCAAGCTTTCCAACAGACAGATGATAAGTCTATGAGAGGTTGAATCAAAAGCTTTCCGGTAGTCAATCCAGGCCATTGACAGGACGCGCTGATGGACTGTAGCGTCTTTACAGACACACCTGTCAATCAGCAGGTTCTCTCGACAGCCTGCTACACCTTTTTTCGAGCCACGTTGTTCGTACATCTCTCGCCATACAGGCTCAATTCGTCGAACAATCCTGTTGTTTAGGATAGCTGTAAAAATCTTATACAGTGTGTTCAAACAAGTTATTGGCCTGTAATTCTCTGGTTTGGACAAGTCGCCTTTTTTCGGTAGGAGTATAGTGCGTCCTAACACTAGCCACTGCGGAATGGGCATCTCCGACTTTAAATATGAGGTGAATATGCGGGCCAAATGTTGGTGTGTAGAAGTAAACTTCTTCCACCAAAAGTTCTTGATACAATCTGGTCCAGCACCGGAAAAGTTCTTCGTGCCTCTAAGTGCTTTTTTCACCTCTTCGGCAGTGACTGATGGGCACTCCTCCTCAGATTTTATGAGGCTGTCGCAAAACTCCTTGAAGCGGATGATATTGTCAGTATCTTCCTTCAACTCTAGTGTTTTCGGGATCTTGTACACCTCTCTCCAAAAAGTCTCTACCTCCTTGGGCTTGGGTGGATTTTTTACAAAAACAGGGGGATCACTGAAGAGGCGTGATGGGTCAGCAAGAAACTGTTGATTCTCCCTGATCCATCTCTCCCTCTTCTGTATCCTCCTCCTTGCGTCAGATAACAGCCTTATTTTGTCAACAATATGTTGCTTGATTGTCAGCAGCTTTGACTTGTTTAGTGTGTGATTCAAGGTCCTTAGTTCTTGGGCGAACTTTCGAACCCTTTCCGTGAACGGTCTACCAGATGTTATGTAGTCAATCACACATTGAACACGGGACGCATTCTGTCTTGCCCATCCAATTTTCTTGTTCAGTTGATGCAAGCGTCTTCTTGTCTTTTGATCCATCGTCGGTTTGAGCCTTCGATTTGAATCAGCCAAAGCTCTCGCAGCACCATAAACTGAGCAATTGATGGTCCAGAGGTCGGACTCTTGCGAGATATCTCCACAAAGGGAGGCATCCATTTCAGCCAGATCTTGGGGCTTAAGAGGAACTTGCATGTTGATGTTCCTCCTTGTACTGAAATTGCCATCATCTTCAAGAAGGTGCCTACTTTCTGCGGTTGGTCTTAATGTCGTTTCATCTTCGTCTGCAGCTTGTTCAAGCAGCGGTTGAGGAAGCGCTCCGCGTACATATCCATTTTTGCGGAGGTAGTCGGCTTGATTTCGCAAAGACTGATGCGAAACGTGTTGAAGCTCTGGGTGTTTCTGGCACCACAGAGTATGCATACGCGCCATAAAGCCTCCACGAACAGGGATAATACTGGCATCGTAGCAGTCTAACACATCATTCTTAAGTTGATCCGTCCACTCAATGTGGGCGTTTCGCCGGTTCGTCGTTGTGTTTCCATCTAAATTATTTTCAGCACCCCGAACTCTAGGATGATCGGCATTGTTTGCCGATCCATTGTCGGGTGCTCTGCGCGTTCGATCGTTTTGAACCGCATCTACAACATTTTGGTGGTTTTTTGGTTTCATTGTTGTTCCCACGAGCAGCTAGGGAAAGGGTTCGTCCATCCTTGTAGAGCCCCGCGTGCAAGGATAAGGCTATTACTCTGAGACATCGCCCGATATCCCAGGGTCACCGTTAAAGACACCTCACCCAGGTGCCATGCAGCTTTCGGCACGGTTCGCACACCTTCGCTTAGGGGTTATTCCTTCGGGACCATCCCTGAACAATTGTCCGCGACTGCTTATTAATTATTGTACCCATATTCAGCAGAAACCCTTGGTACGGGGACCCTCTATCCGCAACCCGAGGACGCGTTCGGTGGCTTTGTCATAAGCCCTTCGGTTCTATTCCAAGGGAATATAAACAGAAACAGAAAGAGAAATATTTCGATATATATATATATATATTGTAAAATTTCAATTCTATTAAAGTATTGTAGACTATTATAATTTGGGTTGCTATTTAAATCATCATTAGATAAAACATTTTACCTATATAGCATTTTTTCTGAACGCAGTGGGAATGATTTCAGTTCCTGTGAATTCCTTTGAAATACTTAAAATCCCTTCAAATTATTTGAATTTCCTTTGCATTCAATTTAATTCTTCATAAATGAACTAAATTATAAATTTGTTCACGTTTGCTAATTTTAATTTAAGTTTCCATTGGAAACATCAGAAAATATTTTCGATATCAAAAAAGCTGAGGCCGTGTAATTTCAAATTTGCAGGAGGTTGTTAATGTCAATGGTGCAGCTTCACACGGCAACTGAACGACGAGAGATATTAAATACACGGAGTGATAGTAAGGAGACCGATCATGTTGTAGAAACAACCTCGAGTGTTGACAGTGGTAACTGCACATTTATTGCCAGGTTCAGCCCAGAGCATGCGATCTAACTATCTTTTTTTCTCCCGCGAGAAAATGAGATAGTGGAGCGCAGTGCGCATGCGTATTTGGTTTAGAAAGCTGGCAGTATACGCTTGAAGTTGGCAATAAAGGTGCAGTTGCCGTAGTCAAAACGCATGTTTGGAAATCGGTCTCCTTATTATTACTCCGTGATTAAATATTAGAAAATATATTTTCATATAAAAAAAATATATATCATGTCACGTCATGACATGACGCATGGCAGGACATGACATGACATAACACACGACCCGACACATGACATGACACGACATGACAGATTATGAGATGACATTACGTGACACGAAATGAAATTACATGACACATGACATTGCATGACATCACATGACACCAAGGCCGTAGCCAGGGGGGGGGGGGTGATACGTGTTTGATCCCCCCCTGGCGAAATTTTTGAAACATGTACATAATATACATATACTCCCCTGTGTGCCGCTGCATAACCCCCCTCCCGAAATTTTTTCTGCTGCATATCCCCCGCCGAAATTTTTTCCTGCTATATATCCCTCCCCGAAAAATTTTTCTGGCTACGGCCTTGCATGACACAAGAGAATGCATGATATAATGTGACACATGAGATAATATGAAATGACATGACATGGCACATGAGATGACATGACATGATATGACAAACTACATGACACATGACACGATACAAGGCCGGGGCAGCGAATGAATGTCGCTTGAAGAAATCACATCACGAGTCGCGGTAAAGGTGGGGCCCCTCCAGCGTTGAAATACCCAAATCTTTAAGTTCTATGGCTCTTGGAATAGGCAAGAGTCTAGTGTATCAATTATATCTCTGAATTAATTCCAAGATTGATAGTAATTAATAAATTAAACTCCTTTTTCAGT
Organism: Andricus quercusramuli; assembly: GCA_932178445.1. Classification (NCBI taxonomy): domain Eukaryota; kingdom Metazoa; phylum Arthropoda; class Insecta; order Hymenoptera; family Cynipidae; genus Andricus; species Andricus quercusramuli. The sequence goes on from CAKNXH010062698.1 coordinate 8,233, forward strand.
AGCGTTTTTCAATTAGAATCCCGTTTAATCTTGTGCAATCTTTTAAAATCCCACGTTATCTCGGTTAAAACCCAAAAATCTTTTGTTATCACATATGTGATCTCATTTTAGTCTTGTGTAATCCGATGTAATCTCTTTTCATCTTATGCAATCCCGTAATCTAGTTTACACGAAAAATCGAAGTATTTAAACGCTCGAAAGATGACATGACATGAAATGACATACTTTGGCCATGTCATGTGTAAAGTGTTTTGCCAGGTCATGTGTCATGTTTCATATCAGGCAATGTGTTATATAATGTCATTTCATGCTATGTGTCATGTTTCATGCCATGTCATGTGCCATGCCATGTCATGTGTCATGCCATGTCATATGTCATGCCATGTCATATGTCATGCCATGTCATGTGTCATGCCATGTCATATGTCTTGTCATATCATGTGTCATGCCATGTAATTTCATGACTTGACACATGACACATGACATGATCTGACACATGAAACATGACATGGGATGACTTGACATGAGATAACATGACATGATGCATGATATGTCATATCATGTTATTTCATGATATATGGCATGTGTCATGACATTTCTTGGATCATGTCACATAATGTCAAGTCGTGTTATGTGTTATATCAAGTGTCATGTCACGTTATGTTACATATCATCTCATGTGTCAGGAGAAGTCATGCCATGTGTTATGTCGTGTAACACATGATATACAACATGACACCTGGCATTACATGACACCTGACATGCTATGACATGACATGACACATGACATGACACATTACATGACATGACACATTACATTACATGACATGACATCACACATGACATGACATTACACATGACATGGCACATGACATGACAGAAGACACGTGACATGATATGAAATGACAGACGACACACGACATAACATGATATAATATATTTTTTGACATGAAAATATATTTTCCAATGTTTGATATCTCTCCTCCCTCAGGTGCCGTGTGAAGCTGCACCATTGACCTTCACAACCCTCAGCAAATTTGAAATCACACGGCCTCAGCTTTTCTGCGCACACACATTTGTCAGCGGCACATGTAAGCCCGACGCTCAAAGCACACTGCTGATTGGTCGAACTTTGAACGCATATAACTCCCTAATTAAGCTTCTAATTAATTTTCGGTATGAGGCATTTTCGATTCAGTTTGTCTCAAGGAATTCAGAAATATCAATATATATATTCTGAGTACCCGGACACCCTGTATATTTTTCCTCCAACTGATAAAAATCGGTAATAGATAGCATGAGCCATGAATGATGTACAGTGTACATAGCGGAATGCGTTTGTTTTTTCAAGAAAAATAATATCGAAGAGTGAAAATAAAATTTGTTTGTTTAAAAACGCATCCATTCCACATATAAAATAATACAGTTCATTCTTTGTTTGTTTGTGCACAGGTGTACGAGATGTACGTTTCTGGTTATAAATTTAAGGTGCTATCTCCAGTCTTTACGGTGCACTGGGGACTACAAACTAGAAGAAGCAGACCTGGTTGGCGAGAGAGACAAAACAGTGCCAACAGAAAGCAGTTCGAGGTTTTCAAGAAGGAAATTTTCGCACGATACATGCGAGATCCTTTGAAAATGTTGAAAAATCAACACTGATGAAGACATGGGCTTATAATCGTGCAATAAATTCCGGGTTTCAGCGAAAATTACATAAAACAAACCTAAAATGAGAATAGTTTTTGCTTGAGGCAAGAAATGATATATTTCGAAACGAGAGGCCAAATGGAAGGTTTGCTCGCACTGCGAGTGTGAAGGCCCAGCATGAACCTGAACGCGCGGCGAAGCCGAGCCGAAGGGTGAGTGCTTTGCCATCACTAGAGCAGGTACACTCGCCCGTGGGATCTCGTGTATCGAATAATATTTTACATACGGCGCACTATAGGTTAAATTGCATTTTTCTGGTTTAAAATATAATATAACGAGAAAGAATAGAGATAACAAATTTTTTAAAAAATAAAGTTCATGTTACCTAGATTAAAGGAAAATATGTAAGAATGCCTTCATTGCTTATTGCAGGGGTTGAAGTAAGGGGTTAATGGCTAAAAATAAGAAAATTCGCTGGAAAATATTCTAAAGGGTTTTCGCGGGTGGTAAAAACGATTCAAATAAACATTTCCTGAAAATACTCAAATGTGTGGATAATCTCTCGCTATCATTATCCTTTCTAGGGGTGGAAATGGACAGCGAGAATTTGAAAACGTGAAATATCGCAGAATAGAATTGCAAATGGTTTTCGTGGGGGTTGAATATCATTTCGGCAACCATTTCTGCATTATTTTCTACTGTGTGGATGGTTCGTCGTTTCCCCCACTCTAGGGTATATTCGAAAAAGGATTGTTAGAATCGTTTTTAACACCCACGAAAACCCATTACAATGGGTTTCAGCGAATATTGTGATTTTTAGCCACTTACCCTTTATTTGAAACCCTAATTTAGAAGTTGATAGTATCTCAATAATTTTTGCCCTAATCTGCATTAAATTTACAATTGAAAAAAAATGGTATCGATATCATGATTTCCCTTTGAGATTCAGCAAAGAGAAACGCAAAAGGTCATCGATTTTTTAAACATGCTCAATCTCACCCCTTACTTCAACCCCTACAATGAGCAATGTAGGCATTCTCACATATTTTCCTTCAATCCACGTAACATGAACTTTACTTTTAAAAAAATGTGTTGAGTTATCTCTATTCTTCCTTGTTATATTAGATTTCAAAACAGAAAAATGCAATTTAACCTATAGTGCGGCGCTGGTACTACACTAGGATTTCGATTTAACGTCGGTTACGGAGATACCCTCAGTGGCCTTCAGGTTGAATCGGAGTTTTCCGAACCGTTCTTCTCCTTCTGGCTTCTGACTCCTTATGGTGCCGCAACGTAAACTGCGCAATTCCGCTGACCTTGCAAGCGCTCCTCTCTCGCTCCCTTGGACCATCTCATCCGGTATATTAAGTTCCGGTAAATCGGAATCCCAGTGTAATGATGGAAGTGGTGAGCAAAATGTTTTCGTCACCAATGAGACCATTTTCTCACCGATGTTGGAGATTTTGCTCATGATATCAACATCGCGCACGATGCGGAATCGACCATTTTCGTTGTATGTAAACAGTGGCCAAACGGGGTGTTAGCATGTATGCGTAAAGAAGACGATTGTAAAACTAATTGATAATTTCTTCGTTTTTCTAGCCAAACTTTAGTTATTTCAACAAAATTATGTTTAATGCAACAAGAATCGAGTTTTTGTTGTTGAAACCCAATTTTTTTTGTTCAAAAAAATTAGTTAAAATAGCCAAGGTTTTGCTGACACAAACGAAAATTTAGCTGACTTTATAGCAAAATTTTTGTATTGGCCCAACCACTCTCCTTATGAACAAAATATGTGAAAAAATACATTCCTGCTCAGAAATACTCAATAGTTGAAAACAACCATATCAAAATAAAAACAATTCCCTTAAGAGTTCATGGTAAAAAGACACAACCATAGTTAATGCTGATAATAATAAAGAATAATTCATGTAGAAAAAATACATTTCCTGTATAATATATATATATATATATATATATATATTATTTTTTTTCTTAAAAGTGAAGTCCATTATTAGTATGTGTTCATACAGTAAGTGACAGATTAAAGGTGTCAAATCATCGAGCCTTCCTAAAAACAAAATATTAGAATAAGTAAAAATATTTTCAGATACAGTACTGTTTTCGCGGACTTTGAAATAAAGTATTGACAAAAAGAACTGCTGAAAATTTATCACTCAGGAAAATCCTTTTGATCCGCCAAAAAACGCTTACGTAATCGTTTACGCCACCTGTATATAGTGGAACATCATATGCAAAATAACTATTTTAGTGAATAATTATTATAAATAATTATTCAATAATAGCCGACATCCTCAAACGAAATGATTATTCAAATAAATAATTATCATATAATTTAATCGAATCATAAGTAAAATTAGTTCACATTGGACACTATTGGGTTTGTTACCATTTTTTTGAAGAACACCTTTTGCTAGCTCATTAGCGAAAAGCTCTCCACCAGTATTCTACTTTTTCTAAATACCTAAATATTTCAAACATTGAAAGAGAGTTCAGACTTTTTTGTCAATACTTTTTGCTAATGTTTTCGAAAATGGTACTGGATGTATGATTTGGAATATAAGAATATATACTTCCTTTTGATAAGGGTAGGTCATTTCCAAAAGATTATTGCCGCTGGCTAGTTTTTAACTTTCTGTGATGCGAGAACTTAGGGAAGAAAATATCCTACAGACTCTTAAAATCGATTTGCTCAATAATATGGTTCTATAAACATCTACTATTTTTAAGTTTGGTTTTTAAAAGCTTTTAAATTGCGCTATTCAACGCTCATCATTTTTAAAAACTTTCAGTTTGCATCGGTGTTATTAATTTACTTTAAAGAAAATAAAAGTTTTGAATTCGAACGTCTACAAATCGAAAGCATTTACAGATATTTTAATTTGAAGCTCTCATAATAAAACGATGAGTCACAAAAAAGCTATCAACTCGTTTTTATATATTAAAACTTATTTCTAAGAGAATATACGAAAAATTTATACAAATATCAAGTATTGATGTAATGTATATACTAGGAATATTTTCAAAATAATGAAAAACATCTATCAAGATTTTTTTCATTTTCCATTTTTCATTAAAACCATGTTTTGTAGATACAAATTTAATTAAGAATAAGGATTTATTACTGTATCAAACAATACATTCGTATCCATGGGATATTGATGTAATGTACTAGACAAATTTAATGGTGATTATATATCGAGAAAATTTTGTTATTATTAATAAATTGATAAAAAATGACCTTTGGCACATTAGAAACATGTAGAAAAATTGATTTCTGTACAGATTTAGATAATAATAAATACATGTGTTTAGTAACATTTACTCTCGCATTCACTCTTTGTTGGTTATTCTTTTAATTTTTTTCTGGAAAGTCGTAGTTTTCCACCGATTTTTTTAGAAACCGAGATATTGGATACAGTTTTTTAAGCAAAATTATGATTAAGGTAAATATTTTCAAAGAGTTTGTAAAGATGATTTTAAGTCGTATTATAAGACGATAATATTGTCAACAAAATATTTGTTGGATTATGTAGGGCAAGATTTTATCAACACATCAAGAAAATAATGAAAAAATTGCTGTATTATCATTATCAAAATAAACTGTTGCAACGACCATACAATTGACGCTACATTTTTTTCTGGTCCTAAGAGTCAAAGATATTGATTAATTAAAAAATGGACAAGATGATCCTATGCTTCCGCCGTTGTGAGCGATTGGTATTGATAAGCAATCCGACCAAGAAAAAAACGTGAGAAAGTCGTTAATTAGCCCTGGAGACTTTTCGGATAAATACAGAATAGGAACGATATGTAAAATTTCGCTAAAAGGTCTGACATTTTGGATTTATTTCAGTATTTTCCCAATGGCTATAGCTATTTATGGGTACATTTATTCACTATTCATTCAGTATAAATCACAATTTCACGAAAAATACTTTTCTAGAAATTACGGGAAACTATGAGGTAGTTAGTAGTTTGCATCTAGTCCTGCAGGAAAATTGGCGGACTGAAAAAAGAGATAGACTAGAGTCGTTTAGCAATTTCGGTATGACTAGCTAAACTTGTGAAAAATAGTTGATGGCTCATCCCGAATTTCGGGACCATGAGACACTTTGGTAAGGAGCATTATAGTTTGACCAGGGTTTTTAAACGTTTTAAAACGTGTCCTGGAAACACAACCCCATCTGGTTGACATGATTGTGAAGCACCAGAGGGCGTCAAAAAATATTCCTAAAATGTTCATGCATTGCTATACCCGGGACTAGAATTAATAAAAATATTTGGAAATTAGCAAAGTGGCGCTTATTTGGAAATTTTTCTGAATGTTTATTCACTTTTTTGTGATTTTTGACCTGCTAAAAATGAAACAATATTATTTTTGATTTTTTTTCTAGTAACTATTCTATTTAAACTAGCCCAAAAATAAAAAAAATTTTTTTTTTACATTCAGTGACGCTATATTTTTCCAAATGCATTTTCGCTTCCTAAACTTTAAATTCGCATTAACATTTTTTTTATCGATTGGTTTTCGAAATTTTGTATGTTTATTTTCGTCTAAAACAATGCCTTTTTTAACATTTCGGTTCATTGCACCTCAACTACTGAACTGATCAGGAAAGATCGCATTGATATTTGTAGCGGATTCAATGATCTTTACTTTCATATCTTTTGCTACCAGATTAGTTGTTTCTAACTTGAGATGGAGTTAAAAAATCATACAAGAAGAAAATAATAATATAATATGAAGCCCGAAATGAACGAATCCCTTCGCGTATAAATTCGACATACCAAACGCTATTTAATACTATTTATCGTTTAAAATATAATACCGATCCTTAAAAGTACGTCAAAACTTGTGTAGTTTTGAGTTGCAACAAAAATGAGCTTCACAGGCTCATTTTGAGAATGTTTGCAATTAACGACATTTTTTATAAATAAAATATAATTAAACAAATACTTTTTAATTTAAGCTGAGTGCTGACGAATCACGAAAGTCAACGTAGACTTTTTCGTACCGAATTTTCAAACCTCAAAATATCAATTGCTTCGCAATTTTCAAAATCGTTCTTTTGGGACTTTTATGATACTAAAAAAGTAAAAAAAACTGAAAGAAAGGTCTTCTCTACAAAACTCACTAGTAAACATTCCAAACAGAAAATTTGCAATTAGTGAAATTTTTTTAATGAAAATTAAATGAACCAAATACTTTAAATTGCGCTGCCAATATTGTGATAAAAGGTTAAAATAAGAAGAATCATGCGCAAAGTTACGGTAAAATAATCGAGCAAATTTATTCTGAGAAAAGTTAGCCTTCATACATCGAAAATAACCGGCGACATCGGATCATGCTCTCGCACCCATAATCTGCTGCAGCCGACTGACTGTTTGCATGGTGGTCTGATTCAGGAAACACATATAATGTATGAATCACACTCCCATAGTTCAGATTAAAGAAAGCCGAGCGAGGACCGCTGAAAATCAGACTCACTTCGTACACTCTTAAACACATATCAAATGATACAGATATGAATCGCTATTTTCAACACTCCCACTCGATGAATATCTGTATAAAATATGTTTCGCTTAACTTCTAATTCCGCTTTGATAAGTCAAACTTTGAAACTTTTGCTTACATAAAGCTTTTGTAAGTGGATCCGCTAATTTTTCGCTTGTTTTAACATACGTTACATTCATTTCCCCTACTCTTTGTTTCTCAGAGGTAAAATGATATTGAGTATCAATATGCTTGGACCGCTTAGAAGAAGCTGGATTCTTTACTAATACTATAGCAGCTTGATTATCACAATAAACAGATGTAGGCAGATTTTGAGTACAATTTAATTCAGTGAGAATACGTCGGAGCCAAACAACTTCTTTAGTTACAGAACATAAAGCAATGAATTCAGCTTCTGTCGATGAAGTAGCAACTGTGGATTGTTTCTTTGACAACCAGGCCACAGGACCATCATTTAAAAGACAAATCCACCCGGTGGTACTTTTTCGCGTATCTAAATCACCTGCCCAATCAGAATCGCAATATGCTTTTAAAACATTGTCTCCTGATGTATCCCCAAAAACAATACCATGATTTGAAGTGCCTTTCAAATATTTCAGTACTCGTTTAACTCCGTTCCAATGACTTGAATTTGGATTTTCTGCAAACTGACTCAAAACACTGATTATAAAAGCTAAATCAAGTCTTGTCATTACCATTAGAAACATAAGTGAACCAATTGCCTCTCTGTAAGGAAACAGTTCCTCGTTTTCTACATTCAAATCATCGTTTTTCGTAAATTTAATACTAGGATCAGCTGGAATAGAAAGCGGAGTACAATCAACATGATTGAACCTAATTAGAATCTTTTCAACGTAAACACTTTGATACAACTTTAAAATTCTAACATTCCTATCTCTCTCTATTTGTATTCCGACAAAACACTCAGCTTTTGAACATTTGATTTTAAACATCCGCCCAAGTTCAGCCAACAAATCATTCATTTTTGCTACATCATTACAACAAACGATTCCGTCATCCACATATAAAATCAAATACAAAGTTACCTTTCCATTTATCAAATAATACAAACAGGAATCTGCTTTTGATTGAACTAATCCATACTCACTTAAAAATTCCGTTATCTTTTTATTCCATTGCCTTGGGGCTTGTTTCAGTCCATATAAACTTTTCTTGAGTTGACAAACGCGATTATCTATCTCGAATCCAGAAGGTTGTTCCATATAAATTCTCTCATACAAAAATGCAGTTTTGACGTCGAACTGAGTCATTTCCAAATCTTCCGCAGCAGCAACTGAGAGCACCAACCTTATAGTGCCATACTTCACAACAGGAGCAAAGGTTTCCTTGAAATCAATACCTTCCTTTTGCGCGAAGCCTCGAATGACAAGTCGAGCTTTGAACTTGTCAATTGTTCCATCCGATTTGTATTTCTTTCTGAAGATCCACCTATTTGAAATAATATTTTCATTTTCAGGTCTGGGAACCAAAACCCACGTTTCATTTTCTTTCAGAGACTCCAATTCTTCGTTGATGGCTTGCTTCCACTGATTTGAATTTTCAGAATCTAATGCTTCTTGTACAGTTTGTGCTTCATATATAGCAAAAAGAGCCTCTGCTATTTCAGAACCAGTATTATAAACTTCTGATGTTAAAGATGTGCTTTTATTTCGTAGAAGATAAGGATCTCTTGGTATCGGCAGGCGCGGCTTCTTCGTCTTCTTCGTTTCTTCTTGCGTCAATTTATCCTTTGACCTCCCACTGGCTGTTGCATCTTCTACATCCTCTTCTTCTCGTTGATTCGTGATAATCACATGAGAAGGCTCAGTTTTCAACTTTTCATAAAAAATTACATCCCTTCGAATGTAGCACTTTCTTGTAGCTGGATCATAGACGCGGTAGGCTTTGCTTCCATCATTATAACCAACCATCAAACACTTCACAGAATTCTCGTCCCATTTGGTTCTTTGATCTTTCGTAACATGTGCGTAACACCTACTGCCAAAAATTTTCAGGTGTCCTACTGATGGCTTTACACCAAACCACTTTTCATATGGTGTGTACCCATTCAGTGTTTCCGTAGCTGTTCGATTTTTGACATTAACAGCCGCTGCAGTAGCTTCAGCCCACAAATATAGGGGCAAATTTCTTGCATGTATCATCGATTTTGCAGATTCTACAATCGACCTGTTTTGTCTTTCAATAAATCCATTCTGTTCCGGTGCCCTTGGAGTAGTTGTTTCGTGCTTAATTCCCGTAGATAGCAAAAATTCTTTAACAGCTTCATTGCAGAATTCCGTTCCACAATCAGTTCTCAATCTTTTTACATAGTGTCCATCAGCCTGAACGTAAGAATAAAATTCCTTCAAACACTTTAGAACTTCCATTTTATCTTTCAAAAAATAGACAAAACAGTACCTAGAAAAATCATCCTTCAGTAGCAAGAAATAATTTGATCCTCCAATCGAAGGCTGGCTCAAATTCCCGCAAACATCGGCATGAAAAATCTCTCCAGGTGGTGTAGCACGGACGGCTTCTCATTTCGGAAATTTTGTTCGGTGTTGCTTGCTCAATACACATCCCTCGCAAAATGGATCTTGTTCCACAGAGTCATCAATTTTCAAATCCTTTACCGTAGAGTTCTTTGACATGTATCGCAGAGTTTTAAAATTGACGTGGCCTAGTCTTTCATGCCATTTTACAAAGGTTTCTGCTTCTGTCAAATTTGTTTCAGCTGCTCCCACTGGCTTAAAATTCATTTTGTAAAGTCCTTTATTGTGTCTCGTCCCATCAACTATCAGTCGATTATTTTTATAGAAAGAAACATTTAGACCTCCTTCTTTGAAAAAAATTTCCATACCTTTTTCCGATGAACGTCCTATTGAAAGAAAATTTTTCTTGATATGCGGTACATACAAAACATCTCCAATCGTGTGTTTCGTGTGAGTTCCAGAGTCATTTTGCACTTCAACCTCAATGTCACCTTTTCCTTTTACACAAAGAGAATTACCATCTCCCACTAACACAGAATATTCATTATTTAAAAATTTCTTCAAATTTTTAAACCAGTCTTTTCTGAACGACATATGCTCACTTGCACCTGAATCAGCAAACCATATGTCTTCATTCATTTGAGCCAATGAAGTTTCGGCTTTGAACAATTCAGCCGAACTTCCAGAATCTTTTTGACAATCTTGATCCTTAGTCTTTTGAGCCACCAAAGATTCACTTTTGTTATTAGCCTTTTTCTTAATGCGACAATCACGTGCCCAATGACCAGGCTTTTTACAGTAGTGACACAAGCCTTTTCTTTTTGTGGAGCTTCCTTTCTGATCAGTTTGTTTTCCTTTTGCGTAGAATGCTTCGTCTTTTACCTCTTTTGATAAACTCAACTCTCGCATCTTCAGCCGGCAATCTTCGTTGACTAAACGATCCGTCAATTTTTCAACGGTTTGATCCGTACGAGGAACAGCGTACCAGGCTGTACGCACATTATCAAATTTTGGTGGTAAGCTGGAAACAATCTTAGCTATAACAACTGCCGTCTGTTGTTCCATGTTCGTATCTTTCAGGCGTTGTGCCAGTGAGACAACTTTTGCAATGTGATCAGCCACTGAATCCTTTGGATTCATTTTTGCATTTATGAACTGATTCAAGAGCACTTGTACAGACTGATCACTTTTTTCAGCATGTATCATTTGTAGTCTCGCCCACATTTGCGCTGCTGTAGAACAATCTGTCAAATATTTTGAATGATCCAGTTCCAGACCTCTCATTAAAAATGCCTGTGCTGCAGCATCCTTTTCTTCCCATGCAGCAACTTCTGTTGCATCTGCAGGCCTTGGAGTGGATCCATCGATGTACCTCTTCAGTTTATTCTCCACCATATAAATTTGCATTTGACGTTTCCAGAGTTGATAATTTGTCCGTTAAAGTGATGAATGTGATACATCTTTGCTTCAGCCATTCTGGCTCACAGAAAATCACTTTTCACAACAAATTACCGAACTCAACGCCACTTGACTTTCTTCACAAGTTGCACTCTATCTTTCACAGTTTATTTTTTTATTTTTACATTTCAGTAACTTTACACAGACTCTACTTTCTGAGATGCAGCACTGGGCCCATAACCTATTGTGATAAAAGGTTAAAATAAGAAGAATCGTGTGCAAAGTTACGGTAAAATAATCGAGAAAATTTATTCTGAGAAAAGTTAGCCTTCATATACATCGAAAATAACCGGCGACATCGGATCATGCTCTCGCACCGATAATCTGCAGCCGACTGACTGTTTGCATGGTGGTCTGATTCAGGAATCACATATAATGTATGAATCACACTCTCATAGTTCAGATTAAAGAAAGCCGAGCGAGGACCGCTAAAAACCAGACTCACTTTGTACACTCTTAAACATATATCAAATGATACAGATATGAATCGCTATTTTCAACAGCCAAGAACATCAACTTCAACCTAGTCGTAACCAAATGCCTCAAAATAACCCGAAAGTAACCTGGAAAGAGCGATATGAAGCCTGGTACTATTGCGAATTATATGGGGTGATTAGACAAAGGATTCACTGGAAAACTCTGTAAATCTCAGATTTTTCTGTTTATATCTTTAGAGACATTCATCTCGAAAAATATAGAAAATCAGTCTGAAGTCTCCATTTAAAGAAAATGTTTTCATATCACAAGAATTTCTGTTGAAAATGTAAATTTTTAATTGAAAATTGATCTTTTCTAGTTAACAATTCAACTAGTTAGTGGAGAATTATTATTTTGATTGAATTTATCTTTGTTCTATTAAGTTAACATAATTCTTGTTTGAAATGTCAACTATAACATTTTTCTTCGGGAATAATTCATCTTTCTTTTTGCCAAATGTAACAATTTTATTGAAAATTCATCTTTTTTGGCAAAAAATGTATCTACTTGGTTGTGAATGAATGTTTTGGTTGAGGATTCAACTACTTTTCGTTGAGAAATCATCCTTTTTGTTAGAAAATTTTACCGCGGTTCTACTGGGGGCTATTGACATTTTTTTGAGATGGCAGTTGTTCTTAGTGGTACCCTGCGGTGGTTGTTTAACTTTTTTTTAAATTATATATGTATATTTCTTGTGATATTCAAAATTTCAAAGAGATTCTACATACACCTGTATCATCAATTTCGCGCTATGCGCGCAAACAATTTTTCGTTTTAAGGAGAAAACCATTTTTAATGAAAATAAAAGTTTCGAATAAATATTTAATCTTGAATTGATTTGTTTTTAAGGTTATATAAAATTAATTTCCTTAGATTAAAGATTTGTTGGATTCAACCAATTTTTGTGTGTTTAAAACGGCGAAATGAGGTTTCTTCAGTTTCAACAAGTGAAGTATTGACGTTGCCTTTTATTGTTCCAGAAACTAATGTCAAGTCAATGTCAAGTAAAAATTAAAGCCTTGGCAGATATAACGTTGGATCGAAAAAATAGACTTACTTCCAAGGATTTCCTATATTGCGTTGTAGTAGTATACATCTTATTGAACATACAGTATTATTATTATCATACCATTAGGCCATTTCCCTTTCGGGGTAGGCGTGACTTGCTCGGTTGGAAATATATGTATATTATATTATGTCATGTTACATTAAATTGTATTAAATTACATTATATTACATAGATTTAAATTACATTACAGTAAATTACATTATTTTGCATTAAATTATGTTACATTGCATTACATTATATTATATATTGTCATATTATTACACATTGTTATTGAAATTATTATGAAAATTCAAATTTTTTCCTGTTTCTCATGTACCAGCTTGTATAAATGTTACAAATTAGTTGTTTTTATATTTCACGGTTTCAAAATTCGAAAAATGAACCAATCTTGATGAAATTGTTCATGAATGGTTAAACGTGTATTCTGTTAGTTTATAGTTCATATTACAAAATTTTCAAGATAATTTAAATACTTGGGTTTTCACGAAAAAAATGTTTGATTTATTTCAAAATAGCGACCATAACGTATCAAGCGAGAAGTTTTTCCTTCTCTACATAAATATATGTATATTTCAGGATAACTACTCAATTCTAAGCAAAGCATTATCATTTCCTAGTTTTCTTCTTGTAAAAAAAACTTTTTCCAGTTATTTGAATTACTAACAAAAACTTTAAATTTTGATTCATACCTTTCTGCTGTCTAGTCCCAGTCTTGGCGCTATCTAGGAGTTCGTTACGAATTTGAATATATAAAAATTGTCCAGATTTTAGCTAGTTTCTAGACAGAATCACGTTTTGGACTTGAAAAAAAATTACAGAAGTGAATCCAGAAAATAATAATTTTTGAATGAAAGATTTAGGAAATTACAATACACAATTGCACAAATGCTCAAGCAATAATTAATTATACACTAATACATATTTTAGATAGTAAACAATAATTGTTGAAGGTGAAAGAAATCTTAATACGAGAACTGTATTCTTAAGAACGATTTTTTTTCAAGAATGCTTAAAAACATTTTCTTTTAATTGAATTATATAGTGAAGTTATAATAAATTTATATTTAATTCATAATAATCATAATATGTATAATGCTATGTATAATATTAATGATATTCCAAAAAATGAAATATTCTAAATGATTTATTTAATTTATTTTAATTATTTATTGATTGCGTGAATGATAATGAAGCCTCAAGTGTTAAATTATCATTTGAAATAAAAAACAATCATTATTTCGTAGCCTAATCGCAAGTAAAATCATACAAACTTAATTTTTTTCAATGATTTATTCACATATCAAGCACTTTTATTGTTTAACCAATTGGTCATGTTTTATTGAAATAATTATCAGGATGTACTGAATTGAAATTCATATCCGACCAAAATGGAAAAAAATTTAACGTTTAGATGGCCGAGGTGTTAAGGCGACGGGACAAAGTTACAACAATATAATAGGAAGTTACATCAGAAGTTCGACACCCGGCGTATGTAAAGTGATATGCGGAAACTTATTTCTTGATTTTTTCGTGTATAAAAACTTTTTTTATATTTTTAATTAACTGCAAAATCTATATATTGGACTTTTTATGCATAAAAAATAATTATTTAATTTAATTATTCATTATTTTTTATCAAAATAGCCGATCTGTCTAGAAACTAGTCGATCCGAGCGTTACATCCCAGTCTAGCCACTGGACAGACAGCCTGTGGCGCGCCAATGTCGACTCAAGGCGGACTAGACAGAAACAGTAAAGCGCCACGAAATTTTTCCACACGGGCATGGGTCAAAACACTAGTACCATGGCTCAAGTCTTGAATAAGTTTTTGCCCATAGTTCGCCCATAGTATGGCTGGAGTATGGCTTGTGTCCGAATCCCATGGTAAAATTATGGGAAATTACGAAATGCATTGAAACAATATCTTAGGCCAATTTTATAACGAACTCTGTCAATTATATGGCTGTAAGTTGGCCCAACTTCAGGCCAACCACTTTACTCTGGATGCGAATTTTCATCCGCTCAAAGTTAGGCCAACTTTGTCGAAGGTCGGTCGAGATATCGAAATGATAAATATCGACCAATTTCGTTTGCCGACCATTGTTCCAAACCGCAGGGACCCGACCGAAACTTTCGGAACGAAAGTTTCGTTCGGGTCCCTGTTCCAAGCATGAAGGAATAGTAAGGAGTAGTATCCCTCTAAGTGGGGAGTGGGACGAGCGACATCCAAGAATTCGTTAATGCATGCCACGAATGAAAACTCGTATGCTGGCCCGTGCACATGCGCACTGGCGGTTGCCATGCCAAAGATGTCAACACGCGTTTGAAGTTTTGAACATGTGTATTGAACGAATATAACCAACATACATGTGCATCGAGATGTCAAAATATAACATAGGGGAGTGGGTATAACATGTGACTGCGAAAACATTTCTGCGCATGTGCACGAGCCAGCATACGAGTTTTCATTCGTGGCAAGCATTAACGAATTCTTGGACGACCCTTGTCCCACCTCTGCTCACCAAACACATAGCGTGATACCACTTCTTACTATTCCTTCCGGTGCACACGAACTGCGCCAGTGGTCAGAGTTTTACCTGCTAGCCAGAGGGCCCTCTTCCTTCGCAGACTGAACTGCGCCAGTGGTCAAAATAGGATAATATTGAAATAAATTGACCCTGTCCTTTGTACGTGATGATACATAAAATACCAGATATGAATTTTCTTAATTATGCAATTGGTAATATAGAAATATTATATTCAAAATCTGCGATTTTTGGCGACTCCAACGATATTTTATTCGCCCTAATAAGTTAAAATTTGGATTAAGAGTCCTATTTCCCTTTCGTAATATTAAAGAGACAGAAAAAGTTTTCCTTTTGAGAAACGCCGTAACCAGATTAAATTTTTTCAGCTTTTTAAGCGTTCATTTATTTTTAATGGACCCCTGTTTTCAAAAAATAAAAGAAGGAATAAATCACGTATAAATAAATGGAAAAGCGGCAGGAGTTTGGAAACTCATAAATGTAACACTTATCGAAATTTTTCAATGCATTTTTACCAGCAGAAAACCCTCAACCTCAAGTACGTTCTAAAGTTATTTTTTGAAAACAAGGGTGCATATTATACATGAGCTATCGCCTACAGAATTTTAATCAAAATGTTTTAAAAAACTGGAAAGACCTACAAAAAGATAAAAAAGTGACATATATATGGAAATATCAAAACTATGAAAATAATATCTTTTTGAAGAATATTTTGTCAACGCTCGAGTTAAACGATTTTATCAATCGGCACCAAATTAATTAATAATAATGTTTCTATATTGATATTATTGACATATTTGTACAATAATATTAATAATTGCATAATATATGATATATTCTATATATATATATATATTCGTCGTGGGTGTGGTGAGCCCACACTTGTAGTTATTTACTACAAGAAACTATCCACCCCGAAACACTACCCTAATCGGGTAGTATCACGCCTACCCCGAAAGGGGAATTGCTTAATGGTAGAAATATATGATACATGATATGATATTATATGGCATTCTTTGTCACTGCCCTTTAACTAAAACTGAAATTCTTTTTGTTTTAGAGGAGGACTATTTTTATATACCACTGATAATATTTATATGTTTAATGCAAAAAAATAAATAAATATATTGCAATTTTAATTTCTAGCTAGAACATATAGTAAAGAAACAGAAAATAAAAGTCAGTTTGAAATTACACATTGTTTTTCATGGGAGGAGTATTTCAAGATTCCATGCCCATTGTGCAGTTTTCGTGGGAGAAGCACCTGAAAATACCTCTGGCGCACTTCGTGCTAGCTGAAAACTACCTACTTTTAGACCCTTTACCGACTGGCGCAGTTCAGGTTTCAGTTTGGCAGGGAACCTTTTAGGTTGGACCTGAGGTTTAAAGGTTCCCTAAGGGTTCGAGTCCGCACTGGACCCTTTAATTCCTTAAGGGAAGATTCCGGGCCCGAAACTTTTAAATTATTAAATTTCCGGATCCGAATCCGGACCATTTAAATTCTTATGGCGTCGGCTACGGACCGGACCCTTCAGGAACCCGTTACTATCGGATCCAACCCAAAAGGTTCCTTGTATTATATTTGAG
Source organism: Andricus quercusramuli (assembly GCA_932178445.1). Classification (NCBI taxonomy): domain Eukaryota; kingdom Metazoa; phylum Arthropoda; class Insecta; order Hymenoptera; family Cynipidae; genus Andricus; species Andricus quercusramuli. Next base: position 25,048 of record CAKNXH010062698.1, read on the forward strand.
AAATTAGGCGATTTGAGAGAGAGAGAGAGAGAGAGTTCACTTCGAAGTATTGAAATTATTGAGTTAACTTGAGATTTCGCAAAAGTTTTCGGTACATATGCCTGCGTTCAATGGTACATATGCCTGCGCAGTAAATTTTCACGACATTTATAACTACGTTGTGCAGTCACATCGAACTTACAGGTGCGCAGTTTAGTACGCGGTTTTTATGGATGCGCAGTAATGTAAGGAGTTGCTTTTATATGCGCAGTAGAATTGCATAGCACCTAAATCTGCGCTGTAGAATTCTATGAAACTTACGGATGCACGGTACAGTTACACGGCAGTTATGGTTGCACTATAAGGTCAGGGGCACTTATAGATGCACAGTGCAGTTACATAACACTGCCATCTGCGCAGTACAGTTATATAACATCTACGGGTGCGCAACAGTTGCAAGGTATGTACGGCTGCGCAGTAGGGTTAGGGGGTACTTATAGATGCGCAATTATAGAATTCACACGGAGAAAAATGGATGTTCAAATGTAGATGTTCAAAGGGTAAGACTGTACCGCCTAATATGCAGATAGTCATGCCAAACATCTACTATCTTTTTGAGATGTTAGGTGTAAAAATATTTTTATGTTAAACTGAAACACATTCAGATGTTAAAATCGTCTGAGCGCATGCGCATCGCGCATTGGAATTTCACGACTATATTTGACTGCTATATAATTTCGATATTATAATTATGGAATACTACAATTTATGACCATTTCCAATGAATCTAAATTAGCCATCCTTAATTAAAACTAGATAACGACTTTTGTCTGTCTACACGACGAAACAATGTTCTCAAGTTTGAGGTTATATTGACTCGAACACATTTCAACATTTGACATTTGACAAAATGTTTGTAAATTTATATTAAAATATGAGTCTAAGTAACCTCAAATGGATAGAATTTTAAATGCAGATCACAGATCATTCGTTCTCAGCTTACTTACCCCGTTTTTACTTTGTATTTTGAATTGAAAATATTAAGCATAACCTCAACTAGACTGAAATGTATCATCTGATCGACATTTCATACCTTTTATCTGGTTTTCGTTCATGTACGAACATTCAAGTTTAGTTTTAAATTCACAAATAAGTCCACCAATTAATTCCTTAAATTCTCAGAAATAAGTAAATTCCTCAATTATTTACAACCGTTATTTGACATAACCATACATGTAAGATTTCGGATATTTCAGGTTAACATTTTGGATGTTACAGAGTAACATCTCACTTTTTAATATCTACAGATACTAAGTTTGAACATCTATATTGCTGTCCTATAGTTAAACATAAAATATGTTAACCCTGAAGATTTATATGTTACGTTTAAACATCCATTTTTCTCCGTGCATGGAGAGTCAGTTCATAATCATGGCCCATTGTAACTGTCACGTTCGGTCCGCTCATCTGGCCCTCAGTGAGGCTTTAAAAAATTTAGAAAACACTTGGGTCAGTATATTTGAATTCACAAAATTTATGGAACTTACGGAATTAATGTAATTGGAGGAAGTCACAGAATTAATTAAATTTACGAAATTCACGGAATTCTCGAGATTCATTTCATGAATCAGTGAATTCCATAAATTGAGTGTACGTCATAAATTTAGTGAATTCTTTGAATTCATAGAATTCCGTAAATTCTTTGAATTTCATGAATTCCGTAAATTCCAATAATTTCATGAATTCCGTGAATTCCAATAATTTAACCAATTCCGTGAATTCTATGAATGCCGTGAATTTCGCGAATCATATGAATACCGATAATTCCGATAAATCAGTGAAATCCATGAATTTTATGAATGCGCATCTGTAATTACCCCTAACCTTATTACGTAGTCATAAATGCCTTGTAAGTGTATTGCTCAACTGCAAGTGTCATAGAACTCTACTGCTCAGACATAAGTGCTATGTAACTCTACTGCGAATCTGAAAGTAACTGCACTGCTCATCTATATGCATCCTTCGATCTTACTGCGCAGCCATGGCGTCCGTGTGACGGTACTGCGCACCTGTAAGTTTAATAGAACTCCACGGCGCAGATGTAAGTGCTATGCAACTCTACTGCACATCTAAAAGCAACCCGTTACCTTACTGCGCAGCCATAAGAGCCGGTTGAAGGTTTCCCCAGAAGATGGGCCGACGAGACGGCGCGGGTAGCCAGAGTCAAGGTGGCATGGCAGTGAGAAGGCGTATTGAGGAGAGCGTCACGACAGAGCGAACAACGGAAGCACTATTGAAAACGAGGTATTTCGGACACGAGCAAGTCCAGACTGAGGAATCGCTGTGCTGGTCCTCGGGACTTCGGATTCCCTGGGGGAATCAGTTCCGTCAAGTATGCGGCCCGGCAACCCTTCCGCGCAGGGATGTACCGAGTCCCGCGTTATGGTAACAATTCTCTTACACCCCCCTCCCCCGCGGGGTTTGGGTATATACCTTTAATTTCCGTTATGTATATGTCCAAGTCTGATATAGTCGCAAAGAAGGCATTTAAACAAAAGTTTGCAAATCTGCTGTTTTCCTCTTGAGGGTTGCTTTAATAATTTTAAGTCTAGTCAATAATCATCTTTCGGTTTCATTAGTATAAGTAAATTTGCCTGTTGGAGTCTGAGGTCGTAAAGTTTTTCTCAATTTAAATCGTTTTTCGTTGTCATTGTTGTATGTAAATAAATTTGAGTAATAATTATTCGCGAAATTGATATGATAGTTCTTTACAATTGTCCCTATTATTGTGCTTTAGGTTCCACTTCTCTCGTCGTTTTTTCGCTTCTGATCCTCCTCCATGGTTATCTTCTTTCTGAAACAAATATGAAAAGAAAAACGAAAACTCCGACCATGCAGTCGATTGTCGTGGAGATTTCTTGTTTTTAGAGTCGATTGTTCTTTGAGTTTGTTTTTATTTGAGTTTAATTGTTGTTGTTTTATTTAGTTATTAATTATTGAAATTGTGAATCACATTAAAACTATGTAACTTAGTTTATTAACAAAAACGCAGAGTCAATTTGTTTGCTATTATAGAATTTTGTATGCTGCGTTCCACTGTTTGTACTTTCTTTCTAAGGTTTATATTTATAATAAATTTGAATTTAAAATTTGAAATTTAAAGATTTTTCGGGTTTCAATCATGCGCGAAACTCGAAAAATCTATAAATTTCAAATTTCAAATTTCAAATTTAAATTAATTTTAATGAATCATCGTAAAAGTATTAAATCTATTATTGTTTATATTTCTTGTATTTCTTATGAAGTTATCGTCTTTTTCTTTCTTCTCAAATAAGATTGCTTCTGTTTTGTATTAGGAGTCAAAATGCTGTTATCTTTCAAATGTTTTGTTAGAGTCATTTTAGAGTAGTTGTGTTCAGAGACTTGTTTATAGTTTTTCGAGTTCATTTGTGTCGTTACTCTGAGATACTCTCGTGCGTTTTTTTGGAACCTAAATGTCCTGCTTGCATGTCATTTCTGTAAAACTAGAGTTGTGAATCTCTAATTAACCATTTTTCGTGTTCTTCCGGTCTTTTTTTTTAACTTGTCTCATTTTTGTTGAGTACCAGTCATCTATTTTGTCGTCTACGTCCGCTTTTTCAGTACTACATTCTAATGCGAACGCTATATTTTTTGCTATTTCTCCTGATCTCGAGAGAGCATCGGGGATAAAATTTGAGCTTCCTTTTCGATATATGACCTCATAGTCATATTCGAGTAGTTTCAATGCCCATCTGGCTAATCGGCCGGTGGGTTTTTTAGGTGATGCAGCCACGTCAACGTTAAGTGGTCCGTGATTACACTGTTAGAAATATGTTGAAAATTCAACCACTTTTCTACCACTTTTGTGGTTGAAATCTCGTTCATCCACGGAATTGAAATAAAACTCATTAAAATGTAGTTGAAAATTCAACCAGACGTTTGCACATACACAATGTCTGCTCGCAAGGAGTTATTTCGTACGTTTGTGTCGTGAGATCTATGAAATCAATAAAGGACATAATATTCGGAAAAAGAAGCAGCTTTAAAGAAGAAAAACCAAAGGTACGTTAGAATAATATTATCATAATGGAACATTTCATTCGCACAATTGGTACTGACTGCTGTATGCATTTTTAGGATATGTTTACCTAATTTAATTTAAATATGTTTACCTAATGAGACGTGCAACTCATTATGGTAATATAATTGCAACGTACCTTTTGTTTTTCTTCTTCAAAGCTGCTTATTCTCCTAAATATTATACGCATTTTGTTAATCTCATGGATCACACGAGACAAACGTACGAAATAACTCACTGATGATTCCTTATCAGAATTCTTCCGGTATAGTTAATGAATTTCAAAGCACAGTATTTTCCGGGAATCTTAATGGGTTTTATTATAGATTTTTGAAAAATTATAATCTCTTTGAAATTCACTAACTGTGCCGGATACAATTTTTTTCTCGTTTCTGAAATTTCAATTACATGTTGTTGAAATTTCAACTGCATGGTTGAAATTTCAACCACTGCATGGTTGAAATTTCAACAACGGTAATTGTATAAAACTTCAACCACATGTGGTTGAAAATTCAACCAGATATTTCTAATAGTCTACTTTAAAGCTATAGCCTTCCAAATATGGCCTACATTTCTACTTGCGTAAGCGATTACGCAATTTACGCCGTCGATCGTTTGAGTAAGTAGTAAGTAGTACGGCTCTCAACCCCGTATTACTTGCGTCGATTCCGAGTGCGAAAGGTTAAGTAAAATCTGGACATGTCAAAATTGGTGCTGACGTCAGTAGGTCTTTAAATTTCTGGAGAGCCTCGTCTTGTTCTAACCCCCAATCCCATGGTTTGTCTTTTTTAAGTAGCCTGTTCATCGGCTCTATTATTTCGGCAAAGTGTGGGATGAACTTTCTGTACTAAGTTGCCATCCCTATTATGCGCTGTAATTGTTTAATATTTTTAGGTTTCGGGAATTCTAGGATTGGTTAAATTATTTCGTCGTCTATTTGGAGTCCTTTATCGTTAACTTTAAAGCCTACGTATTTGAATTCAGAGCAGCCGAACTCGCATTTGTCCGGGCTGATCTTTAAATTTGCATAATTGGTTTTATCCAATACGATATTTAAATATTTTAAATGGTCTTCACAATTTCGAGTAACACTCACTATGTCGTCTAGATATAAAAAAACGTTTGGTTTCAAGTCTGAGGTAATAATTTCGTCCATAAATCTCTGGAAAGTGGCTGGAGCATTGGTTAAACCAAATGGCATCCTTTTAAATTGATATATGCCTTTTCAAGGGACTGTGAATGCTGTCATTGGTTTTGAGCAGCCCTATGCAATGCCCATGGAGAATATACATAAGGAGTCTAAATTCCTGTACATTAACCCTTGAAGTTATCCCCTCTCTGTGATAACATTAAGAATGAGGGGGGTCGCTGAAGACCCCAGCAGAAATTTCTTTATTGTAACAAGGATTTTAAATATTTTTTCACGAAAATTTTCTTGGATATACTTTTTTATATCCTTTATAAGATAAAACAAGTTAATATATTTATTTTTGATTTTAACATATGAAAAGAATTGAAAACTAAGAAGAAATGGAAAAAATGACTCGTGATTAGAAAAAGGCGGGGTCAAAAAGACCCCAGGGATAACTTTAAGGGTTAACTTCCCCCAAAAACGAGCATTTTTCTGTCGGATGTACAATAACACATCGAAATGCTAGATCTTTTCGAGCGCGGTGCTAGGGTGGTAGGCGTAACGATGGCCGCCATCATGGTTTGTGTAAATATAACCTGCGATATAACCCAAAACAAAAATACAAAATTTCTATATGGCTAAAACAATTTGTAGAAGCAATTCTAGAATATTGGAATGTAAAAACTTTTATGTCCAAGTGGAAGTCCGATATCAGTTCTGTGATGTGTATGCGTACAAGATTGAAAACTGATCAGTTATATACCATTTATTGTTTTCCACATTTGTGCAATAAATCTGAAATACCTACCACGTCCAATGCAGGATCACTTCAATTACATAGAATCACTGATATTCCGAAATAAGTACAATAAATTTTCTGCGTTTTAATAATAATTTATACATTTCTATGAAAATCACATTGGTAAATAATGTAAGAAGTCAACATATACGGCGGCCATTTTTCTACGTGCAACACTAGCGCCATAACTCGGGCAGTATTGTAAACCTTTTTATCAAGGCTGAGATTGTAACCAAAAAGGTTGGGAGGCCCTAAGTTGGGCTAGGAGGGGAGGGGGTGAGTTTCATATACCCTGAAAAAAGGTGAGGAGGCCGGGCCTCCATGGCCTCCATACATTCTCAACACTGCTTTTTACACGACAAAAATTTGCTTATTTTTGGTCACATTACTTTGGTCTCCTTATGTCTATTCTCCATGCCACCGCCCGTGTATTTCGGTTAGTTCACGCAGCTGTTCGGTGTAAGCTGAATTGTAGGTGGCGCTGGGTGGCATGTAAACCTGAATTTGCCAACAAATCGCGAATTGGAGATGGTGGTGAATTCGTGTAAATTCGTGAAAAGTAATAAAGTCTTCATATATCCTATTAGTCCTAATTCAGCGAAATTTTTTTAGGGGATCTAATTTATTTGAATTTCGTCGACACGAATTATTATAACTATTATAATTAATTATTATATTACAATAATTATTTTGGTTATCTGTGTTTTCATTCGTTTTTGTATTTAAATCCTGTCCTTTTTCTGAGCTAGAACTTCTTTTTTTTTCTTGTGAATTCCTATTAATTTTAGTTAATTTTTATTAACGTAGTACGATTTTTGAAAATTTTGTTCACTATTACTATCTTCTGAGTTATTTTCTGTTTTTTTTTTCTGTGGGGAATTCAATCATTGGGTTGCTTTGACCTTGATTTGAGCCTAATGACATTTGGTTGAAGATAGGTAACATTTGGTAGTAGGGGTTTTACAGATACCTGGGTCTATTGTTTGTGAATCTGGGTAGGTAATTTGGTTGGAATCTAGGTTGAGAATTTGGTTGAAAACTAGGTCGAAATCTAGGTCTGAAATTTTGTTGGTATTGCTTTGGAAAAAGTGGAGATGGAAGTCCAAATGGTAAAAATGGAAATCGATTTTTTTATTGATTTATACCCTGGTATTTTTAGTTTTGTTGTCCGCTTTTCTTATTATTTTGACCGTATTATTTTCCTTTTGATCATCTTTGTTATGATCCGAATTATTCTTATCTCCACTATTGTTACTTCGTTTTTGTTCCAGTTTATCCTCCGTTTCAGATTCAGTAACTTGTAAGACTTGCCCTCGAATTTTTGATTTGGCTAGCTCAGTTTCCCACTCCTTACCTAAGTCTTCTAAGTCTTCAGAAGTTTCGAAATCGTTTCTTTTTGTATACAATTTATATTCTATTCTGAGGTTTTTATACGCTCTACTCTATGTGCATTAGGGAAAACACCCGCGAGATTATTTTCAATTATCCAATTCAACAGCTTCATCGGATTTTTGATCAATCTCTCATCTGTCTTGAGTCTTCAGCATTGCAATGAATTGTTTCAGCTTGTCATACAGACTTACCTCTGAATCATTGGGATAGAATATAAGTATATTATCAACAGACTCCTTCAGTGATTCATTGTCAATGACGTCTAATCGAGTGAGAAAACCGAAGATGTTCGTAATATTCTCATGAGTTGAGCTTTGTTTTTCCAATTCCACCCGCAAGTTATCAAGGATGACATGAAAAGTAGTCACCTGGAGTTTCTCTTTGCCATGTAATTCATTGTATCCAATGCAACCATCTGAGTATTTCTCAGGAATTTTACGCTTTCTGATGTATTCATCCGACCATTCTTTACTAATGCACGGGCACATATTCTTCACTTTTTCTTTAATCGTTTCAAAGTCTTCTCGGAGTTGATAAGTGAAAGTTATCAACGATTTAAGCATATCGTGAGCGGTAGCCAAATCAAATTCACCTCTTTGCAAATAAATAGTGGTAGCAATGAATCTGTTCAATACCCGCTGCCAAAAAACAGTAACGAAATCGGTCTCTAACTTCGTTAATTAATTAATTAATTAATTCACTTTAGCTCAATGACGAGTATCAGGACTCTCGTTTTCATCTTTCAAAATGTCAGTCAGTGCATCTCCTTCTTAATAATCTTTTCCACCGATGGGTTGAAGCCACAAAGATTGCATATAATCATTGGAGAACCGAAAAAATGTGAAAGCTTCCAAGCATGATTTTTGACTACAGCCTTCAACTAAATTCAATGATTGATCAACGCATGGGATATGAAACGCCAAAATATTCAAATCTTTGATTCGAGCTTGCTGTTCGGAATATTTTCCTGACATGTTAGCAGCATTGTCATATGTTTGTGCTCTGCAATTAGCTATGTCAATATTTCCTTTTTCTAAAAACTGCAATATTGTCGAAGCAACAGATTCACCAGTATGGCTTTGAATCGGGATGAATGTGAGGAATCGTTCATAAACTTTACCGTTCAGACAATAACATATTACAATTTATAACTGGTCGATGTGGGAAAGATCTGGAGTTGAATCAGCAATAATTGAAAAATATTTTGCTCTTATGATTTCTTTGAGAATGTGCTTCAATACTTGTGCAGAAATTACAGTGATAATCTCCTCACAAATCGTTTTTGAGAGGTACGTCATACTTCTTCTGCCCTTATTACCATAGTTTTCAATATGTGCTTTGAAAACGGGATCAAATTTCTCTATTACTTTTAAAATTCCGAGATAGTTGCCACTGCCTAATACACCGAATACTTCATGGTTACCCCTAAATGCAAGCTCTCTTATTAAGAGAAATCGAACCACATCAACAACACGTTTCAAATTTTCAATTCAGTATTTCTCTTTTGATTCTATTTGCCCTAAAAAGACACTATCTACACGCTTTTCATTGTTCGATCGATTAAGCCACTTCTTTGAGCAGTGATGGTGATTAGGACTGCGCTCATGGCTGCGTACTTTTTCCTCACTCTTCTTCTAACTCGAAAATCCATCTTTTTTGAAAGAACTAGACGTTGAATCATAATTATTGAATGAATTGCAAACAAAGCAATACACGTTCCCAGTTGATTCAGAGTACATCAATCACCAGCGGTCATGTTTTTCTCCATCGATCAAAGTTCTTACGAAGAGTTGGGAAGATACAAATCTTTCTTGATTTTTATAGTTTCGCACAGAGGATGGGAAATTGGTGTCAACAATAGGGTCACCGTTATTAGGGATTGGAGTAGGATCATTGGTTTGATCAGAACTTGTGTTCGTAATGGGTACACATGCTATTACTATTCATGCTTTTTATGCTATTACTGTCCATGCTTTCATTGTCCATGCAATTGACATTAGGAGGGTTATTTGATGTTCCATCAAATCTTCTTGGGGAACTGAATTTTCCATCGTGTTATTTTTGTTCAATGGAAAATAATTAGTTAATTTTTCAATTTTTGCTTCGTTCCCCTTTCTCATTATCTTGGCTTTTCGTTTGGAAGCACCAGACTCGAACTTGCGGGTAGACATTGTTGAATGAATTTCTTAGAAAGAACTTTCTAAAGCTGAAAATTTTGAAATTTGATCCACTGATTAGACAATAATTGTATAATGAGACCTATATTTGAGAAAAATATAGCAACATAACCTCCAAATTTTGTAACATTTTTGGATGAGTTTTTTCTGCTGTAAATTCGTACTTACACCATGAGGAATCTTATCTTGACTCACTCGCGGCTGAAAGGATACATCTTTGCATGTACTTCAAATTCGCTGATTATTATTTTGAAATATTGCTTATATACCCGTAGATCTCGAAATACGCTTGCAAATTCGTATGGAGTAAGTCAATGTATTGTTATTATCAATCAAAGACATATGAGATGATGTGAGGAAAGAAAATAATTGACGTGGCAGATATCTTCATGAAATAAAATTTCAGAAAATTCCCATCTGTTTTTTCATCAGAGAATCCAATTTCTGTGTTACATTTAATTTTCCGAACTGGGAAAAAAGTTACAAATCATCAATTTAGAGGCCCCTTTGACTCAAGGCCCGGGATGTACCCCCCTCAGCCCCCCTTGATCCAGGGCTGAGTAGTTCCAAAAACAATTGCCTGAGTTTTGCACGGGTTGAGAGTAAGTCCATTTTTCTAGTCCCAGAGGATAACGCGATCGATATCCTCTAGAACTAGAACAAGTAATCTACTTAGTAAAAAAATTGGTCCCGGTAAGTAAATTTTGAAATCGTCAGCCTTTTGTGGTAGCTACAATGTTGAAGTTCACTTCCAAGGTCAGAAGTGAAAAAATTCAAGAGGAGGGGTGCCAGAACGGAGCCCAGAGGACACTTGACCTCCCACCATTCAGAAATCTTAGCACTACTATTAATAATTCTGTGAGACTGATTATTAAAATAGGACTGAAACCATTTGATGACAGAGTTTGACACGTTAAACGATTTCAACTTTTGTAGGAGTCACTCATGGTTGATCATATCAAAAGCCTTCGAAAAATCAAACAGAACAACAATCGTGATCTCCCTATTATACATTGCTCATTTAAGATCCGTCTTTACTTTAAGGGAAGCAGTAAGAGTGCTATGTTTCGCCCGAAATCCTGATTGCATCGGGTCAATGTCCTTCGGTATTTCAAGAAATTTGAAAAGTTGCAGGTCAACAATTTTTTCAAATGGTTTGGACAGTAGGGTGGCGCGAAAAAATAAAAAGTCGGCTTTTCGAAACAGCCGAGTGCGGAAAAGTTGTGGACCGACGTACCTAAGAACATATTAAAATTTCAGCCCGATCGAATAATATCTTTTGCCTCCGAAAACTCCTCGAAAATGTGAAATTTTAGCGAAAATTGCATTTTTTGCTAAAAAATGTTAAGTGTAAATGTAAATGTGAAGACCCTAATACACGTGCCTGGCAAGAGTGGAACAACAAGACAAGCAACAGTGGAGCAACAGACAGGAGACTTTTCGGAGAACGACAGTCTGTTTTGGTAAAGATATTCACGATTACGATTTGTTGTCTATTTAGTAAGACTAACACTTTATCCCTACGCCGCTTAAACTCATCCTTCCCAGTCCTTGCTGCCCCCTTCCCACTCCCACTCCTTGCCGCCACGCCGCGACGCCGGTCCGGCGGCTTGATTCGTTGCGTGCGTTGGTTCTGTTGAGACACTTCGAAACTTGTCGGGACAAAGCTAGAGCACGAAGATTTCTGTAGGGTAGCGGGTGTTCTTCTATCTAATAGTCTTTTTGTTAGACCACGTTTCCTAGTGTATTCTGTCTCATTTGTTTATATTGGGCTTAGAGTACACGTTTTGTTCCTGAAATTTTTCATTTGGCGCATCTGTCATATTCTTGTTGCTGTATCTTTCTCTTTCATACTTCTGTTCAATCTGGTGTTGCTAACTGGTGCCAGGTGTAATTTCCTTCGCTTCTCTGCATTTATTCATAGTTGCAATGGCAACTTCGTCGAAGTTTAAAAGTCGTTCGACGTTCAACTGCCCTACGTTTGGTGGTCCAAAAGAACTGTCTTCTTTTGAACTTTCCACGTATGAAGATGTTTTCAAAGGCTGTGCTTTCGGAAGACAACGTTTAGCTCCCGAAGAGGGAAACAAAGAACCCTTGTTTTCTGACATTGCTGAGAACAGAGCCAAGGAGATTATTTCCGTGTACGAAAAAGCATCAATACCACATGGTACGCATGAAAGAGTTGTACAACTGTTAAAGGCTTATCATGAAAAATATAAAACCACCATGAAGTCACATAGCGAACTTCAAAGCTACAATAAAGTTGCCAAAACTATTGAAAGTTTTAAATTACATGCGCAAACAAGCCTTTTCGACATATGCTCTTGCAAATGTTCCGACCTTGCTTTATGCTCTTGTACCAAAGAGAGAAAAGTTCCACAGAGAGAACACGCGTTTCTTATTGATCAGAGAACAGTCCGAAAAATGGTCATCGGTACTCTTGACAAAGAAGCAACCGCTGTTCTTCAAAAGAGGGAGGTTAGGAAAGCACAGGAAGCTGCCCGACCTCTAAAGTTGCCAGATGGTACTTCCAGAGGCAGGGAAGTAGATTTACCAGCCGGTGAGAATAACGATCATGGTAGTATTGAGTGTCTGACCAAGAGTGATACTAACAATGATGATTTCTCCCCATCGACTTCAAAAGGGCAGCAACTTTCTTCCTCTCAAAATCGTTTAGTTCTTTCTAAAACAGCTCTAGTCAGCGATAGGTACAGCTTGTCGGACAGATCCGTCGCTGCCATAGCCTCAGCTGTCTTGCAGGATGTTACTTTGGTGTCCGAGAATAATTTTACAAACGTCATTGATAGAAATAAGGTTAGGCGGGAACGTTTAAGGGTGAGGAGAGTAATGAGAGAGATCCCTGCTGAGAGTATTGAAACACCTTTGTTGGGGTTGTATTTTGACGGGCGCAAAGACAAAACCCTTATCTTAGTAGAAGACGGAAACAAACAATACCGCAGATGTGTCCAAGAGGAACATATCGCTATTGTACGAGAGCTAGGATCATTATACTGGGGACATATTACTCCTACTTCAAGCAAAGCCGTCTCGATCTCCATGGGTCTGATTGAATTTCTCGAGGCTAATACCGACAACATAGACATTGACAATATTTCAGCTATAGGTGCAGACGGAACTAATACAAATACAGGACACGTGGGAGGAGTTATTCGTCTTATTGAGGAAAAATTAAAGCGCCCATTGCAGTGGCTGATTTGCCTTCTTCATTGCAATGAATTGCCTCTTAGACACTTATTTCAGTCACTTGATGGCGAGACTACTGGACCTTCAAGTTATAAAGGGCACATCGGCCAGCAATGATCAAAGTGCACTTCTTTGCCCGTAGTTGAATTCCGACCAATCTCCTCAAACGTTCAAAACTTAACTTTAACTGATCTTAGTACCCATCAACAATACATCCTCGACATGATCCGTGCCGTCGAGATTGGAGTTTGCCCCGAGGACCTGGCCAAACGCGATCCAGGCCCTATTTCTCATTCGCGATGGCTGACTACAGCCAACAGAATTCTTCGAATGTACGTAGGAACATCAAATCCATCCCCAGAGCTGGTATCACTTGTGAATTATGTCATGAAAGTATATAGCCCTGTTTGGTTTCTAATCAAAAGCGACCCATCTTGCACGAAAGGTGCCAGGCATGTGCGGTCTCTGATTCGATACTCGCGGTTTCTCCCTGAAGACCAGAGGAAAGTTGTTGATAGAGTGATTCAAACAAACGGCTTTTTTTGCCACCCAGAAAACTTGCTGCTTGCGATGATCTCTGACGAGAGGCGGCATGTCAGAGAGCTTGCAAAACTTCGCATTTTAAAATACAGAATGTCTGAAATACAAGATGGGACCATTAGGCTTAGGTCGTTTAGAGTTCCTAAGATCAATTTTGATGCACCTGATTACATTGATCTGATATCTTGGACTGGGACCTCCATCACTGAGCCGCCTCTGTTGGCAGACATGCCGATAGATTATTTGATTGACATAGTGACGACCGGCTCAGTCGTTAAATATCTTTACCCCCTGCTTCCATGCCACACGCAAGCTGTGGAAAAATGCGTCCAGGTTGTCACGGATGCAGCCGCTCATGTCTGTGGGGAGGAACAGCGACGTGGTTTGATGCTCGCGAAATTGACTTCGCGGTCACAAATGCCGATTTGGAACACAAAGAACCAATACAGGTTCTAAACAGGATATTTATGAGTACTCGTGATACCGAAACGGTATGTGATTACAATACCATTCAACGGCATTTAAATTTCACTGTTTTGAGAATCCGTGTTAACAATTGTTAACTCACACTATGCTAATGGGTGGTAGGTTGGGTGCATGGTGTGGGAGGAACTCGGAGTACAGCCACCTTCACGTGGTGAGTTCTGAGTCACTGAATCTTCGAATTCTGTGAGCCGAGAGCTGTACACATGTAATAGTAGAAATGACTAATGAAAATGGTAAAATCCTTTCTTAGCTTATAATATGGTCTCATTTGGGCTGGACAACACATTAAATATAGCATACTAGACTTGCCCAAACGTAATATACAGGTATTTCTACCACGAAAAACATTGTTTAACATAAAAATGTACTTATACATATAGTTTATAAGTTTTATAACCACTTAACAATTTTTAGCAAAAAATGCAATTTTTCGTTAAAATTTCACATTTTTGAGGAGTTTTCGGAGGCAGAAGATATCATTCGATCTGGCTGAAATTTTAATATGTTCTTAGGTACGTCGGTCCACAACTTTTCCGCACCCGGCTGTTTCGAAAAGCCGACTTTTTATTTTTTCGCTCCACCCTATTGGACAGTGCACATAAAATAGAAATTGGCCGGAAGTCTTCCGGGGAAGAAGGTTCAGAAATTTTTGGAACTGGGCAAATAACAGACTTCTTCCAGATATCTGTGAACATACCAACCTGTGGGAAAGCATTATAAATATGTAAAAGAATAGGAAAGATAATTTGAAGGGCAAGTTCAATCATTTTTATTGATATTTCATCAGTTTCAATGGCATTCGATTTGATTTCAAGTGCTATTTTCCAAAAGTATTTCAGGTGTGATGTCATCAAAAAAGAAGTCAGAATCATTGAATGTTGAATTAGATGAGGTAGTGAAGGATGATGATAAGTCTGGAACTGGGAATGTGAAAAACGTTTTTACAAGGCCATTAGGCAGAAATTACTATCTATAGATTCATGCTTGGGCGAGATTAGGTGTAAAAGTCTAAGCAGATGCCAAATGTCCTCTTTTTCTTCTCTATGTGCAATCTCATTATAATTGTATTGATTGAAAGCATCTGTAAGCTTAGTTTGAGCTAGGTGCCTGAGTTTACGAAATTGAGCTGGTATTATACTGCATTTTGTTATTTTTGCAAGTCGGCGCTTGCTATTACGTTCCCTCATCAGAATTTCAATTTCAGATATGATCCAGAGGGCAGCTTTATTGAAGTTTTCAGGAACGTGTAGCGGAGAAAATTTGTTAAATGCGGAGACTAGGTAATTATTCAAAGCTTCGATTTTATCATTCATATCTGTATCCAGTAATATTTTTTCCCAATCATACGTCATTAGGTGATAGTGGTATGTATGCTCATCAATACTAGAATGATTTCGCACCAATCTTTGTGTTCGTTTTGATTTTAGATGGCAGGAAAAGTTATAGGTAATGTTAATCAAGTCGAGGTTCAAGAGAAAAGGATGTTGTTCGTAGGAGACAACCTAATCCATATCGTCTACAATGATTAAGTCGATACGAGTACTGGAACGATCAGTATGGTGAGTGGAAGGATGTGGTACAATAGCGAGTCAAGAGTACAAGAAATATATAAGATATTTAGTATGATTGGAATAAAGATTTATGTTAGTGTTGAAATCTACAGTTGGAATAATGTTAATAAAGTTATAAATGAGTGAAGATATTGCTGATTCAAGCTCTGTACCATAGGAGGCATTGGGTAGTTAATAAACTACTTCCACTAAAACACTGTCAAAAGTTGACTTAACCTCAACAAAGAGAAATTAAATCGTGGGATGAGTAGCCACTGGACTCACGATTATATGATAGGAACATGTAGTGAAAAAATGTTTGAATTCTAGAAAATGTGCCAAGAGAGACTGAACGTTAACATGGCAAATGCTTAAGGTATCCATTGATATATAAAGAGGAACATTTTATAGAAAAACAATTCAAAAATAAGAAGCTCACCAAACACGCATAAGAAATAACAAACCCAATGAACCATAATACACACACCCCAAACTAAGTGATTGCAAGTAAAATTAGAAAATTTATTAATGAATATAAGTAAGAAAGATACTGAAGGGATAATTAACAAAGTCAAAACGTTGGCATAGCTCTCTAGACAAATTCTCAACGAAAGTAGACATGATTTAGTATATCGATATTCGTATATCCGGAGAGCTGTGAATATTGGAAAGGTATTAGAACAATCAAGGTATCCGAGATACACAATCAAGCCTAATATTATACAATTATTCTCAAAAAGGCCAAAAACAGGATTTGAAGCTACTAGTTCAAATATGAGATCAAGTTTGCTATCTCAAGATACATATGTATGTGGTATGAAAAATTTGAAAATATTGAAGGTATATTTACCAGCGTGGGTGTGGTGGACCCACACTGGTAGTATTTATCCACCTAGAAACACTACCCGAATCGGGTAGTGAGGCAATGAACTTTCGAGTTTGAAATGCTAATCAATTTTATTTTTATTTTATATTTACCAGCGGGCATCAAATAGCAAACAATAATAATATCACACCATTGTGTATGTAACCATTCCGTAGACAACCTAATTGGTATTGGAATCGTTCTATATGTTGTACCAGTGACAGTTGAATCCTAGGCGTGCCATCATCTTTCCGACAAAAGATCTTTCCTCCTGCAATTTAAAGATAATTTATTCTTTATTTGTCTCCTTAAATCCAGTGCAGAAGCGTAGATCCTTCGATTGAAGAGCGTCAAAGTCTCATGAATGAAAGTAAAATTTTTATCATTATCTGGCCAGCCAAGATTGGTCGTACAGAAGTCTCGTACTTTTTTCCTCTGCTCGATCATCTCATCCCTCATTATCTGTCTGCTGAACTTGGCAACGATGATAGGTGCAAGCAGTGGATTGGATTTTGGGGATTTAAGAATGTGATAAACATTCAGAAAGTCATTTTTCGCCAAGAGAGCATTAAGTGCCTTGCCAACCGATTCCAGGACCGATGGAAGAACCTCTTTCGGCTCAATAGGTAACCCGTGGATTTCAAGGGTAGTTTTAAGTGTCTAAGATGTCATCCGCGCTACTAACAGTTAAAAATTCAAACTTTGATTCAACTTTTCAACTTAGAATCACCCAAGTTGAAGTCGGGCACAGAGGGTTTTATTTTGGCATGTCAAGACAGTGTCATTTCCACTATAGCATACTGTCGCCACATTTTGAGACAAGACATTTCCGATGATAGCTGCAGAACGTGTCATGCACACGCCGAGCATCTAGCACACATACTATCTAGTTGTCCTACTCATGCGGGAACGACCTACATCGAAAGGCACAATGTGGCACTAAGAGTGCTTTATTACCATTTCCGTCACTCTTACGGCATTAGCCCAAATACCTCTCCGCTGAACGCTTTTAGTGAAATAAAGTCAATTGTCGAAAATGAGCAGTGCCGCATATACTGCAACTTCATATTCTCGACAATTGTTTCTGTTGCGCACTCGAGGCCTGACATAGTTCTCCTAGACTTCGAGAAACGAACTACGTTCGTTATCGAATTTTCGACACTAATCGTCTTGATCATCGGCGCTCTTGGAGGTGCCAAGTTTTCACTGGTTAATAGCCTGAAAATGTTGCGACACTTGTGGGGAAAATGCAGAAGGCGGTCGTCCTTGGGTCGCTCCGTGTCTTCAGTTTGCACGAGACTTTTGCCGAATCATCGTATTGAATGCGTCGCAGAGTGTAACCACCTTTTTCATGGTCGCGAAACGTGGTTAAAGCTGAAATTTTACCGCGATTCCGCTGGGAGCAGGCGCAATTTTTCAGATTAGCACTCGTTCCCGGCGAAATCCTGCGGTTGTCTTTATGAAAAACTTTCAAATATATATGATTAACTATTAATTATATATTATAGATGTTATATTATATTATAATGCATGATAATCTATATTATACATTATGTATATTATATAATATAACTATTATATATAATAACTAATTAACTATATCCCGGTAGGGATGATTGATTCTCATAGAAGAATCGATTTTCGATAAGATTCTGAATCGTAACATAGAAATCGATTCACTAAAAAATCGGTAACACAAGACTCGAATTAAAAAAAATTGATTGTCAAATCGTAAAAACTCATTAGATTTGTTATATATAGGCAACTGAAACATAAATCTGAGTATGCGATGTGAATGTGAAACCTGTTATAGAGTTCACACTGTGTAAACTGTAAACTAGATATGATTTCAGTTGGTGCCCCGCCCGGTTTAAAAAAAATGTGGTGAGTGAAGACAAAGAGAGACAAGAATTTTCAAAAGTAAGAAATCCATTAATCGATTCATAGGTTAAAGAATCGATTCAGAAAACTTCCAGTATATGTGGCGCGTATCCTTTTCGACAATTGATTCCATTTTCCTAGTAGCGTCTGGCGGAGCGGTATTAGGGCTAATGGCTTAAGAGTGACAGGGATAGTAATAAAGCATTCTTAGTGTCGCATTCTGCCTTTCGATGAACGTCGTTCCCGCATAAGATGGATAACTAGATGGTAGGTGTCCTTAATGCTCGGGGTGTGTATGCCAAGCTCCGGAGCTTTCAGTGAGAATGTCTTGGCTCAAAATGTGTGTACGATTTGCTAAAGTGGAGATGAGCAAGAAGGCATTCTCTGCCCAAGATGAACATCACAAAGGATCTGCGTGCACTAGTATGATACCCGGACAGCAAGGATTTACCCATGCATTTGAGCGCAACACTAACTGCGTTGAGGGTGCAAAATTTAGTGTATTGTGCAGCTATAGCAGCCGCTAGAACGTTAGGCCGCCGAACTAGGCCTACAAATGCAATCTTTGTCTAAGGAAGGTATCGAGATCCACCATAGGAGATCAGGTTGGATATAATTGTCACCAAAGTAAGGTGCAAATTGGGTCGACTGACTCAATACAAGAGAGCAAATGGAATCAGAAAGCAGATACACCATGTAACTAAAATCATCTAATTTTGGTATATCGAGACATTGACAAGAGCAGTATTGGATGAGATGATAGACTCCCAACGTTAGAGACTTAATGTTCTTACTGCAAGACTGTGTCGGTACAAGAAAATAAGTGCAAGAAGGCAACAAAGTCAAACCTTTCAGGCAGATGAAAGAAGGTTCTATCGTGAACCTAGAGCAAAATAACCAGAAAGACACCAAAGTCCCTTAATTGAAACACATAACTCACTACTGGTCGGGTGTTCAGGGAAAAACTAACAGATGCAATTTGCACACTGCGTGGTTCCAACTTGAGTAAGAAAGAGCAAGCAATAAACATGAAATGGAGCTAACTAACATCACAGCTTCAGATATTTCAACGGTTTTTACAAGGGCAAGTAACGGAAGCTTCAGGTCCAGTATTAGTGCACAACAACTGGTACGAGTGCCTGAAAAGTATGCATCCTGAATTGTTATGGTGTTTTTAGAAGATCACTGAACACCCAGATCTGATGGCAGGCTTTATGCTCAAGGGTACTACGTATACATATGTTGTTTAAAAACAAAGACGTTCAAAATTCATCTGGCGAGGTATATTCTTCCTGCGACGCGACGCGAATGACATCCTAACAGAAGAACAAAAAGTATGTTGTAAAAACTCGCGGCGCAGTAAAGATCTAGTCACCAAAGATGCTGTCGCCATGACGCAAGTTCGTAAACATAAAAAAAAATATGCACATGGCATAAATCGACTACAAGCAAGCGATTTCGTCCGTACCACATGACTATTTGCTTTAAGTCTTAAGGATATACGAAATCTGCCCACGCATCATCGACTTTCAAGGTCTTGCGATGATGCTTTGTAGTACAAAAAACAAGTATTTCGATTCTGGACAACCAAGAATAACTAGATTAATATGCATTACGACGGGTATCTTTCAAGGAGACTCCTTGAGTGCACTGTGGTTCTTCTTAGCGTGGAACGCATTGAGCAAAACACTAAATAGCAAGCCTCATAGGTTCCGAATACATAATAACGAGGATGGTCATCAAATGACGCATCTTCCATTCATGGATTACATGAAACTATATGCTAGTTTAGACGAGAAACTGCAGCGAGTCATCGATGTCATAAGGCAGTTTTCCAATGATATCCACATGAAGTTCAGACTAGATAAATGCAGAACAGTGCATTTAACCAAATGAGAATTAGGGACCGCAGAGCTAGAGAGCACTTTCGAGAATGACATCGAGGCATGAAGTAAAGACGAAGACGAAGAAGACGAAGATGAAGAAGTAAAGATGAAGTAAAGTAATCTGGGTCATCTGGTCAACCATTCGTGACGTCGCTCCTTCGTCGTTACTGTAGCCGCCTCATGCCGACTCCTGGGGTAAACCACAATAGTTTAACTCGTCTTCGCTTTCAAGCCAAAGAATGTAAGTGAACAATAAACCACATTTTACTCTTATCTATCTTCGCCTCATTGTGTGAAACCTTTATCCCGTTGATGCAACTTCACGTCTCCCTCCTCGGTCTCACCTCGTAATCATGTGAAACATGTATCTATTCATTCTATTGTGATTTCGGCTACAGGCAATGTGCACGCAAGATGCACTGAACATCTTGAATGTTTAGGAGTTAGTAAGGTACTGGCAGCAGTTTAGAAGGTGGTTTTATTAAACACCTGTCGCATTGTAAGAAGCCTCCCAGACCATCAGGAAGCAAACGACTGCAAACCTATGGAGTGATGCATGTAGCTCTAAGAAAGAATCCATCGGTGAACTTTGTCACCTTCAACTCTCGCGGCCGCTGTGTAAGGATAACAGCGGTAAAAGACAAACTGCAAACTATACCATACTTCTAATTTTGTACCTACAACATCATCGTAGACGATTTCAAATATCGTATCAAAATAACTTATAACATCCTCATCTAATCAGTCACTTGACTCAGTCTGTGGCTATGCTGAAAAACCGGATTGACCCAAAAACAAGTTTGAAAAAACATCCAAGAAGGCATCCAGAGGCGACTGTTTTCACCTCCAACGCCCGCGGCCGCTGTGTGAGGATTATATTGGTAAAAGACGTATTCCAAAATACAACATACTCTTAACTTTGTACCCACAACATCATCGCAAAAGATTTCTGACATCGTATTTAAGTAACTTCTAACATCCTCATCTCATCAGTTATTTGAATTAGTCCGTCGCTATGATGAAAAACCGGGTTCGCCCGAGAAAAAGTTGAAAAAAATTATAATAATTATCATTCTCTGAAGGGTGTGCTCCGAGGAGACTCTCTAAGTTCTCTAAATAGGTGCTCTAAAGCGATTTGTATGAGCTTTGGACTGGACAGTGGACAAGTGTGCCTGCAACTATCTACACAAAGGAAGACTAGATACTCCATCATGGCGTGACGATCAGGATGTTCAACTTATGGGTGGAAATACCGTTCAATATCTTGGTAATGGAAAAGCATATGCATATCTTTAGATACCGCAAGCGGAAAACCAAGATGTGCGTATGCTAAAAGCGGTCCTTGAAAAAGGGTACTGCCAAATTCTAAGAAAAATTTGGGCTCCCGAATTATCTGGGAGGATTAGGACCCAGGCGACCAATATGCTGGCCGTTCCTATACTGCTCTACACATTTGGTGCAGTAAAATGAAACGTCGATTAGTTGAAGCAACTTGACCAAGGCACACGCAAGATGATAATGATTTATCGAAGTAATCATCCTAGGTCTTCCGTACCTCGAATATACCTTTGTCGAGGTAAAGGGGGTAGAGGGTTGCTGAGCTTGGAGTGTCTTAATAGAAGAACAGTTCTGGCTACGTCCTGCTCAGAGGAGAGCGTGGTCTCCCATTTTATTCCAGCGACACTACACATGGCCTAGCATCACTAAAACTTTTGGTGCTCAGAAGTCGTGTGAAGGAAACAGAACATTCATTTCTACTAAGAGAACATGCTAACAAGCCCCTTCATGGTAAATTCTGCGGCATTATACGTAGGGAAGAGCTATCGATGGGTCTGTTCAACAACTTTTTCAAGTCTGCTGGATTGAGATCGGATACTGAAGGATTTCTTCTTGCCGGTCAAGACGGCCTTATAAACCCCTTAGTTTGCCGCAAGCGTAAAATGAATGTACCTGTAGGCGATAATAACTGCTGAGCATGCAAGCAAGAGAGAGAAACACTTGGACATGTTCTCAGTGGATGCTCAAAATATGCATGCTACGGTTACATAGAGAGACACAGTGTAGCTCTAAAAGTGTTATATTACCATCTTCGGCTCTTCTATGGTGTTTATCTGAAGCCCGTCTTGCCACACGCCAAGGGGAAACTCGAGTCCATTGTAGAAAATGATCAGCGTAAGATCTACTGGAATTTCTCATTCTCCACCACTCAACGTATCAGTACCACAAAGCCTGATATTGACTTCCATGATCTGAAGATGCAGATCATTCACGTGATTGAATTCTCGGCACTAGGCAATGGTAATATCACGGCTAAGGAGGAAGTGAAATCGGCGAAATATCAAACACTTCTTTTCGAGCAAAGCAGGCTGCCCCAAGGTTGCAAAGTCCATCTTGTAGCCGGATGCAAGAGGCTGTTCATCTGAGATTACTTCATCTGGTCCGTCAACAATGTTCCTTATAACATTCTACAAAGATTGGTAACTCTAAAAAAGTATCCAGAGGTTTCCTCCATCTCCAACTTTCCGCGTGCCGCGTTAGGTCATTCGTGGCTAGAGACTGGACTCCAAGGAATAGTGTTGTACGATGTCTTCTGCGTGAATTTTCCGCGCTTTCTTACCTTCGAGGATCGAAGGAGCAAGAGTGGATGACGCACACGTTCCGGTTGCGTCGGGATTCGTTGCTAACGGTAGTTCTAACGAGATTTCAATTTTCTTGAGAATTTTCTGAAATTTTCTCAATGAAGACAGGAGATTAGTATGCAACCACCTTGCACTTTTCAACTTAATGTCGAGTCTGGGAATGTGGATAGTATCTACCGAAAACAGTACTTTTGACATGGGTCCCATACATTTTATACAAATTTCAATTTTGTCTTGAGTTTAGTATAGAAGATATAACTGTCTGAAGAATAATATTTTTATTCGCGCAAGAAAGTACTGACGATTTGGCAACACTGCTTGCCTCGCTGATGAAAATGCTTTTCAAATCCGCGTGCTATCAAGACATAACCTTACGCTGCCTCTAGAATCAGGTGTGTGCGGTGTTGCCACGCTCACTGCTTAACTGGTATACGATGTGTACGTCTATTATAGGTTTGTTTGTGTCGTGACTAGAAGTTTAGAAACTTAATCAAAAGTTTTAACAAAAGGTTAGGGGAAATGCAATAGCGTTTTGAATCTGCCTGAGTTTAAACTTCTGGATGAATTCCGCGCACGTGAACTACCTTAAGAAACCATGATCGTAGCTTTCATAGCCTACAAATTCCCATGACAAGAAGAAGAATAGTGATGTAATACGAGTTTATTATTCGTTATAATATTTATTATTATTCACTCGCGTTGGGCAATACAATAGATACAATTGTTGAGTAAATCAAATTCTTTGAGAAGCTATCTTGTCAGAGTTTCCAATCAAACTGCTGTTCTTTAGGAGACCTCTGGTAACCACGATTCAGCCGAGTCTCGGCCAAGTGCCAGTCCAGATTAGTAATTGCCTAGACTACAACTTCGGCGACTGTGTGTTTGGCACCGGATGTTTATGAAACGTGATTATTTTGCTCTCCTAAATACCTTCTTTGTTCATAACTTTGCTTGACAGTCGGGAGCTTCGAGTAACATAATATTTAGCTTCTTCTGAAATTAATGCTCATAAGATATAACGGGATCAATTTCTGCAAAATACGTGAATTTATTTACAATAGTTATAATAATAGACGTCACCTTTATCACCCAAGCCGTACATTCCCGTGGATCCACCCATGGTTATAGAAGCCGAACTAATTTAAACGTTTACATTATGATGATATAAACTGTAGATAAGTAAATGTATCAGCTGACGGGAATCGACTAACCTCTTGGAATAACTGACATTCAGGCAAATGAGAATCTTGTTTGTCATGAAGAAATAAATTGTACAACACATTCTAAATTATTACCGGAAAGTCTCCAAACCTTGAGTATTATTAAATAAGAATCGTTGTCTATAACGCAACTTCTACTTTTTGTCCCTCAAAACTTCTCTTTCAATGACACAGAAGTGTCGAAATATCGTGATCTATTACCCACATATCACACTTCCTGAAAAAATCTTTCTTTTCTTTATTTAGTTGTTTCGCGCAGAATGGTATGAAATCATAATAATCTACATTTTTTAGGTTTCCTCACTATTATTACAAAAAAATGTTTAATATTAATTTAGTATTTATTATTAAATATTTTTTTTATAATGTGACGATATTTAGAAAATGTGGCTTGATGCTGAATTTATTCTCGGACTGATTTTTTCGTTTAATATATACGGAAGATATTTTTAAACAAATATTGTATGCCTTTGATATAAATAATGAAAATAGTTTATACAAACTTGTAATAGGTTAATTGAATTCTTAAAAATAAAATTTAACCAAATGCTTAGGAAAGGTAAATAAGCAAATTAAAATTTTTCTAATAATTCAAAAAACTTGGCTGGATTGAATATATCGATAAGAGCGGAGATTCAACAAAGAAACGTTACCTATATCTTTGGAACGGCAAAATTTTTTTAATACCGCTACTTTAGAATAACATTTTTTCTAATTCACTTATTTCTCTTCTTTCTGAATTAGTGAAATTTAAGTTGTTTATAATTAATTCAATAAGTTTGAAATTGTAGACATAATTTTTATAATTAAATCCTTGATACCTTTAGAGTCGTACTTTTCAATCAAATTTATGTTTCTAATTACTTAGCCAACTTTGATTTGACGAATTCATCTAATTGTAGAAATTAAGTATCGCTCAGACAAGCTTTTGCATCTTTGATGATTTTTGTGGGATAATTAATAACACAGGCCTTTCTTCGCCTTCCATTTTCACTCTGGGTCATCTCGGACCGATTATTTTTTTCCGAGATATAGTGCATTAACAATTTCAGTTCGACATTGAAAAACTAGCAAAGATTCGCCATCTAAAATTTTGTAAATATTGAGATAAAGACTTCTAACGATATTTCACATTTTTCTTCTAAACATGTGTTCTAACTCAAATAATGAATGAGGACGCATTGCAAGATCTTGAAATTATTTGCCTTTTGCCGAATGTTGAAAAGATGCTTATCACGTGTACGCAAATACTATATAAGGCGTAACGAAGACTGTTATCATTCTCCAGATACCAGTTCCTTGCCCAACTTCGCTTTTTTCGAAGGAAAAATCTTGATTGGAAAAAAGATAGTCTTAAAGTTCTGTTTGCAAGATGAAGGCGAAAGTGACGTTGGATTTCTTACTAAGTGAGTAATTATCTATACAAAAAAATAAATACTTGCTGCGTAGCGATTTTATCCAAGAATTGAAGCCGCGTTTTAAAAAGGGGCCCATCCACCAATATTTTGATATTGAAAAAAAGAAAATTCACCTCAATTTGAAATGATAATCATATAAATACTTTCAACTAAGGTCGCATACCATTTTTGCATTGTGTTTACGGAATTTTCAGGTTAATTTGCACTTAAAACTGATAACAGCATTTCCCACAGCGGAAAGATATCTAACTAATTTTTATGCTGAGATTCCTCTTTCACGACGCACGTTTTGTTTGACTTTTCAGGAAATAAAACACAATTTTTTTATCATAGGGTTTCATAATATTATTGAATTGTTTCTGCATCTTTTTCAACATTTATGGACAGAAAACTCTGAATCCAATCGAAACCTATTAACCGTATATTTTAGCCTCTTTTATTAATGGCGCTTTCGAATTTTGTTTTTGTTTTTATGATACTTAGATCCTTGTTTGACAACAAGACAACAGTTCATGATTTCCATGTGAGTCATTCCAAAGTCTCCAATTCTACTTCTCCAGTAGTGTTTATTCTGCTTTCAATAAAAATGTGTTCTACTGAACTTAACATTAGAAGTACCGGGCTGGGTCAATTGACCCCTTTCGATTTTTAAAGTGGAAAATCTCCGCAGCGGTTGCTTGCAGAAAGATGGCATTTTGTGACTTTTAATTATTTATAAGCCCATTCATTGTGACATACGAAAACTGTCTATTTGTTTATAAAAATGGTACAAACAATTCTGCCAAGCAGCAGATATTTATAAATAATCATAATTAGGCATACATTTCTCTCATATTCTGTATAAAAACTGTGAATTTCAAACAACTAATCATTGCGAATCACAAAAAATGGCTTTTTTCATTAATTTGTTTAAAACATTAATAACAATTTTTGTCCCACTCTAAACTACTGAAAACTATCGCTAGATAGTAATTACACTGACTTGAGCTCTTCTTTAGTGAATTCGCAGATCTTACAAAAAAGGTACATCTGCAAAGTTAGGGTGAAAATATTGTTTATTTTGTTGTTAAATGAAAAATTTTATTTTAGCCAAATCGAAATTCTCGCACGAACTCGACATACCCGAAAGCCTTACGGCCAATTCAAGAAAAATCGTCAAAATCCATTGAAAATTGGTTTGTAGACAGTCTTTGGTCCACAAAAAGTGCTTTTGGCTACACTGTGCGCCGTCGGTAAGACTGCGCTGGGGTCCACTCTTCCCCGCTCTTAATAACGATGTAATATGAATATAGCATACTTCTATCATTGACTTTTGAGGGTAGAAATGGTTCAAAATCATTATTTGACACCGAACGCAGGTAGGGGTCAATTGACCCCTCGTCGTAACCAAAGGTGGCAAAAAATCCCGGTACTTCTAGTGTTAAATATTTCGTGTAATGCAAAGCCGTCTCCAAAACATTTAGCGTTGAATTACAAGGTGTGTTCGTAAATTGTCCGACAGTACATGAAGGCTTAGCTATCGGGGCGATAGGTAGAGAGGAAAAAGCCGGTAACCAAAAAATTACTGGCACCGACAATAAGATTAATTCGAAGAATTTAAGACCATTTCTTATTATTAAAATTTTTTATAAAAACAATGAAATATTTCAAAAGATATTTCAAAGTTATAGAAATTTCCAAAGGATTCTAAAATATTTTATATCTTAAGAATATTTAGAAAAAAAGTTAACAAAATGTAGGTTTTTGACAATTTTCAACAAAAAATTGGGAAGCTTTTTAAGAATTTCGAAAGATTTCAAATGATTCCTTAATTTAAAAAATTATTTTTTGAAGAAAATTAAAAAAAATTCTAAAATATTTAAAACGATTCCTAAGAATATCAAAAAAGTCTGGAAGTTTTTAAGGAAATGTTTTTAGTTTTGAAATATTGTCAAAAAAATTTGGGAAATATTCGATTCATTTAAATAGATATGTACACGTTTTCAAAAAAATTTGAAAAATTATTTAAAATTTGAAGAGATTTGAAAAAATCGAAAACATGTAGCTCTTCGAAATTTTCAATGGAATCGTTAGAAAGTTTTTGAGAATTTTTAAAGATTTTGAGAGAATTATTTTTTTTTGTGATTTCTATGAAAATTTAGATTGATTTTTTATTCAGTGAGACTAATTTCAAAGAAATACTGGGAAACATTTCAAAACATTTTGAAAGAGTTTTCAAATTGCCAAAAGAGAATCTGGAAAACTTTAGGGACATTTCCTCAGTTTTGAAATAATTAAAAAAAATCATAGAGAACATTAAAATCGTTTCATAAAATATATTAAGGTCTCGTTAAAATTTCACGAATAATTGAAATTTTGAAAAGATTGAAAAAAATTGATGATAAAATGTAGATTTTTCAAGATTTACGAACAAAAAATACAGAACATTTTTAAGGACTTTGAAATGTTTCAAAATGATAATACAAATATTTTCTTCAGATTTCTGGGAAAACTTAAAGTGATTTTTCACTTTAAAAAATTAATTTAAAAAAAATATTTGAAAAGATTTTAAAACAGTTCGTAAGATTTCCAAAATTTGCAAAAAAGAATCTGGAAAATTGTAAGGCAATTTTAGGACTAATTCGAGTCAGCTTAAAAGATCTTTAGGAATTTTTGAAGTTTTGCAGATATTAAAAATATCTTAAAGCTTTGAAAGATTTCCAGAACTTTATAAAATATTTTCAAATTTCTTCCAAAATTCTACAAATTCTGGATATATTCTAAGCTGAACTGAAGTTTTTATACAAATTTGTAAAATCCTGTGAAATAAAAAAATATTTATTAGACATTCTTTAGATGTTTTCGACATATCGGAAATTTTTGAAATTATCTTTATGTTATCTTTTTATAAATTCATAGTCTGGAAGAATTGAGAATTTTGGAAAATATTAGTTTACAGTTTTAATTTTATCAAGCTCATTTCTTCATGAAATTAATACCTTTATACACATACATGTCAAAAAGCTTATGTTTACCGGGAATAAAGTAAGACCTAATAGATGACGTTCGTAAATCATTCTTTTTTTTCAATTTAGAGGCAGTAGCTTGTTAATACCCCATGTTTTTCGAGGTGATATGGCATACTTACTAGTTTCACAATATTATCTTTTTATTGTTTCAATAAAGCGAACCATTTTTCCATGGTGGTCTCCTTAATGCAGGAACACAAATTTCCGAGTTTTTCTGGGTTCGCTAACATTTTTCATCGTCATTGAAATTAAAAAAAAAAATCATTCGAAGTTTTCATAACTGATCTGCAATATTAAGCACTTCAAGTCGAATTCTTTTAATTTAAAAACTTTTTGAATTGAACCTACTAAAAATTGTAATTCAGTAATGTTTGACTTGAAGGCTTCATAATTTACATGTATAGGATCGAAGCTTTTAACATTTTTTAATATAATAATTTTGCATTCAAAGGAGATTTCTTTAAATCAAAGATTTATTGGCTCTCAGTCGAAGAAATGGTTTTTTCGATCCAATATGTGAATTTTTCTTGACTTAAAAACAAAATTTTTTTCATCCTAGAGTTATTTTTCGTTACATTGGCAAATTAGAAACATTAAAAATTGGTAAATTAAGTTTTCATTCAATTAAAAACTTTTTAAATTACATATCAGTTGAATTATCAGGGAATGAAAGTCGATAAAAAACTATTTTCACAAGTATTATGCATATTATATTGATATTCAGATTATTCGCAATTTGTATAATTCAAAACATTATTCCAATCATAATCGTAATCGTATTATAATAGGTACTTACTTTATCTTAATATTGTTCATTGTTCGTTGTTCACTGATTACTCATGTGAGTTTATATTAAGGTATTGGAGACAAAATTAAATATTTTGAAACAAAAATAGTTTGAATTTTTGAATACTATGAACAGCCGCACTTATGATTTCCAAATTTTGAAAAACTGTAATGAAAACTTGTAAAATTTGCCTGAAAACATGTCCAAATAAATTTTTGATTAATTTTTTTGTAAGATTATCCCCTTTTGATTTTTCAAAATCTTCACTTCTGGTTCCAGAGATATCGACATTTTAGTGAGACCATCTCTCTAAATATGAATTAGTGAAAATTTCATTAGTTGAATTAGTAAATGTATGGTTCACTAACCAAATAGTAATATTTTGATGTTTTACATTTGAAATAGTAAATATTTTACTAATAAATTAGTAAAAGTTTTACTAATCTCAATTAGTAAACATGGTTCACTATTATTTAGTAGCATCGCTTCACTAATTCATTAGTAACTTAGCGCGATCACTAACGAATTAGTGAACTGCAACGATTTTGACCAATCTGAAGTCATATCCTCATATGACATTGCGTGCCACTTGATGCCACGCTATTTGAGGTTCGCATTGCTTTAATCCTTAAAGTACAGTTCAATTTTAAAAATCATTAATTCACTTTATATTCACAGTTGATCAACCAAAAATGGTTTTTTATCCAAAACCATCAATTTCAAACGCTTCTAATTTCTAATTGCTTAAGTATGTAAAATTTCATTTAAAAATTCTTCAAATTAAAATGTACGCTTGAAAATTGAAATCTAAAATGGAAAATTTTTAAAGTGGAAGATTTTCGAATTACGCATTCTAAACTGAATGATATCATAATTGTAAAATATAACAATTCATCTAATTATTTAAGAAGGGTTGAAGTACAGGTTGGAAAGACTATTTTTAAATTTGTCAAATTCCGGTCCAGCGGCCACCCTGAAATTATCATATTATTGTTCTATTTAACTATAGTCAGTAGACAAAAAGAAATTCAAGATCAATTTATTTATCTATTGTCGCCAACGGCCATACCACACTGAAAAAACCAGTTCTCGTTAGGTCACTGAAGTTAGGCAGTGCTGGGCGCGGTAAGTACTTGGATGGGTGACCATTCGGGAATACTACTGCGTGTTGTTGGCTCGTCGTGGGTGTGGTGAGCCCACATTTGTAGTTATTTATTACAAGAAACTATCCACCTAGAAACACTACCCGAATCGGGTAGTGTCTCACGCCTACCCCGAAAAGGAAATGGCTTAATGGTATACATACATACCTGGCCAAAAACACAACATCATTGAATATCTATGTACTTTTTTGTTTTGAATATTCTGTTTTATTGTCAATAAAACTTACACGAATTTATTACAGTGCATATTATTTGTATTCTAGCATTTTCCATAATCTCCTTTCAATTTATATTTATTTTGAAAAAATTAATTTTTTCACTGAACAATTAGTGCATTTTTACTGTATAATTAGTGACTTTTCACTCTTCAATTAGTACACACTGCAATGACAGGGATTACTAATTGCTTAGTGGAATTTCACTAATTTCACAAGTGGACAATTTCCACTAATCAAATTAGTAGTTTTCTAGTAATCGTGAGTGGCCGACTTCTCTCTAATTGAATTAGTGAAATTTCACTATCAATTAGTGAAATTTCACTAATTCAGATTTAGAGAGATTCGCTGCGCTACGTTGTGCTGCCAGTGCGGCCACTCGCAAATGATAGATTCTTGAAATTAACTAATAATATCAGGAGATATATTTTTGTTATCAAGTATCACTTTCTTGATAAAAGTAAATAAAATTAATGCCGAAATATCTTTTACAAATGAGCAATCTATAATATCCAGAGTTTGTTGATAGAACTTGTTCATAACAATTATCATTACAAGTCAACACTGCCGCACTGGCAGCTGCTGGTAGCATAGTGCAACGCAGCGAATAGTATCACAAAAATGAGGATATCTCTGGAAACAGAAGAGTCTCCATCAATTACTTTTTTAAAGGAAAGGTGATTTCATAAGGAATTTTCATATCCTAATTCAGAATAAATGGAAAGGGGAGAATGTCATGAAGAGTTGAATCAAAAATTTTGTTGGACTTTTTTTCAGGCAAAATTTCACCTTTTTTCATTTTGAAAAATTTTGTTCAAAAATGTAGAATTTCATATCTAATACGTACAAATTTCAACAAAATTCAATTATTGGTTCCGGATATGTCCATAATTCAAGAAAATCCAGACCCAAAATTCAATGCGGTATAACTCCAAAAAATTTGAAAATATTGAAAAATTCTCAAGGCCCAAATTGTGTCTCATATAGCACTATAACTTAACCATGTTTTATTAAAATGGAACGAGAACTTGAAGATTCTGATACTTCTGAAGTGTACTGGTCCTGCTATCAATTATTGTAATAAATTCCATAAAACTCAATTTATGCAGAATCATTTTATAATAATGAAAATTAAAAAATAATTGGTTAAGTACATTTTTCCTAATGCAATTATGTAATTTCAATTTTTAGGTTTTATTTCGAATTTGTGAAAAATATAAAAACACTTTCAAAACGCTTCCTTGATAAAGTAATTGCTGAAATTTTTTCCACAAAGAATAACTAAAAATTAACTGATTTTTTTTCCTATTTGTATTTTTCTACATCCTCTGAATCACTTTTCTTGAATTTATAGGTCTAAGAATATATTTCCTCCAGCTATTCAGAAACCTTGCCCCCTTTCATAATCTTTTTATCAGCTCAAAGTATTATTTTTCATTACCTGCCTTTAAATACACTCATCCCCATTTGATATTTCATATTTATCTGAAGCTTTCTTTCTTAATAATTTCTTAAATTAGTTTTCTGTAGCCCATGAAGTGATCTTTCTCGTCCTCCATTTTTATTTTATGACTTATGCTTGATTTTTTCTTCCTTTGTATATCTACTTCCAAATAACTATTTTCGTTTTTGCATTTCTGATATCTTCTAATTTTTCATCCTTATTTTATATTTTTATTATTTTTGCACATTCTCTTAGCTTCTGATCTTTTCTAAATATAAGCTTCCCACAAACTTTTATTTTCCTACTATTTCCCATTCAACTTCTTGACCTTTCTCTTCGTCTGTGTCCGAGTCGAAATTTTGGGCCTGTTTTGGTAATAAAATTTTAGGTGGTGTCTACACTGTCAGCGCCGGCAACGAACAACCTGGCCGGCGCCGGCAAGGAAGCTGTTTGTCGGCTGCGTTGCCCGAAAAGCGAAATACGAAATAAGAGAGAATTACGTA
>CAKNXH010062698.1:57834-77468 GCA_932178445.1 Andricus quercusramuli
ATATTGAAACTTGAACATTATGTATACGAATTTTTTGATGAAATATTCATAAATATATTGATATAAATTTCAAAACATCGTTTCTTTTGTTTATTTGTTGATTAAATTATCGTTAATAATTCTAATTTACAGATAACACCATTATGTAAACGTAATTATATGGACCCACTAACTTGAAAATAGTATTTTACTGCTTTTTAGTATTTCAAATAGGGTTTTCCAGGCAACAAAAAAATCCGCTCAGGGAAAGATTTTAATTTCATCAGAAATGGTTCCCCAGAAGCATTCAGAACAATCTCCTATTCATAACTTTGGAGTACCTGAAAATAGCATTTAACTTTTATAAAGGCCGCCGTGGGTAGGGATTTAACCAACATTATTTGTGTGACCAGTCACAGGGGTGTCTTCCCGCCCCCAAAAGACGTTGGAAAGGGGTAAGGATCTGACCAACATTATTCGTGTGACCGATAGTGTTTACACTTCGCCAAAAAGCGTAATTTGTTAAAGTTTCAACATTGAAAATTAGATTTGCAGGTGTTTCCACGTTCATGTTCGTAAGCAACACATCGAAATACATCAGTATGTGAAGTTTTAAAAATGTTGCAAATATTAAATTCTTCTTTATAAAAAGGTTGTTTTTTAAAGATTGGACCTTGAATTTTTTTTGAGATTTTCATGGCCATAGTCGTAATCAGCGAATGAAAAATACATCGATACGTGCGTTTCAGAACTTCACATCCGGAGGGAAAAACAGCCGGCAACGAGAAACCTTGCCGGTGCCTCACTCTCCATACAATTCAAGCCCTTCTATGGCCCTCACTGGTCCTGCTTATTTCCATTTCCAGCACTTTTAGGACCTAAGAAGGCCCTGTGGCCTTATTGCATCCTTTTCTACTGCGCATTATCTCGCGCATGCCGTTTTCTCGCGCTTATTGAGGCAACCGTTTTATTATAGAATCATCGGGAGACGTTCAATTACAGCAGCTTGAAGCAGATGATGTAATATAATGATGAATTGCAAATAAAATTGTTTTATATATTATCACTGCTCAAACGCTTTGAAAAATGACACCAGCTGGGGATTCGAACCCTAACTAAAGTACCTCAACATGAGTCTAGATCTAAATTTGCCGCATGACCTAGGCAATTGAGCCATCAACGCGCTTGGATCTTATCGACAAAATCTCGCCCATGCTGTTTTGTTCAAAATCCAGGTCTAACTGAGGAATACATTTTTTTATTACTCTTCTTCTACACATCTAATGAATGTGTGTATTCAAAAAGTCTTAATTCAAGTATTAAAATTAAAATTTTAATAATTTATATTCCGCCATTCGAATGTTTCTCATTTTATTATTCAATTCAATTGTGATTTCTGTTCAAATTCTGTAGCTCCACAATTCGAAGGATTTATTGCTTTCAAATTTATTATAACTAAAAAAAATTCAAGTTTCAATAAGATTTTCCAGTAGAACAAAAATCTATTGATTCTAGTTTTAGTAATATCATTTAGTGAAAGTCCGGAAGTAAACACAAAAGCAGCTACTACAAATAATTTATATAAAAAATCAAGTCAAGAAAATTCTTTCGTATAAAAAATACTTGAACCTGAAATATTTTATCTTTGAAGTTGAATGTGGACATTGTGCCTATAGTCGGGGATCCAAGAGCACTTTTGTGTCTATTTCAAGTCCTGATGAAAACTCGATTGATTCTTGTGCAGAATGCTCGCCTGATTCTGAATATTTCGGATGAACTCTGAAATTTCTATGTCGTTTTGTTGTTGCCTAAAATTGTCTGTTTTTAAATAAAAAACGCAATCTCTCTTAGAGTTGAACTGAAATTTAATTATTTCTTCATAATCACTCAGGGAATTGTGATATGCTCAAATTTGAATTAAGATATATGCTGTTCCAATTGATAAATAGTTTACGTGGAAAACAGTGAAATAACATATAAAAAAACACCGTTCCTACACTAGGTTCTTAACGTTTCACAATTTTCTTTTTTTAACCATGTAGTATTCGCTGATACAAAGATTATATACTTTGAAAATTTTTTGATTAGGCTTTTTGTTTATGTTTTCAAAAATTCTAAATACATTCAAACTTATCTCGTTCATATATACCTGGCCTGTGCATGCAGAAGTGTTAATAGCATCTCGTGACAGTGTAGCCTTAGAAATTTAGAGACTCAAGCCCTCAAAGAAAGTCACACAAAGGCTTACAGTGTACACAGACGAGAAAAGTTTGCATTTATTTCGAACTTTTGGAAAACTAAACTAATATTATAATAAAAAATACATTATTTTTGTTTCAGTGAGTACTACATGTTAAACGAAAAATTATGAAACATTACAAAATTTAGTTCATGGAAGTGGCGTTCTATTGAAGCGTTATTTTACTGCTCTCTCATGAACTATCAATTGAGTCAACACATACCTTAATTCAAATTTAGGCGTGTCATAATTCTCTGAGTAATCATGGAAAAATAATGAAAATTTTAAAATAAATTTAAGACATTGTGTTTTTCATTTGCAAATATAAAATGTTGAATAACAACAAAACGGTGAAGAATTTGCTAGGTGCACCCAAAATATTCGAAATCTGGAGAACATTCTGCACAAGTATCAATTAGGTTTTTGTCAGGACAGAATTTGTGACGATTCCTGACTCGATTTTAGTACAGAGGGCATGCTAGATTCAAAGTAGGTCTTCAAAACTGATCAATTTCGGCATTTACTTTCTCTGTTCTATGCCGTTGTTCGCTTTATTTCCATGAATATTACATTCTTCATTCACTTTCTGTTCCGAGTAAACGTCATTACTCATTTTTTCATAATATTTTCTCTTACTTTTGGCATTCCCCATATACATCCCATGTGTTGATAATCTGACCCTATTATGTCCATTGTTTTGGAATCTTCTATTTCATTCTAACCTCCGGAGTTACTTATTACCTTCTTCTTATTTGAATTAGCTACATACGTGAACTCTCCTACATTATCCTCTTCTATGTTGCAATTTAAAATTCATCATCCTCTACCATTCACTAACTTTATTAACTGATCTTCTGTATTTTAGATGGTCTTCTGACTTCTTTATTTTCTTGCCTTCTAAATATTCTCTTTTCTTACTCAATTCTGCATTAAAATCTTCTTCAGTTAATAAGTTTTCATTTCCCTTTTCCTGGATTTCTTCCTCCAGTCTGGCTGTCAATGTTTCGTTTCATAGTAGAATTTTGCTATCCAGATCCTTCGCTGCTCCTTTTAATTATGTGCTTTCTCTCGTTGTGTGAAATTCGCATACCCATTTGAAACCTTTGGTTAACATTTGCCTGACTTTCGTTCAATCTTTCTCCTCAATCCATGTTTCCAATAAACCGATATAATCAAAACTTTCGACGAATTTTCCGAAGTCCCTACAGTTTTTCCTGACAGCTGCCACATTCTGAAAAAGTACTTCGCATCTCCTGGCTTTCGCTCCCTGATTTTTCCTTCTGCCAAAGGTATTTGGGATTACTGAATATTTAAATCGCCACTTCTCTTCTCCAAGTCTCACTAGATGCTTTCCGGGTCAGAAATATCAATCCTGGCAGCCAACTTATCGATCTCAATGAAACTTAGTTTAGTTGTAGTACTATATAGATTATGTTTTTTTGGCCAAAGGATTTTAAACATTTTTTTTAATCTTTGGGAGCTACACTATTTGGAAATTTAAGGTCGAATTTTTTTTAAATTATCATATTTTTGACAGTTTGTTTCGGATTATAATGAAACTTACAGGATTTCTGTAGTACAGGACGCTGTTTTCTATAAAAATACTAAAAAATAAAATTTCAACATCCAAACAAAAAGAAACTACAAAAAAAATTTGATTCGATTTTTTACGTATCTCGCTATTTTCAATTTGTTATTTTTTGTGGAATAATATTCCTTGTTCTTTTATCTTCCATTAAAGAAAAGTGACTGACACTTATCTGGTCCGCGAATTATGAATATTTAAACAGCAGTATTCCAGTCGAATGCTTGTGCCGCGCAGAATCTAGGCGTGCAGCAGGCACTGGCATTACACGCTGTACCATAACTTGCGAACCAGATGAATGTCCATCAGGTTTTTTTTCTTTTAATGGAAGATAAAAGAACAAGGAATATTATTCAACAAAAAAATAAAGAATAGCGAAATCCGTCAAAAATTGAATCAAAATTTTTTTGGAGATTTTTTTGTGTATAAATTTTAAAATATTTTTTGAACACATATTTTATATGAAAAAGCATCTTGTTTTACAAAATGCCTATAAGTTTCATTGTCAAGCAAAAAAAGTTTCGGAAATATTACAATTTAAACCAAATTTCACCACAAATTTCAAAATAGTGTAGCCGCCAGAATTCTAAAAAATTTTGAAAATCCTCCAGCCAAAAAACATCACCCATCAAATACTAGTACTACTACACCAAGTTTAATTAAAATCGATGAGTTGCTGCCAAGATTGATAGTTCTGATCTGGAAAGCGTCACCAGCTTGTCCAAACTTGGTTGAACCTCAGATTTTGGTATCCTATTATTATTGCTTTTGACGGAAAAAAGTTATGGTTTAAAGAGAAAAATACTGAAAATTCGAATGAACAAAACCAAAATATTGAAAGAAGTAATTTTTGTTTTTAAAACAGCCAACTGTATTCCCAATTCATGGATATTCATATTGTTCAAATAGATACGTGCCTTTGTGAGTTACAAATGTCATAGGAAATTGAAACGCCATGTGGAGTCTTTTTTAAAATGAAAAACGGAGAAATTATATAAATTGGGATCCGAGTTTTGGGAAAGTATAGAAATTCGAATACAAGTTATGATATGAACTCGACTTATCTTCATTTCAATTAGGCCTGTTTAATCTTTATAATTTTGAAGCGAATTGTGGAATCAATTATAAATTTCAAACCTCTGTCAACATTACTCCTATTAAATCTGCATCATATTCATACTTTCAGCACTCTAATTTCTACCATGTAATATCTTTTTTTGAAGAATTTGAAAATACGATTTATTGATATTAATAGATAAAATAATTTCTGCTGTGAATTCCTATTTGAAAGATTTTGTTAATATCATTGGTTCGTTTAAAACGATATTTTCAGATTTGGCTTCAAGGTTGTGGAGGCTCTAGAGCTGGTTAAATTATGGGGGTCCTTTAGCGGTGACAAATAAATGTTGTTATTAATTGCAGTGTTAGTGGGGACCCCCCAAATGTAGGAGCCCCCGGCCGCGACCCCGATGGCCCTTAATATAAATTTCGGCCCTGGATATTGTGTCCATATCTACAAATTTTCTATGTATCCACCTTTTCTTCCTAGCAACTTATTCTTTCTTTTTTTCTTTCCGAAAAGTCTATTTTATTTCTGTTTTCCTCATTGACCCTGTTAACAGTTGACTTTCCCAATCGATTTGATTAATTTCTTTCCTTATTTTATCTAAAATCTCCGTTACTTTTCCGTCGATAGACTCTTCTATAATCTGGCTATTCTCTTTGGTTCTTACGATAGAGTTCATTTCGTATAATCTACGTCTTAAATCTGTTTTTTTTGCATTCTTCTGTTTTCTTTTCCTAGTCTTTATTTAGCTGTCTCATCTCTTTCTCGCAGCTCTTCTTTTATTTCGCTATGTGCCGGTCTGAATAAAAAGTCACTTCAATTAAAATGATCCTGATACAGATTTGTAGATCTGGTCAGTCAGTTTATTAGAATAATACACAAGTTGACGCCGTAGCAGCAGACGTGGGGCCGAGGCCGTGCCGAGTCGGTCCTACGAAGAAAGAGTACAGTCTACTGACCTTAACAGTTTGAAGGAAGGGAGTAATATCTATCTATTCTCCACCTAGGAAACTACTCCATGCTAGAGGATTGCGTTTATAAAGCTAGAATATTTGTATTGATGCATTCTAGTTATACACCTCCCCTGTTAGAGTGAATTTCTCCTGGAATTCTTTGTACTTACATAAATTACTTCCTTCTAAACTTAATATAGGTCTATTATCGAACTTGTTTGCTTGTCTATATAATCTAAATCAATAGTAGGCCTGCTCGCTGGTACATAGGTGACAACTTGTGGTATTATTTTCTTGTTTATCTTATTGATAATAGAACAAAAATTAATGCAGACGTTAGGGAAACTTTTGCGAATTAATTCGCAAACTCCGCATTTATGAAGCTCAAATACTGAAATGAGGATTAACGAAGTGTAGCCTAGGTAAGAAAGAATGACCGTTGCCTTTTCTTTCCAAGAATGACAACTTCTAATACTTTGTACTTTATTCAAAACAGTTTCTATCTCATCTGAAGATTTTCCGTTTAATTTTAATTCCTGGACATTTCATTGTCCTTCTAAGGGTAGAAATTGATTTCTTACAAGATTTAGTTTGGATTCCGAGAATGGAATTGTAACATTTTTTCCATATGAAAAATTCTGCGTCTTTACTTTTCTTTTGCTTCATTTTACAATAGTGTATTCGGTATGTAGCATACAGTTATCTAGAGCTTTAATCAAAGTTACTTCTGTTATTGACTTCATAATTTGAATTTTCACAGTGAATTTGTACGATCTCCTCCTTGTTTGGGGTCATAGTGACACCCAGCTTCTTTTGTGAAATGTAAAATACAGTTTCATCAATAATTATTACATTTATCTGACACATTTTGTTGTTTATAATTTTAACGCTGTTTTTTATCAATTGTGCTCCACAGGATTTAGTTTCTGTTAGGAGGTAGCTAGGGTTCTTTCTTTTACAAATTTTGGTAGTTGATTAATACATATCTTTCATTTGGAATTACGGTGATAAAATTATCCCCTTTTCGTAGTGGTATCGGAATTAGGTAATTTATTTTATAGATTTCTTTTTCTGAAATGGGAATTTGAATTGAGTAGAAAAATTTATTATTCATCAATAAAACAGTTTCTTCGGCAATGTCAATCAAATATTGATAAATTTCCTCTACTAACTGATTGCCATGCTTTTCATTGTTTTCCTCTTCGAATTGTTCGAATCCCTCTATAAGTGTACTCGGAGGTAGAATTTGAAAGTGTGTGATTTCGTGTTTGCCGTCATTTATTGCATCAATTAATAATGATATGTCTTCACTTAATTCTGCTATAACTACTGTCATGATTGTGATCTGATTAGGCGTTATTACGTTTTCGATATTTTCATTAATCTTATTGACTAACTTGTTACAACTATGTACAATGTTTTCATTTTTCAAGAACAAAGAATCTACGTCGTGCGCGGCTGAATTTAAAATAGTCCTGATCACTTTAGTCTGATTTTGTAGTGATCTTTTTAAACATTTTGTGTTCGGAACATAGTTGGTTAAGTTCATGGTTGATATAATCTGAATCACCTTCGGATAGTGTTCCGGAAACTGTCTTGGAGATGCTTCCAATAAAATTAAAAGCTCCCCTTTTCTAGGGATTTTTTCCTAATAGCTGATTGAGCAAAAATCTTCGAGCATTTAATCTTTTAATTCGGGATATGAAGGTTTCTAGTTTAAATTGTTCCAAGCTTTGATTACATCGTTAGAAGACGGATTTATACAAGGAGATTACATTGTTCGTATATTTTCTCAATAATGTGTGTGTCAACGGATGAAATGAGTCGTCATGTAGTGTGATAGATTTTCGCTGTACCAAGGTCCTCGTTGAATATGGTGGAACCATCAAGTGAAGTGAGGGTCACGTTAGCAGATGTGATCGAAAGATGTGTTAGCAGTATCCAAGTGAAATTCATTCTAAAAAACGTGAAATGAACCGATCAAGCTATTGGTAGAAGGGTTTCAACCTAATGGCGTGTACAGTGTAATGCTGATTATTGTATAGGAATTTCATAATCATCTATCATTATGCAATAATACTAAATCTCCTGTTTCGAAAAGAGCTGCCTGCTGCCGTTTTATCGTTTTTGCTAAGACTGAAGGTAAATTGGCTTTACTTCCACATGTCATTTCAAACGGCGGTACACCTGTACTATCGTGAACTACGATATTGAATGCTAAGCATATAAGGTTCAATTTTTGGTCCCATTTCGTCTCATTATCGGCCATGTATGTCTTCAACAAATCTTTAATTGTTTCTACAAGTGGAAACAGTCTTCAACCTCTCTACAGAAACGTTCCTTGGCTCTCGTTATAGACGAGAGATATCCACCGTCCAAGTGGCCGTTATGTCAAATCCTGGAAGTCCATCTTGGAGAGGATTCTTGACCCCCCTCCCCGACCTAATTGCGCTCTGCGTTAAGGAGTCAGTAGTCCTTCAGCCTTCGATCCTTGTCGACTTCTGAGAGTCTCCGTTTGGTCGCAAGAAGGGATCGCGAACGCGATGCCAAAGAGTTGTCGGTGTTCCTTGGTTTCAATGTGAGTGACTAGTTTTCTCATCGGAGTAAGATGACCAATTGTTGGTTCATCTCGGTATTGAGCATTAATTTTCTTACTGGTCGAGACTCCGTTCTTACATTGTGTGGGTGCTTCTGGACAAGTCTATTCTCGTCCACGAGGTTATGGCAAATCTCTCCCTCGCCAGGCTCTGAGTATACCCGCTAGCCTGCAAGGTAACCTCGTCGGCTCTCTCCAGAAGCTTCTCTTTCGGCGGAGTCTCGCTCTTTAAGCAATGTGTTGGGACTTCTTAACAAGCTCATTCTCGTCGAAGAGGTTATGGAAAATCTCTCCTTCGTCAGGCTCTGAGTGAACCCGCTAGCCTGCGAGGTAACCTCGTGGACCATCTCCAGAAGCTTCTCTTTCTGTTGAGTCTCGCTCTTGAAGGATTCTGTGGGTGCTTCTGATCTGAACAAGCCTATTCTCGTCCATGAGGTTATGGCAAATCTCTCCCTTGTCAGGCTCTAAGTGAACCTGCTAGCCTGCAAAGTAACCTCGTGAACCCTCTCCAGAAGTCACTTTCGCTCTTTTTCTTTGGTGAGTTGTCTCCGTCGGTTCAGGAGCGTCTATGTTAACAAAAGGACTATACGATGAGCCCTCCATTGCTTTTCTCATTCTTGTGGAATGGTACACGGTGAATAAGTTCGATCATTGACGTTGGATTCGTTCAAATATGAGTTGTTCCTTTTTGTCACCTGTGTTTAATCGAATGTTAAGTGTGATTTATGTGATCATTTGTGGACAATTTGAAGCAGTGATTTTTATTGTGACCTGGTTTTTAAACTATTCATAAAAGTGATCTCTTGTGAATCAGTGTCAGAGTGCTTACTTGAAGTCGGTCGTCCCCACCCGTAATTTTAGTCAATAAAGGTTTGAACAAGTTGATTTTTTAAAGAGTTATAATTTTTCCTCTCTCCCTGATTATTAAATTTTTTGATAAGGCCATCGCCTTTTGTAATTAATTTGAAGATTAATTAAACAGATACTACATAGTATTTTCTGTTGTGGAATTTTCGGTTAGACTAATCCATAACCGGTTCGTCCAGGGGGGACCCTTTTTGCGTATTTAGTTTTATCTTGGCCAAAACACTACTTAGAACCCTTTTTGATAAACTGCTTCTATTACAGTCTGTAAATTCTAGAGTCATAGATATCTCTTTTTATAACAAATACATACTTGAGATAAATGATTGCGAAGTTATTAAAAATAAACCAAATCAACAAGTGATATGCTTACATAGTTGTTAGTATTGTATATCGCTTTATTATGCAACTTGATTCACTTATATAAAATGCAATGAAACTTGAAAAACTTAGTAAATATATTCGTTTACAATTTTAAATTTTTACAGCCAGCGTACTTTCATTCTCGGTCACCTTTGCCAACCCAAGTGAATTTGTGAGTTTTACTTTATTTTAAACATTTGCTTTTTCAATTCCTATATTATATGTGATACAAGATGTATCTATTCTTCATTTTCTGCATATTTACCATTTGCTTAGTCTTAAACCTGTAAGAATAAAATTATTATAAGAAAAATACGTAAAATTATGTTGCTAAAGGATGATTCTGCGCGTAGCGCAGATCATAAAAATTTGAACGATGAGCAAAAACATTTTTGAAAATTTCTTCCCACGCTTTCAGATGAAATAAAACTTACTTATGACGTCATGTAGAAAAAATACAAGAATTTATGTCAAATAACTGGACATTTATGGGAAACTTTAATTTACCAATAGTTTATATATTTTTAAACAAAAGCCTTAATTTATATTAATTCAGACAATTCACACTCTAAATTGTTTGAATATACAGCTTGATTAATGGATAAACCACTTTTTAAAATATTTTCTATACAAAATCAAAATATGTTAATAGGTCTTAATTACGATAAAATTGTATATGAAACATAAGAGCGAAAAAGGAGCCCCTGCCATAGGGCCAGACCAGGACGAAAAATAATGGCAATTTGCACATTTATTTATGTTTTGGGTAAATTATTAACAAATATGCTGTAAATAAGTTTCAGAGCAGACCATGGCGATTAAGTACATGGTACAATGCGACAAAAATAAAAATCACGCATGCATCACTGCGCACCGTTACAGTGCACTACTCCCGGCCGCATATTTTGGGTCATAACTCTATTGAAAAGTTGTTAAAATTGATGATAGCATTGTAACTGATGAAACTGATCCAATTAAATACATCATAAATAAATATGGACGCCTCCATTCGACAACGCCCCACGTCGCATTTGGTCGCTTTGTAACTTTAGGTCCTATACGTGAGCATATGCCTCAAAGTTTCATAGCGATCAAACCATGGTACCTGAAGTTATAGGAGCTAAACCTAAGTGAGAATTACCGGAACTAAACACACG
Source organism: Andricus quercusramuli (assembly GCA_932178445.1). Classification (NCBI taxonomy): domain Eukaryota; kingdom Metazoa; phylum Arthropoda; class Insecta; order Hymenoptera; family Cynipidae; genus Andricus; species Andricus quercusramuli. The sequence continues at coordinate 68,637 of CAKNXH010062698.1, forward strand.
GCCCAGGCTTAGTCCAATTTCGTCAGCCGAAGAGCGGCTAATGTTATTGGGCCAATATCGGCATTTTAATCGGCCCAGTGTTATGCCTGTACTGGCTGCCTATATTGGCTATTCAAATTTGTCAATCTACCGCCAATGCTTGGCCCAGTTATGGCACATTACTGGACCAAGTGTCACTTTTATCACGGAAAAGCATGTTTTATGAGGAAAAGCCAGAGATCGGCCCAGGTGCGGCACATTACTGTTCCAAACTTTGTCTTTACTCTGGCAAAACTTGTTTGAATAGGAAGCGCCAGAGTCTGGGCCAGCAAGGGCGCATCACATCGCCCAGTGTTACTTTTACCACAGCAAACCATGTTTTAAGAGGGAAAGCGAGAGTTCGGCCCAGTCTCGGTGCACTACGGTTCCTAACTTCGTCTTTACTTTGGCTAAACATGTTTCAATAGGAAAAGCCAAGGTCTGGCCCACCAAAGGCGCCACACTGGGCCCAGTGTGACTTTCACTACGGCAAACCATAATATATAAAAAAAAATTAAATACGTTTAAAAATATGGTTCATGTGTTCTAAAATGTCCAAGAACTATGAATACAACTGTCGCGAATACAACTTTCTTCTGTTTTTTTTTTTATTTTTGAGGAAAAAATTTTAAGTTCCATCATTATGTAAAATTGTAAATGTTCAGAGAAAATTACATTTTATATCAATCTTAAACGTTGTGAAATGTTCTAAAACACCTAAAAACCGAACCTTACACGGAAGTTTAATTAAAATTTATTATTAAAAAACTGTCATGGTTCACGATCAAATTTCTAAGTTCCGTCGTTGAAAATTTTTAATGTTCATAAAAAATTACATTTCCTGTCATTGTAGAAAGTTGTAAAGTAGTCTGAAACGCGAAAAAGCGAAATATTACACGAAGAAAAATTGTGATCGGTATAAATTATTCATTTAAGAATTATTTTATTGATACTCCTGTTAACAGTTCGTATACTTTACATTTACATAAAGTCGTATGACAATAAATATTTAATTAGAAAAAACGAGTTTAAAATTTGGTGTTTCAACTTTTTCGAGCTGTAGCTTATGAGGATGACTTTTTCATCGAGTTTTAACTCGTAGGTGTAGCGCAATGGTTAAGACTCCCGACTACTAAGCGATAGATTTAGGTATAGATGTAGCTTCGATAACCTGTAGCGTTAGAAATGTTAATTGTAAGATAATATTTAAAAATGTAATATATGTATTCACTCTACATATGGGGTAAAATTTCCCAAGTGTCCCCGCCTAAAATTTTGTTGTCGCCTATCTTATTCAAACTCCGCCAGATTGTAGTGCTAGTGGACCTCCGTATATTCTGTAAAGGGGGGCGCACCTAGTATAACGGGTTGTCAAGATACAGGGGCCCGCATTTTCGACGATTCACCCCGACTGCTAACCTTCAATTGTACATAACTCCTGTTACAGTTATCCAATTTAATTTTTTTATGCGGGTTTTGGAAAGGTATTTTAACAAGGTTTACAACAAAAATAACCAATGAACAATAAAAAAATTATTTCACCTTGATTTTTCATTTTAAAAAACATTTTTGTGATTTTCTCCCAATGCGGCATTTTTAATATTTTTTTAGTTAGGCTAGAAAAAAAGCTTAATTTTTTCTCTTGAAAAACCCCCCAGAACGAAAATGGGATGGAAAGTATTGGTTGAGTTGTAGAAGGTCACAAGAGCGCGGGTGCCCCGCGCCAACGAGCCACGGCGCTACTAGGCGTGCTGTAGTGATTCAGTTGTTTTAATAATTGATAAAAATGATTTTTCAGTTAACATGTAACGAATATTTCATTTCATCCTTACTTTCATGTAGCTGGAGAACGATTTACATATTTTCTTAATTAAAATTTTCAAATGGTTCTATTGTAGGAAAACGATAGTTAATAATAAAATCATTAACGATTTTGTTGGATGGTTCTGCTTATCTGTTACATTTCGAGATGGTTTTTAATAAGTCGTCTTGTATGCCACGTTTTGGTGAGTTTTTTTTGGTGTTAATCTCTTTGCCTTTAACAATTTTTGACGTGATTCTCCTTGCCTTTCACATTTCGGGGTGCTTTTTTATGTAAGTCCCCTTGCCTCTCACGTTTTGGGGTGCTTTTTTATGTGAGTCCCTTGCCTCTCACGTTTTGGGGTGCTTTTTGGTGTGAGTCCCCTTGCCTCTCACTGTGTTACTCAAAAAGTGATTTTTTGTTCAGCTTAACGTTCACTTTGATCTTCTCTTCGCGATCTCTTTGCGATTTTTCTCTTCGGGAAAATGTCATACTGTGAAGATGACGAATACTTCTTCAAAATTAGAGTCGATTCTGAAGAGGGTACAAAGCGATAGTATTTTTGTGTGCTTGGCATATTCTTTGCAGAGTCGAATCGAGTTTTAAGGTTTTCAGCAGTGGCGGCATGATTTTCTTTGGAAATGAAAAATATTACCGTTTCAGGCAAGTTTTTTAGCCCATTGATATAGAGCATCAGCAGTCAAAATCTGATTCTGAGACGATGCCTGGAGACTTGCACGTGCGGCGAGTCTTTTCAAATTGCCCCCAATTCCATCACATGGTCCTTTTCCATGTGCAGTTGCGTGAAAGTGCCATTCCGTCTGAATACCGAAGGCTGCTTCATGATATAGCAGATTTGCAAAATTGTACTTATTGTCAAAATGTTGTGCTGCACCATCGGTAGAGTAAATAATTTTTTTTGGTTTGAAATTATCTTTTAGGTATTTGGTTATAACTTTCTGAAATTCGTAAACAGATATTGTTTCGTGATTTAGGTTGTCGGATAAAAGAGCTAGATTGCGATGTTTTAATTCATTACCCTCTTTGTAATAGATGACAGTTGTATAGATCGTGACCTGATTTTTGTTACTTGTGAGCAGAAACATAATTTTTATCAATTATTAAAACAACTGAGTCACTACAGCACGCCTAGTAGCGCCGTGGCTCGTTGGCGCGGGGCACCCGCACTCTTGTGACCTTCTACAACTCAACCAATACTTTCCATCCCATTTTCGTTCTGGGGGGTTTTTCAAGAGAAAAAATCAAGCTTTTTTTCTAGCCTAACTAAAAAAATATTAAAAATGCCGCATTGGGAGAAAATCACAAAAATGTTTTTTAAAATGAAAAATCAAGGTGAAATAATTCTTTTATTGTTCATTGGTTATTTTTGTTGTAAACCTTGTTAAAATACCTTTCCAAAACCCGCATAAAAAAATTAAATTGGATAACTGTAACAGGAGTTATGTACAATTGAAGGTTAGCAGTCGGGGTGAATCGTCGAAAATGCGGGCCCCTGTATCTTGACAACCCGTTATACTAGGTGCGCCCCCTTTACAGAATATACGGAGGTCCACTAGCACTACAATCTGGCGGAGTTTGAATAAGATAGGCGACAACAAAATTTTAGGCGGGGACACTTGGGAAATTTTACCCCATATATAGATGTGTCCTAAAAACAATTCAATGATTTTTTGTTATTTTTTAAATTAACTAAGGTGATGGTGGCCAGAGTGTGGGCCAGAGTTGGCCGCCAAGTGCATACTGGAGTTATCATTCCAGCAATGGCACGATATTGGCAGCCGAGATCGGACCGATATCAGTACCTATTGCTGAGCCGATAATGGCAGGCAGTAACGCATAAGTAATGGCGGCCAGAGCCTGGGCCAGAATTGGCCAATTAGTGCATACCGGAGTTATCATTCCAGCAACGGTACGATGTTGGCAGCCAATCTTCGTCAATATTTTTGCCGATACTGGCCCAGTGCTGGGCCGTATCTAGCTTTGCACTTGGGAAGTTATATATCGGCTAAACGCATCGTGGAGCGGTATGGAATGATGGCGTCGATATTTCCTTCATGTGGGTCTGCAGTAGGGCTATCCAGATAGTAGTTTCCAGAGTTCACCACGAGGAACTTGCAATAAGATTTCAAACTTTTTTCTCTAGGGTGATTTATTATTGGGAGTCACCTAGGCTTTCAAAAATCAGGGTATACCATTACCATTAAGCCATTTCCCTTTCAGGGTAGGCGTGAAAGTACCCGATTCGGGTAGTATTTCTAGGTGGATAGTTTCTTGTTGTAAATGACTACAAGTGTGCACGGAAAAGGAAATGGGACGACTGACTGCCATGCGATGAGAGCGCCACGTACCTTAGACGCATGGGCGGTCAGATGCTTGACTTTGGAGTGTTGCGAAACCTGCGCGAGAGAGTTACCAGCCAACGGCTATAGCAGAATACTAACCTGCTCTGTGGCAACTTTTCTGCCACGTGCTTGGGCTCTAACCGTGGCAGAAAACTCACCACGGACCATGGCAAGTTTTGTGACTTGGCCGTTGGCGCGTAGATCTCATTTACAAGTGTCGCCGCCCTCCCGAATCAAGAGATTGACCGCCCATGTTACGAAGCGCGTGGAGCTCTCATCGCGCGGCAGCCAGTCGACCCATTCCCTTTTCCGTGTGAGCTCACCACACCCACGACACGCCAACAGCACGTAGTTAGTAGTATTCCCGGACGGTCACCCATCCAAGTACTAACCGCGCCCAACACTGCTTAACTTCAGTGATCCAACGTGAACTGGGTTTTTCAGCGTGGTATGGCCGTTGGCGAATTATAACTTGCCGTTGGTGACTCATAATGATAAAGCACCCAGCAGAAAGAAGTTTAAAATTGTACTGCAAATTCCTCGTAGTGAACTTTGGAGACTATATTTGGATAGGCTAGCGGCAGACGTTTTTTGAAGGAAATGTCGATACCTCCAATCCGTGACACTCCACGACTTGTTTGGTCACTGCATAACTTTATGCTTATACATGAGGCGTTAAGTTATATAGTGACCAAACGTGATGGTAGAACGGTTTTAAATAGAGACGCCGATATTATTCATGATGCATTTAATTATATCAGTTACATCAGTTACAATGCTATCTTCAATTTCAACAACTTTTCTAACTTGAAAAAAAAATGAAATAGGGTTGTGTCCCAAACTACGCGGCCGAGAGTAGTGCACCTTGACAACGGTGCGCAGTGTTGCAGCGCGATTTTTATTATTTTTTCACATTGTTTCACCACTTCAAAACATTCAACAAAAATATATGTCATAAAGAATATTCTGAAGAATATTTAGGTGAAATATGGATGTGGTCACTGTAGAACATAAGCCTTGAAAAAGATTGTTCACTTAAGAGAGTGAGTTGTTGAATACTAATATCTTTATACATACATATTATGTATATGTAATAATGTTATAATTAAATAATTGATTCCATTAATAATTACTGATAATCATCAATAAATTCAGGAATGAAATATGTAATTATCGAGTAAAGTAAATGAAAAAGTAGAGTTAATAAATAAATTTATAAATAATGAATACAGTGCAGAATCACAGCATGGAAATTAACTCTTTGAGAGATCTGGCGACGATACGCTCAAGTTTGTACCCTACCTCTGGTTGTTTGACAGGTCTTGTGACGATACGGTTACGTTTATTCCCACCCGTGTGTCTACCACCAAGCTAACGGTCAGGTTGCATCGAAACAGTCCGTCTCGTAGAGGTAAATTCATATCTTAAGAGTAAACAAAAGTGTCCGTGTCCGTTATATAGTATTCATTAGGGGTAGGTAGCTTAACATGGGTTTTCCTATACCTTTGGTCGGGGAATCATGTAAAGTGTCCGTAAACAGAGGTGTTCACTCTGGAGAGGTGTCCGTAAGTAGAGGTTCCACTGTATTTCGGTTTCGGTTTCGATTCCTTGGGAATCGAACAGAAAAGCTGATTACAAAGCCACCGAACATGGTCAAGAAGAAATAACCCCTGAGTGGGGGCGTAACAACCGTACCGAAAGCTAAATGGCACCTGGGTGACGTGTTTCAAACGGTGACTCTCGGATACCAGGCGACCTCGCATGTATGCAGCCTTATCCTTGCATGCAAGGCTCCATAAGGATGGACGAACCCCTCTCCCTAGCAGTTTGTGAGAACAACAATGACAACACCGAACATAGTTGTAGTAAGTGCGGTTCAAAACCATCGAACGCACAGGGCTCCCGAAAATCGGTCTAACAACAATGCCGACTACCCTAGAGTTGGCCCTTGATTTTGCCACACGTGAAATCATGCATATGCATAAGAGCTTGCATATCAGTGAGTCCGTTTCCCGATTATACATATATATCTCACGCCGTCGAGGCGGACGCGGTCTTCTAAATCTCCAATATCTTCATAACCGAATTGTTCTAAATACAACTTACATAATTGCAAATAGCAAATATCCTCTCCTAAAAATGCTCAGGAAACACGAGATGATTGACAAAGGAGCGTTCCTTTACAAAGCTGCAGAGCAGGCGGCCGAGACCCTTGGCCTGAAGTTTCACATCAAAAGTGAAGAAAGTGCCATCTAGATGCTTCACTCGCCAAAGGCAAAGTGAAGAAAGCAGACGTAGAAATTTCCGCCAAAAGCTACTCGACAAGAAAATGCATTGGAAACTTTCATATAAATGTAGAAAAACAGTCCTTGTCGAAAGGAGCAAACTTTTGCTTGCGTCAGATCATCAGGACTTGAATCACGTACAGAGAATTTCATTCTTGCATGCCAGGATGGTATCATTTCCACCTTAGTATGCCCTGACCGCATTTTATGTCAAGAAGTTCCCAGCTATATGTGCAGAGCATGTCATACACACGCTGTGTATCTAGAACACATACAATCCGCGTGTCCCACTCACGCGGAAACGACGCACAGTGGATCTTTTTTGAAATTCTGTCTCAAAATATAAGAACTTATATATATATATACATAGATATATATATGTTTAATCAAACAGAAAACCTTTCCGAATATAGACAAATTATATAGAGAGTCAAACAAAAAAATTGTGATCTTGAAAATCTGTGTTGAAGATGGAATTTTTGGCAAAAAAAGATCGTTTATTGAATACCAAAAACTCTTAGATTTTACATTTCATGTGCTATACATGTTTTTATGTAGATTTTTGCATGCCCAATCCGAATCTGGCATGTAAATCGTTGTGAGACAAAACCTAAAATGGCGGAGCCAATATGGCAGACTAAAATTGTAAAACGAAACCGTTTTGACTAAAATTTGCTACAAGGTGGTTTTTCAGGTCACTGTTTACAAATACAAAGTCAAAATTAAAAAATTCAAAATGCTGGATCCAATATGGTGGGCTGACATTATAAAAGAAGACCGATTTCACTAAAGAATTCTAGTCGGGGGTTTTTCGGGTCGCTGATTTCAAATCCAGGGTCAAAATAAAAAAATTAAAAATGGCGGATCGACATTGTAAAAGGAAACCGATTTGACTAAATAATTCTATTCGGGGGTTTTTCTGGTCGCTGATTTCAAATCCAGGGTCAAAATTTAAAAATTCAAAATTATGGACCAAAATTGTGCAAAAAACATATTTGACCGCTTTTTCAATTTTAGGAATTTTGACTTTTTCATTTCAAATCAGCCACGTGCAAGTCTTCCGATAGGCTATTTTAAGTCAAATAAATTTTGTTCTATAATTTTGGTCCACCATATTGGATCCGCCATTTTGAATTTTTCAGTTTTGACCCTGCATTTGAAATCAGCGACCCGAAAAACTACCTTGTAGCACATTTTAGTCAAATAGGTTTCCTTTTACAATTTTGGTCCGCCATATTGGATCCGACATTTAGAATTTTCAAATTGTGACCTCGGATTTGTAATCAGCGACCTGTAAAACCACCTTGTAGCAAATTGTAGTCAAATTGGTTTCGTTTTACAATTTTAGTCTGCCATATTGGCTCCGCCATTTTGGATTTTCTCTTACAACGATTTACATGTCAGACTCGGTTTGGGCATGCAAAAATCTATATAAAAACATGTATGGCAGATGAAATGTAAAATCTAAGAGTTTTTGGTATTCAATAAACGATTTTTTTCTGCCAAAAATTCCATCTTCAACACAGATTTTGAAGATCACAATTTGTTTGTGTGACTTTCTCTATATTTTTTCTATATTCGGGAAGGTTTTTTCCTTAATTGGAAAAAAAACCCTCTAGGTCATTCCGATCCAAAGTTGTACGATTTTGAGACAGAATTTTAAAAAAGGTCCACTATGCGACGTATCACAACGGATATAATGAGGCCCTCAGAGTGCTTTATTACCATTTTTGTCGTTCTTACGGTGTTGGCTGCGACCCTGATCTCCGAACGCTTTGAGGGACATAATGTTAATTGTCTAAACCGAGGAGTGCCCAATTTTCTGGGAATACGATTTTCGGGCAGCAGTCTCCGTTCCACACTCGAGGCCTGAAATGGTTTTCCAAGACTTCGAGAAACTAACTACATTCGTGATCGAATTCTCAGTTCCGACCGAATACAAAATCACTGTCAAGGAGAAGGAAAAAGAGGAAAGGTGTCAACACCTTATCAGGGAGCTGCAACGACTGTACCCAAAATATTTGGTTAATGTAATTGTCCTTGGGATCGGTGCTTTCGGAAGTGCAAAACTATCACTGATTTCTAACCTTAAAGCCATACCCGGGTGCCAAAAAAAAGCCAAGGCGCTTGCAAGATGGCTGCAGAAAGCTGTAATCATTGGGTCGCTTCGTGTCCTCAAGACACACGAGGGTTTCGCTGGCCTGTCGTTGTGATTTCATCGTGCCCTATAACCGCCCATCTCACGGTCTTGAGACATGGCCATATGTGTGATTTACCGCAGTTCTACTGGGACCTGGTGTCATTTTTATATGGCAATGTCTCTTACTGGGACCCTGGAGTGTTTTTTCCATCTTTTTTTAAATGA
>CAKNXH010062698.1:92442-104910 GCA_932178445.1 Andricus quercusramuli
TTCAACGCCGACAGATTGGAAGACCAAATCTGTCGAAGAAGATGCTTGTATCTGCTTCGGAGAGACTCCCTCACTGATGTTACGTTCTGCATGCAGCTTTGAGGCACGCCCAGGTATGTATAGGTCTCTCCAGTGTTAAGATGTCTAATAACACTTATATCCACAAGCTCAGGGTCCTTGGGAACGCCAGTAATCTTTCCTTTCTTCAAATGAATTTTGGCACACTTGTCCAAACCAAAGTCCATCCCAATCTCTCCTGTGTAGTTCTTGACGATATTTACAGCAGTTTAAAGTTTGCTTTTACCAGCGGCATAGATCTTCAGGTCATCCATATAAAATGCATGAGTGACCTTATGCTCACGCTGATTAGTGTCGCCACAGAGGTATCCAGGAGAATTTCGTAGTGCGAGAGATAGAGGCAGAAGTGTGATGCAAAAAAGCAAGGGCTCATACTATTCCCTTGAAAGACGCCCCACTGGAAGGTGACCTTGTTCGTCGTCAGATGATGATTCCTAGATGAGATGGTAAATCTAGTTTTCCAAAGAAGCATCAATCTCTCTATGCATCTCACTATGTGTGGATGTACCTTCAAGCTTTCTAACAGACAGATGATAAGTCTATGAGAGGTTGAATCGGAAGCTTTCCGGTATTCAATCCAGGCCATTGACAGGACGCGCTGATGGGCGGCAGCGTCTTTATAGACACGCCTGTCAATTAGCAGGTTCTCTCGACAGCCTGCTACACGTTTTTTCGAGCCACGTTGTTCGTACATCTCTCGCCATACAGGCTCAATTCGTCGAACAATCCTATTGTTAAGGACAGCTGTAAAGATATTATACAGTGTGTTTAAACAAGTTATTGGCCTGTAATTCTCTGGTCTGGACAAGTTGCCTTTTCTCGGTAGGAGTATAGTGCGTCCTAACACCAGCCATTGCGGAATGGGCGTCTCCGATTTTAATTATGAGGTAAATATGCGGGCCAAATGTTGGTGTATAGAAGTAAACTTCTTTCACCAAAAGTTCTTGATACAATCTGGTCCAGCACCGGAAAAGTTCTTTATGCCTCTAAGTGCTTTTTTCACCTCTTCGGCAGTGACTGATGGGCACTCCTCCTCAGATTTTAGAGGCTGTCGCAAAACTCCTTGAAGCGGATGATATTGTCAGTATCTTCTTTCAACTCTAGTGTTGTCGGGATCTTGTACACCTCTCTCCAAAAAGTCTCTACCTCCTTGGGCTTGGTTGGATTTTTTACAAAAACAGGGGGATCACTGAAGAGGCGTGATGGGTCTGCAAGAAACTGTTGATTCTCCCTGTTCCATCTCTCCCTCTTCTGTATCCTCCTCCTTGCGTCAGATAACAGCCTTATTTTGTCAACAAAATACTGCTTGATTGTCACCAGCTTTGACTTGTTCAGTGTGTGATTCAAGGTCCTTAGTTCTTGGGCGAACTTTCGAGCCCTTTCCGTGAACGGTCTACAAGATGTTATGTAGTCAATCACACATTGAACACGGGACGCACTCTGTCTTGCCCATCCAATTTTCTTGTTCAGGTGATGCAAGCGTCGTCTGGTCTTCTGATCCATCGTTGGTTTCAGCCTTTGATTTGAATCAGCCAAAGCTCTCGCAGCACCATAAACTGAGCAACTGATGGTCCAGAGGACGGACTCTTGCGAGATATCTCCACGAAGGGAGGCATCCATTTCAGCCAGATCTTGGGGCTTAAGAGGAACTTGCATGTTGATGTTCCTCCTTGTACTGAAATTGCGATCATCTTCCAGAAGGTGTCTGCTTTCTGCGGTTGGTCTTAATGTCGTTTCATCTTCGTCTGCAGCTTGTTCAAGCAGCGGCTGAGGAAGCGCTCCGCGTACATATCCATTTTTCCGGAGGTAGTCGGCTTGATTTCGCAAAGACTGATGCGGGACGTATTGAAGCTCTGGGTGTTTCTGGCACCACAACCGCAGAATTTCGCCAGGAGCGGGCGCTAATCTGAGAAATTGCACCCCTCCCAGCGAAATAGCGGTAAAATTTCAGCTGTGATCACGTCTTATGATCGTGAAATAGGCGGTGACAGTCTGCAAAGAATTCAATGCGATGATCCGGAAAAAGTCTCGTGCACCCTGAGGACACGGAGCGACCCAAGGAGGACCGCCTTCTGCATTTCCCCCGCAAGTGTCTGAGCACTTTGTTGACAAACAGGGACGCAACAGACATAATGGTCGAGAATATGAAGTTTCAGTACATACGGCACTTCTCATTTTCGACAAATGACTCTATTTCCCTAGGAGCGTTTAGCGGAGCGGTATTTCGGCTAATTCCGTAAGAGTGACAGATATGGTAATAAAGCACACTTAGTGCCGCATTGTGCTTTTGGATGTAGGTCGTTCCCGCATGAGTTGGACAACGAGACAGTATGTGTCCTAGATGCTCGGGGTGTGCATGACACGCTCTTCAGCTATCACCGGGAATACCTTGACTCAAAATGTGGCGACGGCATGCTAGAGTGGAAATGAAATCGTCTTGACATGCCAAAATGAAACCTTCTGTGTCCGACTTCAATCCGGATGATTTAAGGAAAGCATACGTTAGCTCATGCGACATCGACTGATCCTCCACATTTATGTGGAAGATGCCGTGCATCCTCTTGTCGAGGAGCTCTCCGCGGAAGTTTTTCTCCTGTGCTTTCTTAATCCGAGCCTTCAGGAGTGAGTATTCAAGATGGATAAGATTTAATGCATTTTTCTCACCCCTGGTATTTAAGTCAAGGCCGAGTATATCAGCAGCCTCCTCCGCTGCTTTGTACAGAAACGCCCCTTTGCCCACTTCTTCATGTTTCCTGACCATTTTAAGAAGAGGGTCTTGTCCATTTGCAACTATATGTGCTGTGAGATGTGCGGCGTGAGATGTAAAGTCGCGAAACATAAGACTTATGGTGCATGCTTTTGTTCATGTGTAAAACCTTTCGCGTCCCGATATCATCTGAGCTCGTCCTTCGTCCATGGAACCACTCCAAATGAAAAGAGTACTACCGGGATGGCAAGCATGTTCGTTGCAGATACTTTGTTCTTAGCCGACAGTTCGCAAGACCAAATCTGCCAGATGAGACGTTTGTATCTGCTTCGGAGAGTATCCTTTATAGATGTCACGTCCTGAATGCGGCTCTGTGGCACGCCCAGGTATGTATAGGTTTCTCCAGCGCTAAGGTGTCGTATAGCGCTTCTGTCGACGAGCTCAGGGTTTCCGGCGATGCCATTAAGTTTTCCTTTCTTCAAATTAACCTTGGCGCATTTCTGTAACCAGAACTCCATTCCAATCTCTTGAGTGTACCCTTGGACAATTTTTAGAGCTTGATGTAGTTTTTCTTGATTCCTAGCATAGATCTTGAGATCGTCTATGTAAAATACATGAGTGACCTTATGCTTTCGATCTCCAGGTTTGCCACAGAGGTACCCTTCGGAATGGCGAAGTGCGAGAGACAGTGGCAGTAATGTGAGGCAAAAGAGAAGACGGCTCATGGTTCGCCTTGAAATACACCTCTCTGAAAGGAGACACTGTTAGTGATCACATGATGTTTTCGAGATGAGATAGTAAATCTGGTTTTCCAAAGCGGCATTAATCTCTATATGCACCTCACGATGTGTGGATAAACCTTTAAGCTTTCCAACAGACAGATGATAAGTCTATGGGAGGTTGAATCGAAAGCTTTTCGGTAATCAATCCAGGCCATCGATAGGAATCGCTGATAGGATGCTGCGTCTTTACAAAAACATCTACCGATAAGCAGGTTCTCCCGACATCCTGCTATGCCTTTCTTTGAGCCGCGTTGTTCATTCATCTCTTGCCACACAGGTCCAATTGTCCGAACAATCTCATAATTTAGGATAGCTATGAAGATCTTACACAGTGTGTTCAGACAAGTAATTGGCCTGTAATTCTTAGGGCCGGCTAAGTTGCCCGTCTTCGGCAGGAGCACTGTGCGCCTATATATATATATATATATATATGTATATATATATATATATATATATATATATATATATATATAGAATGAAATATAGTAAAATATGTTAAAGATATAGCAAATTATAAGAAATAAGTGTTGCGAGAGTTGAAACTGTAGAATCTTTATATGTTTCGCATTACATTCATCTCAAATTTTTCCAAATAATATTAGATTAGACTCTGAACCTAGTTTTACCTAGTCTAATGATTTTCTAGAACATACTTATATTTTGGAAATAGAAATAGATATAAGTGGTAAGACAAAAGTATCATCTCCACAGGGGCCCTAGCATCGAGGGCCTAGAGCAATTTCGAATCCATTGAGGGGTAGTGTCGCTGCACACTTGAAGTGGAAGGGCATACACGTATATGTGGAAGAAATGATGACTGCTCCCATCGGCGCCTCCCATTTCTATGGTGAATTTGACTGACACAGAAGGTACCTGGGTGAAGAAAGGTACTGGCTGCTGCAAATAACTTGGTTATACGCTACGACAATGAAACGGCCAGATTTGTAGCTTTGTAATTATATGACAGCCTTAACTTCTGGATTTTACGTTGTACCAGACTTAGAATTTGAACACTGCAGTGGTTGAAAGACCCATTTACTAATGTAAAGCTGCCCAACCTGAAATTTATGGCTATAACATAATTGCAGTTTTGAATACTGAAGTAACCGAAATAACCTTTGTCCTTCACTGATTCGGAGCTGCTTATCCTAAAATGTATTGTTATAACATAATTGCATTGTCGAAGCTTTATACAACATTTTTGCAGACGGTAAAAAAGTCGGACCTATTATAAAAATAATATTTGAAAGAAAAAGGAAAAATAAAGTGACAAATTTTCATTTCTATATTCTTAAAACGCAACAGTAGGATTGTGCATAACTTTTCAAATGCTTTTCACGTAATTATTATTCAAAAACCAGTAAACAAAAACAGCGAAATATTTAAATTCAAAAGGGATTACAAAATTTCAATTTCATGGTTACTTTGGGGTATCCAAAAGTATTCAGAAAAATATTGTCGCCGCCATGTAGAGAAAGGGATTTGGTGTAAGAGATAACTTCTATTGCTATGGGGATTCAAAACGCTATGACAAAAACGGCATTGAAAGGGATTCAATGATTTCGAAGTCACGATTGAACAGAAAATTTCCGAATACTTTTCAATGCAAGATTTCTTACTGGGCGTGACATGTTTTGAAGGGTTTCTCAGTATTTTACCACAAGGAATCAGAATGAGACATAATGCTTCTAAATGTATAATTTCAAACCCTTTCTCTTTCTATTTCTAAACCTAAAACATTTAATCAAGCGATAAGTAAATAGTTATTGCAGTCAGAAGTGTCTTCGTCTTTGTGATAAGTGATACCCTGCTAAAAATTCCGGACAAATTTTGGACAAATTCCGGATTCGGAAATTTGTCCGAAATTGTCCGATACGTGATCCGATTTTTGTCATCCGGATTCTATCCGGTCGTGTCCGAAATTTGTCCGGTCGAAGGAGCACGGAAATTGATCTGAATATCATCCGGTAGAATCCGATAGTTGTATGCTCTGATGGATTCAATCAGTCCGGGTTTGATCCGGGTGAGTCCGTATTTTGTACGGTCTGACGGATGCTATGAATCCGGATTGTATCCGATCATATCCGTTTTCTATACCTATTTCTATAGCTTAACTTAACAGTACTACATATAACGGACTTCACTAACGCAGAATATCGCACGCTGAGTATATCGGTCGAAACGGTCCTTATATACTAACCCAGAAAATTTTTAGCGCTTGTGAGAAATGGCCAGTGCCGGGCCAAAAATCTTTGGTGCCCCGAGTCATATTTAATCGTATGTGACCGTCCACGAAGAAAGGGACCTAATGCGGAAAAAATCGGTTTTCATTTTCTTACGCCAATCGATAGTTTCCGAGTTACTCTTTCATTTCCAGTAATCATAAATTTTTTAAGTAAATTACTTTTCTTGTTATTAAGCTACAAACATTGGCATGATAGCGTACGGGGAGAGCGAACGAGAGGCCTACGAACGCCAGCCCCACCACTTACCACACAGCTGTACGCGACGTGTCCGTGAGATCCACTGGCTCGTGCCTAAAAGTGTAGTGGTAAGTGGAGGGGGTGCTTTTCGTAGACGCATCCCCACTACTTAAATGCTGGCTTGCAGGCACTGCAGCAATCGCCCGTCCTGTAAAACAGGCCTGCCCAAGCTGGGGAAAACTGCTCATTCACCACATGTTCGAGTTCCACCACCACGTCCCTCTTCTCAGGTCAAGAGGCTTGCGGGGTGGTCGCTCTCGTGAAGTTGAATGAGTAGAGGTCGGTGGTGGTGTTAAATTCCTATCTGGCAAATGAGCAGTTTTCCCCAGCTTGGGCAGGCCTGCTGTAAAATTCAGCTTTGACGCATTAGGTCCCTTTCTTCGTGGACGGTCACATATAATTGCGGAATCCGAACCTTATCCGAAATTTTTAGCAAGGTTATGTATACGGTCTGGTGGATGCGAATAGTCCGAATTGTGTCCGATCAAGTCCGTCCTTTGTACGGTCTACCGAATGCGATAAATCCGGATTGTGTTCGGTCGAGTCCGTGTATTATATGGTCTGACGGATGTGATTTTTCCGATTTTTGCCCGGTCGTGTTTGGCCATGTCCATGTTTGTACGGTCTGGCGGATGCGATTAATCCGGTTAAGTCCAAAATTTGTACGGTTTTCAGGAATGCGATTAATCCGGATCTCATCTGGTTAATTCCAAAATGTGTCCTTTCTGAGAAATGGGAATAATTTAGATCTTATTCGTCTTTGCCCGATATTTTTCTAGTTATTCGCGAACGCAATACACCCTAATCTTATCCGATATAGCAAACTGAACTAAAAAAATGAAATTCGATACAGTTATAGAGCATTTAATTATAAATTAGTGAAAACAGAATGTTAAAGACTTGTACGAGAAGTCATTTTTGATTGAATTTTTAATGCACTTTTAGGAAAAAAATTAGAACACTTTTGAACGAAGTATGTTCCTTCTGCTCTTCTTTCTGCTCCTTCTGTCACATCGTCTTCAAATTTTTCATCATTCCCAGCAACTGCTTCTTCTTTCCAAGAGAGCAGTAGATTCACTTTCACGAACAGATTCATTTCCTATCGGAACCATATAATTGTCCTCATCCTTGTTCAAAAGCTCATTAGTTTTCTTATTATTTTCCGTGTTACTATTCACGTCTTTATTGAAATACTCATTATTTTTGTTTGTTTTCGAAGTTTCATTGTCGCTTTTGTGGTTTTTTTCCGACGCCCTACCCAAAAACGAAAGCAAAATATTCCATTTTTTTTCCATATGCGCCCTACTATGCAGTAGTATTTTCCGTTTTCACTTGAATGTCACCAAATTACAACTTGAACCTGCGGACACATCTTGGATAGAATCAGACTGCTTCCGGAGTCAATGTTTTTGACCGGATAAATTTCGGATTTAAGCGGACGATTTCCCGATTTTACTTGCATTTCACGAAATTACAACTTAAACTAGCGGATTAATTTTGAATAGAATCGGACTGTTTCTGGAGTCGATGTTTTGGACTAGACGAATATCGGATTTAAGCGAATGATTTTCCGTTTTCACCTTAATTTCACCGAATGACAATTAAAACCTGCGGATTAATTTCGGATAGAATCGGACTATTTTCGGAGTGGATGTTTTAGACCGGACAGATTCCGGATTTAATCAGACGATTTTCCGTTTTCACTTTAATTTCACCGAATGACAACTTGAACCTGCGGAGTAATTTCGGATAGAATCGGACTGCTTCCGGAGTACATGTTTTTGACCGGAAGAATTTTGGATTTAAGCGGACGATTTTCCGTTTTCACTTCAATTTCACCGAATGACAACTCAAACCTGCGGAATTATTTCGGATGGAATTTGACTATTTTCAGAGTTGATGTTTTAGACCGGACAGATTTCGAGTTTAATCAGACGATTTTGCGGTTTTAATTTGAAAAAAATAATTTCAGGCACTGAGTTCCGGACTAATTTCGGATCAAGTCGAACTCTTTTGGGAGTGAAAGTTTACGTTCGGATAAATTTCAGATTAGACCGGACTATTTTCCATTCTCAGTTCAACGGAAATAATTTCAGGTTTTGAATTCCGGACTGATTTCGGATCAAATCGGAATCTTTCCGGAGTCGAAATTTATGGTCCCGACGGACTCCGGACATGATGAGAAAAATTGCCGGCTGTTTTCGTACAGTCTTCGGATTAGATCGGACATGTTTCGGAAAAAAATTATGAATCGGATTGACTTCGGATGAATTCGGACCAATTTCGGAATCCGAAATTTTTAGCAGGGTATAAATATTTAAGAATTTTTTTTAAAAAGATGTTCAGCAAGTGTTTTTACTAGAATTAATCAAAAATGCAAATAATTACAGCTTCATATATCAATATTATTTTTATAAACATTTAACCACGAAACTGGAGCGAATAGCCTCAAAGAGAAAGTTGGTAATTTATTTAAAAAAACAGTCGAAGATATTCAGAATTTCTATCCGTAATGAATAATTGGAGTTACTGAATGTAAAATTATGAGTGGCCCGGTTTTTCCAACGTGTTACGATTAGTTCTGTTTTATGGTATCATGTTTTAAGACGATGTTATAATTTGAATTATAATGAACATGAATAATTCTTTCAGCTCCCATAAAACTGTATCAAGGAAGATGTCGTTCTGGGCTGAAATGATAATGTATGAAAATGTATGAAATATTTTGTGAAAATATGTAATTCATGCAATAAAACACTCAAGTATGATACCTTCAAATTTTTATTATTATTATTATACCATTAAGCCATTTCCCTTTCGGGGTAGGCGTGACTTGCTCGGTTGGGGAATAGTAAACAGGTGTATAGGTATAGAGTAGGTTGGTATACGGGCATAAGGTATATAGGAGTTTTATAGGTGTTAGGGATAGGTGTTTTAGATCGATCTGGAATTCTCGTGTCATTTATTTAGATGACACGTTCATTCCGCAACACTGCTCCGACCCAGGTTGCTGATCAATCACTCTAGCGATCACCCCAAGTGAGGAGCCTCACAAAATTGTTATGTATGGTTCCCCACTTGGGCCCATTAGTATCCAAAGTCTCTGTTTCAGGCGCCATTCACACTATTGTCACTCTGTTTACAAACTATTTGTCGCCACACATTTCTGTCCTGGCATACTACTCTAGCTTCCTTCACGTCCATGCATTTCTTCATGCAAGCTCTTGTGTTCCTATGGCTTCTTACGTCTCTTCGGATTAATGTCTCATTCACAGATTCTAACCATTCTTTCGGCGGTCTACCTCTGGGCATTCTACCATTTACTTTACCTTTATACACTTGCTTCGTCAGTCGCTCATCTTTCATTCTTTCAAGATGTCCGAACCACCTTAGCTGATTTCTTTCCCATATGTCAACTAGTGTCTCTTGTGTACCACATTCTTTGAGGATTGTCTCATTTCTGACTTTGTCCATCAGTGTTTTCCCGCATATTATGCGGAGAGGTTTCATGCCGATCGCGTTGATTTTGCTCCTGTTCTTTTCTTGACAGGTCCATGTCTCGCTACCGTATAGTACAGTTGGTACGAAGATAGAGTTATGTATGGCCATTTTAGCTTTTTTTGATATGTTTTTATTTCTGAGGATGGACCCTGCTCTACCGATAACCTGCTTACCCTTATTTATGCGCCTATCTAACTCCCCATCTATTTTTCCGTCGCTAGTGAATAGGCTACCCAGATATACGTACTTGTCAACTTGTTCTAATCCCTCACCATTTAGGACAATGTTGCACATTGTTTTCTCGCGTTTTCCCTCAAACACCATGATTTTCGTTTTATTCACGTTAATTTTGAGGCCCATGTTCTCCATGCTTGTATTTAGTTTATTCAACATTCTTTGCAAGTCCTCGATTGATTCTGCCATAATAATCTTGTAATCTGCGAAAGCTAACCCACGTACCTTGACGCTTTCGAGATTTACACCTTCTTCGTCGAAGAGGGCAGTTCTTAGACATTTATCCATGAATATGATAAATAGCCACGAGGACATAACGCATCCTTGCTTCACCCCTTGCATAATATCGAACCAGTCGCTCAGTTTCCCATTTACCCTCACACTCGCTTTACTGCCTGTATAAATTGTTTTTATTGCTTGTAGGAGCCCTCCATTTACTCCATACTCTTTAAGGATTTCCCAAAGTTTAGTTCTATTTACCTTGTCGAATGCTTTTTCTAGATCAATAAATGCACAGAAAACTTTCTTTCCTACTCTCAAGCTTTTTTCTGTGATCTGTCTTAGGCTAAATATCTGATCTGTACATGACCTTCCTGACATAAATCCACATTGGACTTCCCATATCTTCTATTCTGTAATTTCCATTACCCTACGGATAAGTATTTTTGAGTATATTTTACTTACGGTACTTAGTAGGCTGATACCTCTGTAATTACTGCAGTTGCTTTTATCTCCTTTTCTTTTGTATATTGGTACGATAATCGCTTTTCTCCAATCGTCTGGGACTTCTCCCGTTTCGATACATAAATTTATTAATTCGCACAACCTGTGAGGTATGTACTCACCACCGTATTTAAGCATTTCAGCGCTAATATTGTCTATACCCGCAGCCTTACCGTTTTTCAAGTTCTTAATTATATCTCTGACATCAGTGACACAGACTTTTTCAATTGGGTTTTCTAGTGCATTATGTTCTATGTCGCAGTTTTGTTGCCCTATATCTTCACCTCCTAATAGTTCTTTAAAAGAATCTTTTAAAGCGTCTACTATCCCGTCTATATCATATAGCATTTCGCCTTTACTGTTTCTCATGCTAGCAAACTCTGTACTTTTACTTTCCTTCAACTGTTTATATAATAGTTTCATAATTCCTTCAAAGCAGTTTTTTATTTTGTTCTCTTCTTCTGTTCTGATTTTCTCTTTACTCTCTTTGACTAGTCGTTTAACTTTCCTATTTTTGTGTCTGTAATCATTTTTAAGTCTAGTTTTCTCCTCATCGCTAAGACCTGTCATGTTCAGCGTTCTATTGTGCGCTTTTTTCTTTTCTTTTTGGGCTGCCGCAATTTCCTCATTCCACCATGCATCACCAGATTTTCTTCCTACAAACGCCGTACCACATACTTCGGTCGCAGTTTTAACAATGATATCCCGTAATAAAGTCCACGCGCCCTCTACATCTTTATTGCTTATAAGCGCTTCCCACGTTGCCCTATCTATGCGTTCAGTTAACCTCTTTTGGAACTCTGTTTCCACTTCTTGTCTCTGTAAATTTTCAATTTTTATTCGTGTTTGTTTCGTTTTCTTTGTTTTCTTTGTTCTCCATCCCCGCCCTAAGTTTATTTTGCAGACTAAAAGGTAATGATCAGTATTGCATTCGGCCCCCCTCATGACTCTTGTATCTGTAACTAGTTCTCTTAGTCTTTCATCTGCAATAACGAAGTCAATTATACTGCGGCTATTTCCTTTACACCAGGTGTACATGTGGATCATTTTATGTCTAAACCAAGTATTTGTAATGAATAGGCTCTTTTCTAAGCATAAGCTAACTAATTTTTCCCCGTTATAATTTTTTCTTGTTGTGTCCCCAAATTTACCTAGCACCCCTCCTGTATCTGTATCCTGACGCTGGACGCCGACCCATCCGTTCATATCTCCTAACAAGATTATTCTTTCACCTTGATCGCAAGTACTTATTGTATCATTTAAAGTGTCCCAGAAGGCGTCCTTAACTTCCCTCGAATCGCTATCAACTGGTGCGTAGCACGCTATGATAAATAATCTTCTGATTCCTACCTTCATTCTAGCCCATAACAATCTGGGTGATACAAAATTATGCTCTATGAGATGTTAACTTGCTTTTTCATTCATAATTAAACCGACCCCCTGACTACGATGTGATTCACTATCTACTCCTGACCATATTTCACAACCGCCTTCCAACACCCCATTTTCTATGTTTCTAAATTCGCAACCTTTTTTCTTCGTCTCAGGTACACAAAGAATATCTAGTTTCCTTGTGTGCATAGTTTCTCGTAGTTCTCTTATCTTAAGATCATTCACTCCTCTAGCATTCCAAACACCCAGTCTCCATTCATCGCCCGAAACACGACCTTTACGTTTACCGTGTGCATGCCTTTGGTCAATCCGAGTTTCAGTCCATTCCGAGGCTACTTTATTGTTTGTATTATTCATGTTTAGATTGTACTCCCAACTATCACCTGTATGCGCGAGATTTATTTTGCGAATCGAAATCATGTCCTAATTAAGCAGTATTTGTCGTATGGTGGAGTCAAGCTGTAACGTCAGTCCCACCAAAACTTCTATTACTGGGGAGGGGGGGGGGTGGGGTAAGGACATGAGAAAGGAAACCGAGAGTCTCAATAGGTTGGTGGTTTATGCTGAG
>CAKNXH010062698.1:104920-158945 GCA_932178445.1 Andricus quercusramuli
TTGTCGAAGACAGTAATCAACATTATTTACATAAAACTGACATTTTGCATTTTGTGGGACATTTCTGGGCACAATACAAGGGGGCTGGGGGCGTCAATGTCAAAAGTTATTGAGTGTAAATTACTCCTTGAACATTCCTCAAGAGCCGATCAAACTTTAATTCACAAAAAGTTAATAAAATGTTCTTCTTTTCATTTTTCCGAAAACCAAGCTTTTTCATTTAAAACTCCATAGTAATTTTAAAAGTGCGGGGCACTAGTTATTGTTAACCGATTTGAAAAAATATGGAATTCCTTTTTCTCTAAATCGAACAAATTTGGGGAGGGGGGGGGGGGGATGATCGACCGCCAAAAATCAAAATTCAAATTTTTACAGGTTTGAATTTGGGCCACCCTATTCTTGCACTTATACGAGATCTTCTTTATAAATTTGCAAATCCTTAAAAATGGCACTTCTGATAATTAAAAAAAAACTTTGTTGTTGAATAAAGAATGGTTAAAATAATTTTTGAGAAGTTGCTTGTCACGAATCTCATTGAAATTTAATCAGCTCTTGTTTTAAAGGAAAAATTAAAGATCTGATAAAAATTGTAATTTAAAAACTGATGATACTATTGAAGATTTTTCTAATACAATGAATGAAATTCAGCAAGAAAAAGAGGTGTCATTGAGGACAGTGGCTACGCAGCAATCCCTCGGAACGGGGCAAGCGTTTTTAAAATGTTCCTGCAAAAAAAAAGTGTCAAACCAATAAGTATTTATGTGTAAAAAACAAAGTCCAGTTCAAAGTTCAATTTCTCATGTCCTTCTTCCACTACATCATTACATTCAAAATCAAGATTATATACTTTGCCTATCTCGGACCGGGCATTATATATATTGCCTAGGGATTATATATATTGCCTAGGCAAAGTATGTAATAAGTATTCGATTACATACTTTGCCTAAAGTGGTCAGGCATTATATATAATGCCTAGGGATTATATGTAATGCCTGGATTATATACTTTGCCTGTAACATATATATTTTTATGAAATAGACTCATATATTTTAAATATCCTTAAAATTTTAGTGATTGATCCTACCAAATGTAGGTTTTCTTGAAGTAGTTACTGCAAGCTATTTTATTTATATTGATTTAAAAACTGAATTTTTTAGAGTTATTCTAAGAGAATGTTGTCATAAATGATAAATTATTATTATTATTATTATTATTGATATTTATCTATTATTTTTTCATGAATGAAATTGAAAAGAAAAGCTCAAAATATTTTAGAAAATTAAAATTTTATATAATTACTGTCAAATAATTTATTTTTGAATAATATTGAATTATTTGAAAAAGTATATATTCAACACGCATTCATTGTTACCTCAATAATTAAAAATTGGAAATAATTAAAAAATTGAATTAAAAACCGCAACTACTCATTATCAATATAGTAGAAGATAGTTATAATTAATAATAATTTACGTGAAGAATATTTTTTATATAACATTGATTATTAACTTATTATAAGTTGAAACTGAAGAAAAAATGGAATATTTAAGAAAGAAACTCAATTTTGTAGAATTGGTCTATGAGAATATTGTAAATAATATAATAAATTCTTTTTGAAATTTTTTTTTGTTATGTAGCTACAATAACTTGTTACCTCACTCTCAATAATAATTGTTTGGGTTTTGTGAATGATATTCAATATCATAACTATAATTAAATAATAATTAAATCTTTTTTTAATCCGTTAGTGGCTCCTACCAGTATTATAAACATTTTCTATGATAAACTGGCAGAAGATACTAACGGATTTTTATCACTCTAACCAGTCTAACAGAAATAATGTTTATAAATTATTTAATTGCAAATTATTATTGAAGATATATAATATTATCACTTTTTTCAGTATATTTGTTACAGTTTGGAAAAGGAAATAGATAAATCTTCCATAATTAATCTACATTCACAAATACTTTGATCGTTATCTTTTTCAGGTTATATAACTGAAATTTGAAAAAAGTAATTTGAGTTATATACGCATTTTTCTTCTTTGGTTTTCTTTGATGATCACTGCAATTTATTATAAGATTATGAGATTATGAGAATACATATATGTTCATCATAAATAATAAAAGGTATAAGCTTATGTGATTATAGAAGATTGTATATGATATTATGAGCTAACGAGCCTATCAGAATATGCTTTAAATATTTTTTAATACATAAAACCTGTTCTGAACTGATACCAATATATTGATAAATGATCAAAGCATGCCGCGTAAAATAAAACGTTTAGATGACAAAATAATAATTAAAGGAATTAAACGTGATAATAATACTGGAGGCCAACGTATATGCCGTTTACATAATAAAATAGCAAATAGTAACATTGTTCTATCAAATGAATCACAAACACAATCATTACATTCAAATATAATAATCAGTAATTTAATTGATTTCAGAAGATTTTCAAAATTTTCAAGGCATTTTCCAGGGATATCAATAATTTCAATGCAAAAAAATTTTAAAGGATTTGTAACATTTTAGGTAGCTCAACAGATTTCAAGGAATTTTCAACAGATCATAGTAATGTGATTGATTTCAAAGGATTTGAAATATTTTAGAGTATCTTAACAGATTTGAAGGTCTTTTCGGAAGCCTTAAAAAGATTTAAGTCATTTTAAAATATTTAAAATCAATCTTCAGGAAATTTGAAAGGATTGCAACAAATGTTCTAAAGATTTAAGGAATTTTTAGTGATTCCAAAGAATTGCGTTGGTATTTGTTTCAATGATCAGAAGGGATTTTAAAGGATTAGAAGAGTTTCAGAGTATTTCGAAATAATCCAAGGCATTTTCAGAAGAGTTAATAATTTCAACGAGTTTCAACAAATTTTAGAGAATTTAAAAACTTTGAGAGTATTTAAAAATGTTCAAATTGATTTGATGGAAATTTAATTGATTGCAGAGGATTAGGAATATTTTAGAGTATTTTATAGAATTTCACGGCATTTTAGGAAGCTTAAAAAAATTGCAAGGAATTAAAAAAAATTCTCAAGCATTTGAAAACTTTCAGAGTATTTCGATAAATTCCCAGGATTTTTTAATTGGTTCCAGTAATTCAATTGTTTTTAGGAGATTCCAACGCATTTTTAAAAGGTTTAGAAAGTTTCAAGTGATGTTAAAAGATTTCAAAGAACATGAAAGATTTTAGGGAATTTGAAGAAATTTGAAGGAATTCGGTATTTATTTCAATTATTTCAAGCGGAGGATTAGGAATATTGATATTAATTATCAATACTAATATTATGTTTTGAAAGAACGTCAGGCATTTTCAGTAATTGAATTGATTTCAGAGGATTTGAAATATTCTAGAGTAATTTAAAGGATTGGAAATGTTTTAAAATGTTTCTACAATTTTCACTCGA
Source organism: Andricus quercusramuli (assembly GCA_932178445.1). NCBI lineage: Eukaryota > Metazoa > Arthropoda > Insecta > Hymenoptera > Cynipidae > Andricus > Andricus quercusramuli. The sequence goes on from CAKNXH010062698.1 coordinate 108,345, forward strand.
TTTTATAGAAATTAAATAAAAATTAGAGGATTTAACTTTTTTTTTACAATTTGAAATATTTTAAAATATAATAAAAGATTCTGAGGAATTTTCAATTAAATTCACGGAATTTAAAATATTTTAGAATATTTTGAAAGACTCCATGACATTTTCAACAAATTTCAATGATTTCAAGGAATTAAAAAAAATGTAAGAATCTGTAAAAATTTAAAGTTTTTGTAAAGATTTCAAGGACTTTTCATTTGATTTCAGTAGTTTAATTGATTGTAGGGGATTAAGAATTTTCCAGAGTAATTGAAAGGAATGGAAAGATTTAAAGTGTTTTCAAAATTTTCACTCGATTTTATAGAGAGTTACAAAAATTTCAAAGAATTTGAGGAAATTTTCAACAATTTGAAATATTTTAAGGTATCATAAAAGATTCCAAGGAATTTTTAATTGTTTTCAGTAATTGATTTCAGAGAATTTTAAATAAATCAGAGCTTCGATAGATGATCAACCTCGGGGGTTGCCTGAAAATAGCCTTGATCATATAGCGCCAGCAGCGAAACGTGAACAGGCAGGGCCGCCTGAACCGTTCCCATGACATTGCGCAATCTACTGGACTGAGTAGTAGTGAATGCGTCCCTTCATAGGCGGAGTCGCAACCGTCTCTCACCCTGCCCCCTGAGAAACTGTGGGGACCAGCAATTCTAGGAATTCTAATAACACCAGCAATCGCGCGATCATCTATCGAAGCTCTGGTGTATTTTAGAAAGTTTTAAGAGATTCCAATGCATTTTCAAGAGATCTGAAAACTTTTAGAGTATCTTGAAAGATTTCAAGAAATTATTATTTATTTCAGTGATTTATTTCATTTCAGAGGATTTGAAATATTTCAGGGTATTTTAAAAGATTCAATGAAGTTTTTCGAAATCTTAAAAAAGTTTCAAGTAATTCATAAAGATTCCAATTTTTTCATTCCAATAAATTGAAGGAGTTTCGAAGGATTCGAAATATTTTAGGGTGTTTTCGAAATTCCAATGGATCTCGAAGGGTTGAAAAAAAATTCAAGGAATTACAACATATTTTGAAGAATTTTGAATGTCTTAGGGTATTTTGGAAGATCTTTCGAATTTCTAAAATTGATTTCAGAAATTTAATGAAAGGATTTGAAATCTTGAAGCGTATTTTAAAAGAGTATAAGGAGTATTCATTTTATTTCAGAGGATTTGAAATATTGCAGAGTATTCAAAAAGATTTTAAAGAATTTTCAAGAGATGTGAACAAATTTGTATGGGGTATTAAAGAGTTTTCGAAAATTTCGAAGACATTGATCGATTTTATAGGACCTATCCCAGGTTTCAGGGTATATTAAAAAACTCCAATGAATGTGCAACTGATTTCGGTAACTTGGTGAGATTTTTAATGATTTAAAATATTTTAGGGTATTTGAAAAGATTCCGAGGCACTTTCAAGAGAATTAAAAATTGTAAGGCATTTCAAAAGATTTTAAAAATATTTCAATAATTTGAAGTGATTCAATTCTCCCTCTTTTTTTCCTTGTTATTTATTGATTTCTGATGATTCGGAAAGGAGGTAGTTTCCAAGGAAGTTAATTCCCAAGGATTTGACTGATTTTAAGGTATTTGAAAAATTTCCATGGGGTATTGAAGAGTTTCCTAAAATTTCAGAAGATATGGAACGTTTTTGTGGGACCCATGTATGGCTTCATGATATTTTGAAAGATCCCAAGATTTTTGAGTATTTCAATGATTTTAAGGGATTTTAAAAGCTCACAAGGTATTTCAATAAATTATCTAGGATTTCAGATAATATCATTAGATTTCATGTTATTTCAAGGGATGTCATAATATTTCAATAGATTTCTAAGAATTTATCCACAAGAATTCATGGCTTTCGTATGATTTAAAAACATTTGTAAGATTTGAGGATATTTTGAAAGATTCCAAGAAGTTTTCAATAAATTCAAATAATTTGAATGAATTTCAAAGAATTTGAAAGATTTGAGGTATTTTCAAAAACCAGAAGAATTTCTAAGAGCTTCAATAAATTGCAAAAGATTTTAAAGTATTGGAAAATCTAAGGGTATTTAAATAAATTTTAAAGTGTTTTCACGAACTTTAGAAAGTTTCGAGTGATTTTGACAGCTCTCGAAGAACTTGAAATATTCTATGAAATTTTAAAAAATTGAAAAGGAATTTGTAATTAAAATGTTCAATCAATATGAACATTTCTTGGTTAATTTTTATTTTATGATATATTAAAAGATTCAAAGGAATTCTATTAAATTTCCGAGAATTTATCTGTTTACCAGGGATTTTGAAAGCTCTCAAGGTTTTTTTTAATTCTGATCAATTCTTTCGAATTCTACAGAATTCTCTGAATTTCTTTTAAATTCACGCGAATTCTCCAAAATTCATTTGAATCTACACAAGTCGATTCACTTTTTTCAACTTATTTTTAGTGTTTGTTTAAATTTTCATGAAGATTTTGGAATGCCTAGCATGCTTAGGAATTTCATCAAATTCTTTCAAATTGCCTCGAATTTTTCTAAACTCTTCTCAAAGTTACTAAATTTAATGCATTTTTTATATTTTTTAATTTTTTAAAAATTTTCCTTCCATTTTTACTAATTTCATCGAATTCTCTTCATTGATCTTGAATTCGGGGATTTTCCCAATTTATTTCCATTTCATTAAAATTCTAACTTAAATTGTTTGAAATCTTATGATGAATCGAATGATTCGGAATGCTTTCAAATCCAAAAGAACATTAGTCACATAATTAATACACATATTGCCTTCTAGTCACTTTTTGGATTAGAAAGTAGTCTTCATTTAAAAAACGTTGGATTAATAAGTATTGCTTCGCATTTACGAGATATTCTCTGGAAACCTGGATTTCGACAATATTGCATTCAAAGTACAACATTTTCAAATAATAAATAAAAATAAATAAATAAAAAATTTAATAAATGCAGGTCTCGGGCTCAACACACTATTGATACTTTTTTAGGCGATGACGCTATTTCCTATTATTTCGAGAAAAAAATTACACTAAGGCACTATTTTTAAAATCAAAAACACAAATTTATCAACCAAGAAAGATTTTTCAAACAATGAAGAAAAAAATGTCATAAAAACTGTTGAATTTTTCAGCCAAAAACATGAGCTTCCAACAAAACAGTTGAATTTTCAACTAAATAGTTGAATTTTCAACTAAGTAGTTGAATTTTCAACTATATAGTTGAATTTTCAACTGAAAAGATGAATTTTCAAACAAACACATTAATTTCCTACCAGGAAAGTAGAATTTTCAGTACAATATGTCATCAATTTTTAACCAAATATTAAAAATTTAAACTAAGAAAATCCATTTCTTAACAAAAAAAGACGAGTTTTTAACAGAAGACATAAATTTTCTCCTAAATACTTTGAACAAGGATGTGATGATAGTTTAAATTAGCAGTTTAATTATTGAGTCATGAAGGGTAGACAAATTATTTTACGAAGACAATGAACCAATGATAAGGAAAAAGAATTTAATAAACAAATTAAATTATCGGGTTAAAACAGTGCTTCATAAAAAAAGTATATCATCTGCGACGTAAAGCCGACGATCCGAACCAAAAACTTTGTGCAACGTTTGTGTATTATTACTTATATAACATATGTGTATTTGAAAAATAATATTCATACTGTATACTTTCAATCATGTGTGGTTTCATATGGATACCTTTACAACATCCACTGTGGACACAAGTGGCATCGGATATTTTTACAACGTGTTGCAAAAGTTCTCTTAGACGTGAATATCAAATACGGTCACAAAGATACCATAACAAAGTTTCTGGATAATACACGTTTTTTAAACTTAATTTGGCCTGACTTAGGATGTTTAAAGAATGTTATGAAAAATTCAAATATTTTAAATAATTTAGAAACATTCCTTCCAAACTTTATTTATTTGTAAATTTATTCAATCTTAAGTGAATTGAACATAAAATATCCAAAAATGAAAAAAAAAATGAAACAGAGACGCGCGCCTTGGCGCGCGTATGCTTCTATGTTAGTATTTACTAGATGTGGGAACAGAGTATCGGAAGACATTTTCTGACTGTGGTAAGTCTACCTTGTCCCGTGAACTGTTATAATCAATCTATTATTTGGTTGAAGTCTTTTCAATCTTTATATATGTATATTATTGTATAATTATCATTGACGAGACGTGTTTTCTCTAGAAAAAGAGGGGAGGCTTATATCAAAATGAAAATCAAAGTTTCTAACGACGATACTTCCAATTTATGACATACGTTTAGCCCTATCCTAAAGTGGTTGACTGAGTCATTCAAAGTTTCGACAACTAATTTTTTCCATGTGGGAGTGAAAATTTGGATATCAGTGGTGAGTGTAGAATCAGAGAGATGTGTACACTCTGCATAGAGGGGTGCTGTTATTTCATTAGTTGGATTCCCGAGGAGGAAGTGCACCCGGCTGGGTGGAATGTATAAACGCCCTCGCTCGCTCAAACTGCAAACCTGCAATACTTTAATAAACTGATGCGCCTTTTCGGCGATCGCCAGAACAAAAATGACATCATCAGTGATCTTTTTTTTTTGAGTTGGCCAGTTGAAACTACGACACTTGAACAACAAATTACGTTCCAACGCTGCTATTGTATTTCATGACCGGCTATTCATTTATCAGTCAGATAATCATCTAAGATGATGAGCATGAAATCATATCTGTGGGCTAAGACGTCGATTATACAAAGGCTGGCTAACTTCATTAGCTGCTAAGGCAAGTCACAAATATACCCAAGGACCAGGTTCTTCAACAACCCTACAAGATTCCTGACACCAACACAACTTTGTCATTGCTAAGATGATCTCTTAATTCAAGAAAGCAACACCCGTAAAATGGATCACATGAACTGAAGTTGGACATAAGCTTTTTTTCTGTAGTTTTTATTGTGAGTTGAACCGGCGTGTACTGTCATTTGGACGGACGGTTTTGTATATTTTGAAATAAATTATAAACTCGCTCACTGTTGTGGTTTTTCGGCTAGCTATTCTCAATTAAGGTATTTATCTATATTTTTACACGAAAATGCTGAAAATAAAATTAGTAATTCAAATAAAGATTCTGATTATCTATTTGAATCTGATCATGAAACTGATTCAGAAACAGATTGTGGAGATACAAAAATATCTGATGGGGAGCAAACGTGCGTTTCGAACGAAGACAATTTTACTACTATTCTTTATTACTTGTACAATCAGAAAAATTTATAATTACTTTAGAAGAACACAAATTTGATATATTTACACAACTCACCTTCAGAAAATCCAAAGTTATAATTTCCAACTTCATAATAATATTCAATAGCCCCTAAAGCCACCTCTAATTTTTTACCTGGAAGAATTCGAAGAACCGGCAAACCCCATAATAATATTTAACTACCCCTGAGACCATACCTGATTTTAACTGAACAGGTCCAAAAATAAAAAAAAAATTCGAAGGTCTGGAAAAATTAAAAAATTGGAAATGATAACCCAAATCACACTAAAATTGTACAGTATTGGTTTGTAATGACGGCTATCATTTGTAAGGAATGTTTTGATACCATCGATGAAGCCGAATTTTTAAGCAAAGAGTAAATTTTCTGGCTTAAATACTTATTTTGCGGTCATTAAAATCTACAATATTATTGGAAAAATTATTTTCGTCCAAAAAAATATATAATTTATATGTTAGTCATAATATTTGAGTAGAATTATTAAGATGTTTTCTATGATATTACTGTTGGTCGATATGACAATCGCGCGACAACTAACGTAACTCTAGCAGGCGCATCTACTCCCGGGTTAAATCTGAATTGGTATTTTGGTCAAATCACAGAAAAAACTTAGGGTAAATAGTGTTGCAGGTAACTTCGTATTTTTACCTGTTCGTATTGGTAAAACACAAATATTACCCTTTGATGGGCAGAGATTGTATTTTGTTCTGATCAAAGTTGTCACCGCCGTCTTGAAAATTGGAAGCCACTAGCTTTGATCGCTGAAGTGAAGTTAGCTGATGGTTGGTGTAACAGGCAAATCGGATAAGTGCGGCTTCATAAAGGCTGACTTGCCGAATCGTTAGAGCTGTCAGAAGTTCCTTACAAGTGAGGAGCTTACATTCAAAAGGGCGTAAATCCACTTATGGTTTTTGTTGGGAAATCGAGAAAAACGTTTTACAGCATTCATAAAAGAATTCGGTTTTCTGGGTTCCTACATTGTTTTGGTCCTAGGCCACGTACCAAATTACCAGGAGTTTGCATTCTCATTATCTCGTTATCTCATTATCTCATTATGCAGAGACTGGATGCCTGCTCTTTTGGTGGCAAAGCAAATGTTTAACTCAGTTTTAATATGGGATAGAAAGCTTTTTTGGAGGAAACTGATACATAGGTTGATAGAGGTATTATTAACGCAAAAAAAAAAAAAAAAAAAATTTGAAAAGTGGATTAATGCCCTTTTGAAAGTAAGCTCCTCAAGTGTGGGTAAAAGCAGAAAAATAACGGGACATGAGGGAAAGTTTACCCACATGGGGTAATTTTTGTTGCAGGTAATCTTTACCCCGAAATCCAGGTAATGTTTACACTTAGTTTCTTCTGTGATATATTGTTCTAAATTGAATTGTGATAAGTCGGCTTTGCAAAATGCTATCAATGTAGGATTTTCAGACCTAGCTGTTTCACTATCAAGCGGTTGAAATATTGATTTATGATATTCCTATCTGTATTTAATATATGTGTATTCGTTAGAATCTAAAAATTGCTTTTGTCCGTCAAAATGTTGAAATTCATGCAACTTGAACTTCACAATTTTGAACTGAATTGAACTTTGAAAAGAGTATCAGTGGTTCATGGAATACAGAATTTCTTTATGATTTTTCAGTTTCTTTTCTTAATGTTGCTACAAAATTTAATTTTGAAACACTTTTGAAGTTTTTTTCTATATAAAACATGAAAAATGCACTTGAAAAACGTTTTTTGCCTCTCCTGTTAAATTTAATCCTTGGAATTCATTGGCTTGATTGAATAGTAGATGAAACTTGATTCAGAGTGAACTTTTGATATCTACAATTCCCAGAAACTCTTTCTCCTATATTCTGAAAATTTAAGTGTTAAAGGTTTGCATAACTGCGTACATATTTGTGTTTGACGATGACTCAATTTCTCCTTTTTCCTCCGCCTTCCAAAATGTCACAAGGATGCGGGTGATCAGAACTTCATAATAAAGTGGAAGAACAGAAATGTAGTTTGAACACTGAGAGTAATAGGGAAATGACGTGAAAATATACTTTTCTGTTTGTGTGCACTTGCGAAGCTTGAATCCAAAGTTTTGCAAGTTTTCTGTAGGTGTACTGTGCTCTTGTGGAGATTGTGGAGTAATGCTGGTAGAATCGTTTGGTAATTGATAGGAGTGTTTCTTCTCGTTTGTAAATACTGTTCCATTAGTCGACTCGACTTGAACTTGAAGTTTCGAGTGCTCGAAAGTTTTCAGCTAGCTCAGGAAAGCATGAGCAATTCCTTTTCAAGCGCCGTACATCACGTAGTTACTAGAGACTCGATTGCATAGAATATTACATCGCGCACCCATCCTGGAAGGAAGAGTTCCTGCATGTTAAATTATCAATTTTGCATTGCGCAAGACTTTCGAATATCTGCCTAGTCAAAAGAGAAGGCACTACTATAAGCCAATACTAGCTTCTTTCAAGTTATATTGTCTGAATTCTTGTATGAAATGTTTTTGTTGGCAAATGCGCAATCAGTTGATTATTTAAAACATTTTTATCACAAGTTTATTCATAGAATTTTTTTGGTAACTTTGGATTGTTTTCGAAGCAATTTAATTCAATTGATAAATAACTCACATTTTATATTAAACACTTTTGTAATATTTAGTTTTTAGGCTCGTGATTTGGAAAAACATATCCGTGAAATAAATAAGTCTTTCATGCGATAAATATTCCATCAATTAACAATCCGTGGGCAGGTGATTTGGCGCATACGTTAGATCGCATGCGACTGTAGAAAACGGTAGGAAATAAATAAAATCGCATATCGGGTTATGTGCTTGATGGAGTTGTTTATTACCGCTATGTGTGACCTCTGTATTGACTTGAAATTAAAATACCGTATTGCAAGTAAGCTATGTAATTGGTATGTAAGTTACGTCATTAAATTAATTATCAATATATGTGACGTGCGCCGAAGAAAGGGGGCTTACTCTGGAAAGCGAGATTTTTCAGGACGAGTGGTCGAAGTCGACCCGATAGACGCGACTTTTAGGAGAGAGGGAAGACTGAGAAAATCTTCCCTCTCCACTTGCCACTACATGCTCACGCATATAGCGGCACTGCTCACGGACGGGGTATAGATGAGACGCGGAGATGTAGTGGTGAGTGGTGGGAAGTGTTTCACGGGATCTCGAGCTCTCGAGCGAAAGCACGATTTCTCGGGTACCTATCAACTCAATTATTAGCAATAATAACGCTCGGAATTTTTTTTCGATGGTTTCATTAAAAAAAGCAACTCAAAAACTATCGAAAGGTGTAAAAACCTCGATTTCGATTTTTTAGATGAAGCCCCCTTTCTTCGGCGCACGTGACATATGTATTGTAATATTAAAAAATAATAGTTTTGCGCTAAATCACCAGTGTTGCCAGATACACCGCATGTCCGCATTTTACATCGCATTTTGAAACTCGAATCCGCAATCCGCGTTTTGCAAAACGGATGGCCTAAAAACTCTGCATTTTGCACTTTTGATGGATTTCTGTGCCCAATGATGGTCAGAATGGAGCAGGGGATAGAAAGAGAGGATAAATCGAGAAAGTCGACCTGTCCTTTTCTAAGGATTTATGAGATTATCAATTTTATTATTAAGTTTATGTGCAGAAAATGTATATAAAACTGTTTTAAGCACTATGACCCAGACCGAATGCAAAAGATATTCCAAATGTGTATACAAAATCTCGATTCAAAAAGGTCGTTAAATTATAGTTACAAACTGAAATCATAGCTGCCAGATCGCGGACCGTCGGAGTTTGCGCAGTAAAGTTCGTATATATTTTTAGGTTATGTTCACCTGATATATGTAGGACCTAACCTGACCTAAAAATGTATACGAACTCTACTGCGCAAACTCCGTCGGTCCGCGATCTGCAGCTCTGGTTTACAATACAAGGTTTTTTGTATTTATTTATACATTATAATGAGTATAATACGTTGCTATTATACAGCTAGAAGACTATTCTTTAGTTTTTTAGTAGCAATATGAATTTTACACCCATTTTTCGAAAACTCCGCATTTTTGAAAAAAAATCCGCATTTTGGAGCCTTCTCCGCCGCAATACCACAAATCGGGTCTGGCAACACTGTTTCAAATCACCCGAAGTCGTGCGTAACTTGAAGCAGGTGAATCGACCCTCTGAATTTAAAGGCAAGTGGATTGTATACGTGCTTATTTTCTGATGGCTTCATGTAAAGAACTGAACCGGTTCAACCAAAAAAATCAGAGCCTATATTTTATAAATATAAATACCGCATACAATACTTAATCCAGTTTAATATGTATATGTCACGATACTTACAAGTAATACCTCTGAAGTCTTAAAAGCGATTTTTGAGGTTAGGCGCATTTTTCAACAGTATATTATGAGGAAACAATACTCTCGAAATTTGAAGCTGCGTAATTCCATATTTCCAGATACGGGAGGGGTTGCAATGTTGAGAAAATATTATCTTATACCTTCGTCACTTCGTCGTCACTAAAAATACTTGGTTTTATCATTGCACGATCAAATTTACTTACAGGAACATACTACTCTTTTTACAGCCCCTTTCGTGACAATAGAGTGTAAACTACCCCCCAAAAAAGTGAGAATAGTGACAGCGACGTTGTACAACGAGGAGATTTAGGCAAGTAAATATGGAATTCCGTTGCTACACATTTCAGGGGGTTGTTTCCTCATAATTCACTGTCGCAAAATGCCCCACACTTTGAAAATCGCTTCTGATACTTTAGAAGTGTTACATGTTAGAGAAAAGATTCAGTTGAAAAATAAATCTTGGGTATATAAATTCTGCATTCGATGGTAACGTAAATAACAGGTTAGAGGCACTTTAACCTAGGTAGAGATATTTCAATAAAAATACCAGTTGAGAAAAGGTAAACTTAATTTTTTTAAGCTAAAGCGGAGACAACTGTGTCATCAAATTCTGAAACGATTATAGTTTAAAATCTAATGACAGTATGATAAAAAGTAGACTTGAGTAACTTCAATCAAAAAGATATTTTATTAGAAATACTATTCAAGAATTAAAACTAATTTGTAAAACTACAGCGGAAAAACTTGTATCTTCATATTCTCAGATCAATTATATAATCAGATGAATGAGCCTTGGTTTTTACTATTTCATTTACAGTTGTCCCCTTCTTGAATGAAGAGATCATATTGGAGATGTCAAAGTTATTTCAAATATCAGGGATCTTGAAGATTGATTGCTGAAATTGATATTTCGTTCTAAGTTTGTGGATCGTCGTGGCTGCTGATAATAAAGTTAGACAGTCTTTGTACAAGAGAAGTTTTTGTCTTCTCAGCTTGTCGCCTTAACTGATTATCTGACTGATAAATTGATAACAAATTACGAGATACCTGAGCAGCATTCAATAGTAGATTGCACAACAAGCAGGCAGGATATAGCGTCGATTACCGATAAGCATAAAGTCCATGTTGGTTCATGCGAGTTGGCAATCGACGCTTCCCGCTAGTTGCACACGATGGTTCCCCAATTACCGCGCCGGAACGAGCTAGGACGTTCGTTCAGAAGAATGTAAGTTGCGATGCGCAGTTTCAGGGAGAAGGGTTAGATTGAGAATGCGCATGTCATTATTTAGTTCTCTAGAGGACCAAATATCACATTACTCCGCTTTGAAGTCAGCAGTCGAGTAATGACCAACTTAGATTCTTCTGAACGAACGTGTACGTCGCAAGGTTCGGCACATATATTGGGCAAAGTAATTTGTTGTCCGAATTTCGTAGTATCAATTGGCCAACTTATGAAGGAAGATCACTTATTATGTCAGTCAGAGGGCGAAGACAGCTTTTAAACACCCGAGCCAGCGGGGTGCCCTTTCACTTCCGGGAACCAACCAATAAGAGGACGGCACTTCGATGGGTGGGGTGTATAACAACCCTCACCGTCGGGAATCACAACTCACTTCCAACTGTTAACTCCCACTGTAAACATGGAATACTTTAGGAAACTTCAGCCTTCGCCAGCACGAAACTGACGTTATCAGTGATTTTGCCTCAAAAGTTGGTCATTTGATACTACGGCACCTAGAAAGCAAGTCACTAATGAACGCTGCTCAGGTATCTCGTAACTGACTATCAATTTGCTAGTCAGATAATCGACTGATACGACAAGCAAGACATCACATCGGTAGACAAAAACGTTGTTTGTACAGAAGCTTCATCATCTCCCAAGATGAACCTTCCGCTTAAACCTTAAGATCAAACCTTTGCGATTCCTGACCCTCAACACAACTTTGGCATCGCTAAAATGATTCCTTAATTTGAGAAGGAAAAATTTGTGAAGAAATTAAATCAATCTAAGGCTCTTTCATCTAACGATAGGATGAGTCTCAGAATTTGAGGATTTAAGTGAAGAATTTACTGTGTCTTGAAATAAGTAATTAGTTTTAAGCTTGACTGGTATTTTTCTGTATATATCACCACGTAGGATAAAGTGACTCTCACCTAGTTTTCATGTTGACGTTAGATGTAGAATTGACCGAAGTAATGTTTATTTTATGACTGGCACTTTTCCCTGAGTACCACTACGTAAATTAAATTAAGCTGAGTCGGGTTCGTGTACTTGAATTAGATGTAGAAATTAATATCATTTGGGATGAAACTATTCTGAATTGAAAATTGTATATGGTATCAAATGTGGAATGATCAAAATTTGATAATTCAGAAGTGACTAGTAAATTTTTAATGGAAACCAATGCGAAATGAAGTGAAAAAATATCATGTTTAGATTATTCTTTGCAAAAGAAAAATTGAGTTGTCATTTTCATGTCATGAATTAGAAAAATATTATGAACTATTAAGAGCGTTGCTTATTTATTGATTTGAATGAATTTCCGAAAGTTCCAAATTGAAAGCTTCAAGGCCATGTCATACGCGAGTCACGTGACTAGGTTCCTACCTTACCGATACTTTTTCTACCGACCACCTATCTACATGGAATATGATATTAAGTTGAAAATCCGGGTTTGTAATTAAGAGACACCAAAGAATTCCTATGCATTCTAAAATTTTTATCATTAAAAATTTGTTTCAAAATAAATTTGTTTGTAATTATAAAAGTTTAGGGGTAGATAAAAGTTCCTCAGTGTCTCTTATTTACCTACTTTAATTTTATACTCGATAGCTCATTGCATGTTGACAGGAGGATAGCGATATAAAAATTTCGGAGAGGTGAGAATCTGGTCACGTGACCCGTGTATGACATACCACTATAGTTTTCAAAGATAGTAAAATATTCAAATAACTAGGAAATAACTAGGAAATAAATAACAAAATAACTGGTTGATCTTTCAAATGATTTCACATTCTTATGATATGACATATTTTTTGTTTTAATCGCAAAAAATAACTTTAAAAATAAAGAATTATATTTTCGAAAAAAAAACTGGATACAAAAAAATTAACAGACTATTGTTCCGTTTCGAATTTATTCTCGCTTTCTTTGACATGCATTTTTATAAGGAATCTGTATTATCATCAGATTTGGTAAAAATCGATCCAGTGAAGATATCATTCACAACACTATCGATCTGAGGTAACTTCTGAAATCAAAGATATTCTCTAACGTCTTCTTAGACTAGATGGAGCTATGAATTCGAAAAATTTTCATATCAAATTTTCTCTGAAGAAGATCTCCTCCGCTGCGCTGGAAATCAAGTCTTTCGATTGCCGATCCAGTAATGATTAATCGTTTTTCAGAAATACGCTGTCTTTAATAATGTGTTATGTTTAATACAAGTTACAAGGAATCGGTATTATCATCGGAGTTGGTAACAATCGATCAAGTGAAAAAAAGCGGGAAAAAATTATTAGTATTTTTACTTTTCTGTTTTTGTCCTGATAATAATTTCCTTGTTTAAATTTCTTGTCATCGCTAAGGCATGTAAAGCTCAAAATTCTTAGATAGTGTTAATATAAATATAAAATTTGACATGTAAAGAAGTTCGCATTTTGGACAAAGTCGAGTGCGAAGCACGAGATACGTGATGAGAATTTGTTCGTTAAAGGCGAAGGAGCCTTAAAAAATAGAATTTACAATCACCCAATTACAGTTGTCGAATGTCTATGCTTTTTTAAGAAAAATTTTAGAAACACAATATCATCAAGTCAATCTGTGCAAAAATTCTATTTTTGAACAAAAAGGCTCAGAAACATTATGAATCCGAAAAGCAGTTATTTTGAAAAAACATATTCGAAAAGTTCAAAATATGCAAAAAGAATTGCATAGAAAGACCTCAAAATATGTTTCCAAACAACGTTTTGATCGGCTCGTTAGAGACAAGTATATAACAAGATGAAAAAAGAGGGAGAGAATTGGAAAAGAGACAACCAAGCCATCTTCACTCTCATTTCCTTTCTCTTTCTCCGTCTTTTTTATACTACTTTTGGAACCAACATGTTTCGAGATTATTTAAATCTCCTTATCAGGGTATATTTTAATAGGATACTACGAAAAATTATTTCTATCATATGCTTTTTATTAATAATGTATGGGGCATTATTTCTCAACTGCCCCAACTTTAAAAGTCATGTTCTTTGATTTTCTTCAAATTCGGGGAATATGTTCACCTACCCGATAGTACTTAATCGACAAATTTATAGACCACAAAAACCACCCCCCTCCAAGTGATGGGGGTGACATTTTCAACCCCAACGCCTGCACGGGTATTTTCAAAAGCTTGTAACTTCCTTTCTATTTTAGCGATTTAAAATTTTTATGAGGGTTTTCGAAAGGTTATTTATTACTCTTTTCTTCTATTTTATTAACGAAAAAAACTAAACAAAATTTAAGCATTTTTTAAACAATTCAATTGTTTATTTAACTTTTTTAGCAACTTGGGATATTTTTATTTTTTTTTTAAATAGTCTTAAAAGGAAGCTTGACCTTTTGGCTTCAAAAAAGGTCCTGAGCAAAAAAATGGTCCAGTGAACAGTTTCCGAGATATAGGCCCCGATGTGAAGGCAGTCCTAATGCTCGTGCTCAGACGCAATCCTTTAGTAGTCCACATACTAGTTTTCAAGTCTAACATTCTTTCAACGCATTCATGTTCATTCAGAATGACATTAAATCAGCTAATAAACATTTTAGAATGTTTGTCGGCGGTTCAGAGTAAGTTTATATTATTTATTATTTGTTATAAACAAATAAAAAATGCAAACTACCCTTTTCAGAAGTGATGTTGATTTTTCTCAGTATGAATGATTCCTTACTATTACAGTTCATCAGTTTACGATAATTATTGATTATTAATGAATATTCCATGAATAAGTGCACAATTCAACCGTTGTTAACATATAAACAGTGCTTTTTCAAATGAATCAACTACAGAAAAATCATTAATTAACGCCTGTCGTCAGCCTACGATCTGTAAAATCATAGTTTCCAGAGTCTACCACGTGGAGGTGGCAGTGCGATTTTAGACTCCTTCGGGGTGCTTAATTTAAGTGAGTCCCCTCGCCTCTCACTATTCGGGGTGTTTAATTTTCATGAATCCTCTTGCCTCTCACCACACAGTGCTTTTTAATTGGTTCGCCTTTTCTTCTCACCATTTTTCTTACTGCTTTTCTTTTCTTTTGAAGTACTCTCCCTATTCAAGGTACGTTTAGGTTTAGGAAAAATGTCACTCTTCTCTTCATAGGAAAATCGTTTAAGGTTCAGCTGTCCCTTATCATTAGGGGTGAAAGCATGGTACTTGAGAGTACCAGGTATTGTGACAGACTTACTGAATCGATCTGCTAATTCCACTGTCATTGCTGAATGATCATCCTTAGAACTGAAGAGTACAACTGTTTCCTTTAAATTTTCTCTGGCCCATTTATATAAATCATGAGCACTTAGAATCTGCTTATCTGCTGGACGCTGCAAGCTGGCTCTTGATACAAGTCGCTTTAAATTTCCTCCGATTCCATCGCATGGTCCTTTTCCATGCGCAGTTGGATGGAAAGTCCAGTCTGCTGGAATTTCAAAGTCTTTTTTGTGGCACAGAAGGTTGGCGAAGTTATATTTATTTTTAAAATGCTGTGGTGCTCCATCTGTGACGTAATGAATCTTTACAAGTTGAAAATGCTTCTTAAGATATTCAATAATTAATTTTTGACAGAGATAAACAGCAACCGTGTCATGGTGTAAGTTATCTGAAATGATCGCCATGCTCACATGTTTTAATTCATTTTCCTCTTTGTAGTAGATAACTACTGTGAAAATGGATGCCTGATTATTATTCCAGTGAGAAGACTGGATAGCATTTTGAAAAACGTAAGCATAATTTTCCGCGAAATCAAACATGATTAAGAAAACTCCAACCAATAGAGTTATTTTGAGATTTTTGATGAACGATGCTTGCATCTTCGCATAAAACTCATGAGATTTTAAGTTTACAAGTTTTTCGCAGAGTTGTTCTATGAAGATATCGGTCTCAGCTACTTCAGTTACCAGATTGCTCCTATCTGTTTGTTGCCAAATTTGATATTTTAACTCAATGACGCAGTTCTCATCCAGAAGTTCAGTCAGGTGTTCCTTCAGGATATCAATGCCAGGACAATTTTCGCATTCGCTGAAATGACATGCAGGACTTGGATTAGTGCACATCATTAATTTTAAACAGTCGTGATAATCAATAAGTTTTCTATCTGAGTCTTCAGTCAGATGCTTTATATCAATTGCATCTAACATGAGATGCACATTTTCGTGATAAACACGCACACAAACTGTGTGGGTACCACTTCCTCCGGCTAGAACGCAATGTCGAGGCCTAAGTTGTGCAAATTTTGAGAACCCAATTTTTATTTCCTCAGTCTCTATTTTGAAACGGTCGTATAACTCTGACAGGTTGCCCAAGATAAGTCGTTTTTGCACATGCTCGCGAGTACCGTCTTCCTTTTTTATGGATACAAAATCCTTCTTCCCCGGCATTAATCGACTGTTCTCGTCATCTTCATAAAAACTAATCACTACTACTTCAATTCCTGGTGGCAGTTTTCTTCCTGGCTTGAGTCCAGGCAAAGCCAGTATTCCATGTTTTTGAAATAATTGGTCAGCTTTCCGGGCTTGACGTTCTGTTGCACCAAATTCTTCCATTACCTTTCTACGACTCCATGATTTAGGAGCACGTGTGAGTAATGTTATTTTTTCGTCACCATCAGTACTCACCTTAAATTTTTGTATAATTTGTTGAAGAGTTTCTAGACCTGCTTTGTGATTTTGATCTCTACAACCACTATGTTCTATCGGAACAAATAGAAAATCTGGATCATCGCTGATTTCTTTTTCTATACAGTTGTCATCGACCTCACTGCCATAAACAACTTCTTCCATGCTGGATTCATTTGGAGGCACTTGTGAACTCAATTTCTTAAATTCTTTTCTACAAGGCTGGCAAATTTTAGCGTTGCTCGGCAATTGGGGAAATTTTAACCTCTGACTTACCGACAAACATCTTAAGTCTGGTGTTTTCCAATGCTTTTCCTTGCCAAAAGGATTGGCACAAAAATGACCCCAAGTTATTTTCGTTGACATTATTAATCATGAATTTTATTTGTAATCTTTTATTTTAAATGATATATTTCCAAACAAGATAAAGTCCAAAAGAACGAAAGACCGTGCGTTGCAACAGCAATACCGAAATACCATGTAGATACTTGAATAAGACTCAGAGGAATATCCTTTTGGGTCAAAAGAATGCGTTTTGAAACAAATGAATTTTCCTCTCATATAATTGAAGGTTGAGAAGATTTTCATTTGTCTCAAAAAGAATCTTTTTGCAGCAAACACTATCCATTTGCGACAAACTTCACCTAATCTTGCAGCCAAATAAGTCTGTTTGTATAAAGGAGATGTTCAGTTGGTTCAAAACAATACAGGCAAGAGGACGATACTTTTCTTTCTTGACAACTTTTTTTCTGAGTCAAATCGAAACATAATTGAGCGATTGCGCGCAATAACAGCCTACTTGTATTTTTTGAAGTCACTTGTTTTTCACTTGTTTTTTGTACATAACTTCATGAAGAACAAATGAAAAACAAGTGACTTCTGAAAATAGAAGTAGGCTGTCATTACATCCAACCGCTCAATATCTTAACGTTTAGCTATGGTACCAGATTCATGAAAAATAGATCATTAAGCCATTGTGGAATTTTCAACTTGATGTAAATCAGCAATAACTAGTAGCCAGAACAACGAAAAAAGAATAAAAATTCTTTCTCCAGAGTTTTGGCTTCAGAATAAGTTAAAAAATTGGAAAACAAGTTATTAATAGAAATTCACCTAAATTTACAAAATCAAGGCCGAGTCTACGCGTTATAAGAGTTTCTAGGCACATATTCAGAAAAAAATTCGTTCATAAAATGAAATTTTTGGACGACTGTGTATAAAAAATTAATTAATATCGTGAACTGACGAACTGTAATAGTAAGGAATCATTCATACTGACAAAAATCAACATTACTTCTGAAAAGAGTAGTTTGCATTTTTTATTTGTTCATAACAAATAATAAATAATATAAACTTACTCTGAACCGCCGACAAACATTCTAAAATGTTTATTAGCTGATTTAATGTCATTCTGAATGAACATGAATGCGTTGAAAGAATGTTAGACTTGAAAACTAGTATGTGGACTACTAAAGGATTGCGTCTGAGCACGAGCATTAGGACTGCCTTCACATCGGGGCCTATATCTCGGAAACTATTCACTGGACCATTTTTTTGCTTAGGACCTTTTTTGAAGCCAAAAGGTCAAGCTTCCTTTTAAGACTATTTAAAAAAAAATAAAAATACCCCAAGTTGCTAAAAAAGTTAAATAAACAATTGAATTGTTTAAAAAATGCTTAAATTTTGTTTAGTTTTTTTCGTTAATAAAATAGAAGAAAAGAGTAAGAAATAACCTTCCGAAAACCCTAATAAAAATTTTAAATCGCTAAAATAGAAAGGAAGTTACAAGCTTTTGAAAATACCCGTGCAGGCGATGGGGTTGAAAATGTCACCCCCATCACTTGGAGAGGGGTGGTTTTTGTGGTCTATAAATTTGTCGATTAAGTACTATTGGGTAGGTGAACATATGCCCCGAATTTAAAGAAAATCAAAGAACATGACTTTTAAAGTTGGGGCAGTTGAGAAATAATGCCCCGTATGTATATATGAGACTGAAATTTCTTATCGTACTGTTATTTACATTATTTTTCATTTTTTGAACTCTAGTTTCAAAACGTCTGTGCACAAATGTGGGGATGTATAAAGACCAAGCACGCAGCGCGAGGAAAGTACATTAATGGAGCGTGAAGCGTGATACCCAAAATAAGCGCGCCCTAGCAGGCGATAAGAATGTACCCGCGCGGCGCGGAGGGCAGATTTTTCATAGTACTTTTATAAAGTGGTAGCAATCTAGTAAATTAATTAGACTGTAAAATGGTCTAAATATTTTAATCTTATGTAAACCTATTATAAGCCTTTCTTGCGGCTATTCACTGAGCACATCCATAATGATTCACACATAGGTCACTATACTTCGACGACTACTCTACTCTCGATGCAAGTAACTCGATGTATTATGCGGCTGATTTCTAAAGTGCTCCATGTACCCCTAATTTATGTGGCACTATCGTTCATGCCCATCTATTAATATGGGTCGAATTACAACTTTCAGTGGCTCTTTTGATGAACCGAAGTATTCGAGTCGCGAAAAAGCCTTTCTAAGTTAAGCTCGGTGAGCATAATTAATGCTAGTGATTTTATATCGACTGAGGCTGGAACTGAACTGTAGGACCCAATAGTTCAGGCAATTTTCTGTTTCGACTTCATGGTTCAGCTTAACATAACTGAATAAGAACAATCCACAAATTTCAAATTTTGATATGTGCGTACACTGTTGGAAAAAAACTTTTTTCAAATTTGTATCTTACAGATAAAAATCTTACGTCTACAATTGCTATTTGAAAGCAGCCTATGTGGTAAACTTCATCAATTAACTCACAAAGGACCAAGTAGATTATAGGCATTTTACCGAGAGATTTATCTTGAGAAAATACTAGTCAAGAGCTAAAACTAATTTGTAAAGCCATAGCTGTGAAGATCAAGCTATTGTCGTTACGAGTGTTCCCTTTTTGAATAAAGCGATCATCTCAGCGATGTCAAAGTTGTGCTGATTGTCAGGAATCTTGAAGTCTTGATGATGAAGTTGGTCATTAGGTTTTGATCTGAGGCTTGTCAAACACAATTTCACCTGAAATGTTTTTGATAGATTTTTCTATCATTTAGTAGATCATGAACATTTTTGAAAACAATTGAAATTTCACCTACATTTTTGAAAATCAAAACTAAATTTTGTTTTTAATTTTCGACACTTTTTATTTTTGTGAAAACAGCTGAGAAAGAAAGCTCGGGCTTTTTCATATAAGACCTCCTATTTCCAAGGTGGTATTTTTTTTCCTTTTTGAGTAATCGAACCATGCATGCACTGTAAAAAAAAGTTGGCATAATTTTACATCGTACCATGATGAAAATAATTTGATCTGCTTGCGACGATGTACGTTCACACACTTCTGTAAAAACAATGCGGGGCGTAACCTGGCAGGGCTACATTTCTAAATATTACCAAAGATTATTTTACAGTGTGTGACGAGGGTAAAATATTTGGGCTTTTGTTGAAAAGCTTTTTTTTCCAAAATTCTTACCTTTTTTTAAGATGCTATTAACAAAAATTCACTTGAAATATTTTTGATAGATTTTTTTAACCAATTTTCAGAGGGTCATAACAATTATGAAAAAATTACAATTTCAATCACATTTTTGAAAATCAGAAATAAACCCTGTGAGACATTCAGTTTTTTGAAACGCGTTTCAATTCGCCTTTGAGTAATAGAATAATGCATGTAATGGGGGCAGTTCCCCGGGGTGAGTGCACTAGCGGATATAGCGCGCCTCCCGCCCCAACGTGGCATATGGTCGGTCACTTATCGTTCGATCACTCAAAGCGGAATAAACATATATAACGCTGAAGATTAATGGTTTCGGTGATTTTTTTTCAAAAATCAGACAAATTTGACTTGCAGGGTGAGTACACTTCAGAAATTTTAACGAATGAACATTCCTTTGCATACGTGTCCATATACCGGGTGTTTTTTATCTTATGTAATGCATCGAAATATCTCAAGAAATACGCATCTTAAGAAAAAAATGTCTTCTATGAAAACTTTCTATTTTGTAGGTAAGAGGAGACGGGGGCGCCCCCCCCCCCCCCGTTACTTGAATATTTTAAATGGGAATTTCTATATTGTTTCCAGACTCAGATTCCACATAAGAAATACAGAAGCTTTACATGATTTTTTTTCGATTAGCGACAGATGGTGTTGCAATAGGTAGAATTATATCAATGCAATGAACCCCATGGGGAAGAGTGTGGGTTAAATTTTTAGGGAGTCGGTTTTCCGCCTCGAACATAAAAAGTTTTTATTATAGACATTTTTTCGTGGGATGCATACTTCTTGATATATTCCGATGTATCAAGATAAAAAAAACCTTATAGTCTGCTTGATTTAAAATTAATTCGTTTTAAGAGTTAATTCAATTTCAACGGCTCATTTTAGAAGTACAATTTCTGAATGTTGAATTGTTGATCTTTAATGAAATAGAATCCGGATTCTCCGTCGTTGCGGTATGTAGTTTCTAGCTTCAGGATATAAAAGTCTATGACGTACGTTTTCCTGTGGAAAATAAGAGTTTGTGGTTTTTTTGGTAGCTCACGTGTTCTCGGATATCGAAAAGAAGATGTGCCGGTATAAATAAATAGAAGTTATCATTTTGTTGGGTTTTGGTCCTGGAAGCGGTGGAGGCGGATGCACAATAAAAGGTCGGATCTCCCTCTCTTGGCACAATGTAAATCTTGAAATCGGGCTAGTGGCCAGATTGCCTCGCTCCTGGACCTCAGCATACGTAGAACATGTTCTCACGTACGTAAAATGTTGAATTTGGACGAGAAACGAGAAAGTGGGACTGAGGGGGTGGGCTGGGTGAGTTGAGACGAACGAAACTGGAGGCCAGCTAGGTAACGAAGGATGCGATATTTGCTATGGTAATGTGTAATTAAAATGTAAATTGTGCGTCAAGAGTAAATACGTATTAGTATAATTCTGGCTGAACATAGACGAGCGCGAATAAGAGCAGGTTTTTTTTGGCTGTGTAATGCAGGTATTAAAACATTTAGAAGGGGAGACTATCCTCCAATGGATAATGATTAACAGTAGAAAATCCTGACTAACTAGAAAACTAACCAAGAATTTTAAACAGTTATTTTAGTAAAACATTTCGGCAATGCAGCTACCGTTTTTTGGCGAATATTCATTGGAAAAGTATAATTAATTATCCTGTGAAAGCAAAAAATTAATTTTCACCATGCAACAAAAAATGCGACCTTTTCATTATTCATGCCTTTTAATAATCGAATTGTGCTAGCGTGCTTGGTAGAATTATTTTAATTAAAAGCATACTTGTGATAAATTGTAATTATTCATAATAAAGTACTGTATTATGCTCATGATACCTGAAGTGATTATCTATTGTTAGAATGACATGTCAAAATCGTATGTATCTCTGGTGGCATTAAATAAAAATATATAATGAAACTGAATAATTATTGTAATGGAAATCTTTTTAATAGGCATGCGACAATTTCATTCGAAAGAAAATTATTTTGAGTCGATTGAAGGAGACAAATATTGAGGGGTGAAGTTCAAAAAATAATTGAATATTGAGGAAGAATATTTTCCCAAAAGAATTAATTATTGTATCTAGCAGATTCGTAAACCGTTATTGACGATTAGTTGATGAGGATTTAAGTTTAATGCTGATTTTAAATAATAAAAAATGAATGAAAACACTCATGTATTGCCATTATTCATTCTTGAACTTATAATTCCAATTTTTATAAATCGTCCTTCAATTGATCATTCCTGATTTATTTCGAATTCACTTTTTTTTAGTCCTATTTGTCATTGAATCACTAACGTCATTTCTGAGGTTATGTCTTGAATTACAATATACCAAAATGTACAGCTACATATAAAATAATTATCTACTTCACTTTTTGAATACTAATATACTACTTCAATGGAAAAATTCCAACATTTCTTTTTCAATTTCAACTCTTTTATAAAAAAATTCAATTTTCAATCTCTAAAAAGTTGAAGTTTCCAATCATCAATTCGCAAAATTCAATCTTTAATAAATACTTTATCTTTGATTTGATGTTTTTAAATTAGTACTGAATCGTTATTTTTCAATCTAAATCTGAAAATGTATGACTAATTTTGCAGTTATACGTATGTGTTCATACTTCAAATATGATCAACAATAAATAGTCAAATGTCGATAATATATTAATCATCTACCTGTGATCTTTGACATCCATAATTGAAGACATGATAATGAAACCGGATATGGACAATATGTGACTGGCACTTTGTTACATTTAAAATAAATTATCTGAGGCACCAACTTCAAATGGTCCTTATCCAGTTGTCTGTACTCACAAGGAAGTTACTCCAGGTATCCCTCGCCGATTTGATTCTCCCTGATATATGTTGTAGTACTCGAAAAACTAAGCGACACGTTTTTTTTTATCTGCGGAAAAACATTTCAAGGGGGTGAAACAGCCCCTCAGAGATAGGGGTCGCAAGTGTCGATTGTGTATTTTTATATACAAAAAAAAAATTGATTTCGACCAAACCTACTGGAAAAATTTCTCGTGGTGGAAGATGAAAAACGTAATTAAAAAAAAAAATTAAGGGGTTAAACCACCCCTACATATTATTAAAGCTGTACTGAAAATTGCTAAATTCACCGGGAAAATTAAAAAAATATGTATTTTGCGCTTGAGACAAAAATAAAGTTGACGTGTTTCGCAAAAAAAAAAAAAACTGTAAAGAAATTAATGGGTAGCTAAGGTAGATGTCCCAGTAATCGGGACGGTCCCAGTAATCGTGAGTTTTGAGGTGTAAGCGCCAGAATTAAGTATTTTCCGCATAAAAATACAATCCTAAAATATTTTTAAGCCAGGGTGAACAATGCTTGTTGTGGAAACCAAATTAGTTTTTTCATACAAATAGTGCACATGGGTAAAAAAAATTCATTTGTATTGCCGGTGGCGATGAATCACGAAACGTGGAAAATAGCTTAACATTTTGGTTAGGAAAGGCGTCTCTTCACTTAAGCTTTTACTATGTCAAGAAATTAGTTTATCGGGACGAAAATAATTTTTTTGTAATAAAAAATAATTTTTGTTTCATAAAATGAAGTAAAATCTTAATTTAGTACCTTCTCGTTCAAGAAATATTGGTCACGATTATAGGGACATTTCAAAAGCATAGTTGCTCGAGTAATCGTGACCTGTCACGAAGACTAGGACGACTCTGTCAAAATTTTATTTCCATATTTCGTTACAAATAATAATTTAATTAATTTCAAAAAGGTATGAAATGAAATCGGAGAACTGACTTATTACTGTGAGTAGTAATCGTAATATAAATTAGTGCTTAAAACTGAAAAAAGGTGATGTAAAATATTTGAATGAGTTTAGAGATTTCATTATCAATTTTTGAGTTTATTATCATTCTTCGGTGAAGTTAATATTTATTGAGTAATTTTTCATTAGATAACATTAATCTATATTGCATTATATAAAGAGAAATGTGTAATAGATATATAATTATTGATAGTTTTAATATTGTGACAACGTAAACAGAAAATAACCTCATTTTTTTGGTCACTGCATTTGATCAAATTTCGTGTGCTACATCTAGTTACTTAAAATGTTAATGATTTTTAATTATAATATTCAGTATTATAAAAGAATTTCAGCATTGTCGTTATTAATTATCGTGATAAAAATTCTAATGAATATTTATTTCGACTTATTTTTGTGACCACTTTATTTCTTATGAATAAAATATTAATTTTATTCGATAATATTTTTAACTGAAATAAAAATTAAACATTTTAAAAGAAAATTCATTTTCATTATGATTAATTTTCATAGAGTCCATCAGACTTATTAGAACTATCAGAAGATTCGATTTTGAGGCTGTTTCGACGGCTTTCATCACAGAGGTCTCAATCAATATAAAATAACCATAGATTTTTCATTTCATTAAAGTATAGTAAGAAAACAAAAATACGCTTAGAATACACCTCCAAATTGCTAAAAACTGATTTCAAGAAAGCTTAACCTTTTTCACGAAGACTGGGACAACGACTCACGATTACTAGTACATGACAGATTTGGAAATCACGATAACTGGGACATCGGTGCTTTTTGACTTTTAATTGTTTATAAATAAAAAGTAATATCAAATATAATGTAAGAACAATTTTTATAATATTCTAGGATGTGTTCACTCAGTACCAATCATTTTTCAAATAATCCTACAAAAACAATTTTCTAAATATTTGAAGTCGATGAAATCTCTTATGGTCACGCTTACTGGGACGTTTACCTTACCCCTAAACACTTTTCAGTTGGTGTCTATGATAACATATACGTTCCATACACAAAAAAATGGGAAAATTAGCTTTATAATAAAGGAAGTAAAATAGAGTCCATCCAACATGAATAAAAAAATTACGCGGAGTAAACGACCCCTACATATTTTTAAATATTCTGAACATTGCTAAATTCACCGGAAAAAAAAATTAAAAATGTATATATTTTGCACTTGAGACAAAAATAAAGTTGACGTGTTTCGCAAAAAAAATTAGTAAAGAAATTAATGGGGGGGGGGTAGCTACCTCTAAACACTTTTTATTTTGTCTCTATGATACTATATACTTTCCATACACAAAATATAAGGAAATTAGTTTTATAACGAAGGATGTAAAATAGAGTCCATCCAAAAAGAATATAAAAATTACGCGGAAGTAAACGACCCCTAAATATTTTCAAATATTCTGAACATTGCTAAATTCACCGGAAAAATTAAAAATGTATATATTTTGTACTTGAGACAAAAATAAAGTTGACGTGTTTCGCCAACAAAAATTAGTAAAGAAATTAATGGGGGTATTTACCCCCAAACACTTTTTATTTTGTGTCTGTGATAATATTTGCTTTCCAGACACAAAAAAATTGGGAAATTAGTTTGATAACGAAGGAAGTAAAATAGTGTCCATCCAAGATGAATACAAAAATTACGCGGGGTTAAACCACACCTAAATATTCTCAAATGTGCTGAAAATTGCTAAATTTATACGACAAATTTTTTTTCAAACATACATTTTGCACTTGGGACAAAAATAAAGTTGACGTGTTTCGCCAAAAAAATGTTGTTCAAATAATGGGGTAGCTACCCCTAAAAACTTTTTAGCTGTTGTCTATGATATTATATACTTTCCATACACAGAGACAATTGGGGAAGTAGTTTTATAACGAAGGAAGTAAAGTAGAGTTCATCTAACATGAATAAAAATGTAGGTGGGGGTAAACCGCCCTCCAGTTACGTAGAAAATTGCAAAATAAGACGGAATTCAAGCAAAAAAGTCCGAAGAAAATACGTGTTGCACAAAAAAAGCGGATGAAGGTATTTATGTGTTTTTAAGAAAAAAGAGCATTGAAGAGGGTAACCACCCCTAAACTATTTTTATACAAAAGAATCATTAAAATCATCCAAAAGTATACATATTTTAAAGACAAAAATAGTACTTGTAGAACCTAATATGTTTTTTAAAAATATATCGGCTTTTGTACCATGAATATTTAAAAAGATTAGTAAATCTTGGCAACGTTAATTGATTATGCACCAAAGACTGAAGTCAATTGAAGTATTGCCACCTCTTGAGGAGTATTTAAGGAATAATTTCCATCCAATAGCTTTTAATTTTGACACACCTGAACCCCTTTAATTGTGCCCGGAAAATGCCCCAAAAATCCAAAATAGCAGTTTTCTATCAAATTCATGCTAAAGACGGTAATTTAAAAAAAAATGTCAACATTAATTATTTTTAATCGATAAGTGCCGAGTTTTAAAGTATATTTTGAATTATTGTAAATTGTTTAAACAATTAGTATTTGTTTAAACAATTTTTCCCCCATGTAAATCGTGAAAAGTTATTATCTTTCGGAATGAATCGTACAAAGTTGATGAAGTTCAAGAGTAGTAGTTCTTGTTTAACTTATTTGGTAATTATTTAAACAATTTTCATTTGTTTAAACAATTTTTTCTCCCTAAAATCGTAAGAAGTTATTATTCTCCGAAAATAATGACACAATTAAAGAATGTTGAAAGCAATACATTTTTTAAGGATCTTTTGTAATTATTTAAACAATTATTTCGCGCTGTAAAGCGTGAAAAATTATTACTTTCTGGAATTAATGACACAATTAGAGGAATTTAAGAGTAATATATTTTTTCTAGAGAATATTTAGCAATTTTTAAAATAATTTTTATTTGTTTACACAATTTCATTCATAATCATTAATAATCATTAATATAAACCATTTTTGCAGTCTGTTATGAATAGTTTTTTTTCAGATCATATTGGTTAAAATGAATAATTTTTCAAATGAATTTCGGGTAATAAGCATCAGCAAACATTTTTAAACAAACAAAAATTGTTTAAACAAATACAAATCATTTTAAAAATTGTTAAATATTTTGTAGAAAAAAAATTTTACTCCTAAATTCTTTTAATTGTGTCATTAATATAAGAAATTAATAATTTTTCACGCTTAACAGCAGGACAAAATTGTTTAAACGAATCAAAATTGTTTAAATAATTACCAAACACCCTTTAAAAATGTATTGCTTTCAACATTCTTTAATTGTGTCATTATTTTCAGAAATTAATAACTTTTTACGATTTTAGGTCAGAAAAAATTGTTTAAACAAATGAAAATTGTTTAAATAATTACCAAATAAGTTAAACAAGAACTACTAATCTTGACATTCATCAACGTCGTACGATTTATTCCGAAAGATAATAACTTTTCACGATTTAAAGGGGGGGGGAATAGTTTAACCAATACTAATTGTTTAAACAATTTACAATTATTTATAATATACTTTAAAACTCGTCACTTGTCGATTACAAATAATTCATGTTGAAATTTTTTTTTAAATACCGTCTTTAGCATGAATTTGATAGAAAACTGCTATTTTGCATTTTTTGGGGCATTTTCCGGGTACAATTAAAGGGTTCAGGTGTGTGAAAATTAAAAGCTATTGGGTGGAAATTATTCCTTAAATACTCCTCAAGACGTGACAATACTTCAATTGACAAAAAATGTATAACAAGTATTTCTTTTTTCCATTTTTTTTTTAATCGAGCTTTTCCCATTTAAAACCCCATGTTAAATTCAAAAGCCCGGGGGCACGGGTTAACGTTGAAAAAAAAAATTATGGAATTTATTTTTCCGGAAAACGAACACAATGGGGGGGTTTTATCACCAAAAATCGAAAGTCGAATTTTTACAGGTATAAACTTGGACTACCTAATACCGTCATCCTCTTTTTTGTGTGCGACACGTATTTTCATCAAAATTTTGTGCTCAAATTCAGACTCATTTAGCTATTTTCTACATAATTGGGGGTGGTTTACCTCTGCTTCAATTTTGTATTCATGTTGGATGGACTCTATTTTACTTCCGTCGTTATCAAACTAGTTTTCCAATTTTTTTATGCCTGGAAAGTATACATATATTGTCATAGACACAAAATAAAAAGTGTTTAGGGGTAGCTACCCCCATTATTGTTTTTACACATTTTTGGTTGGCGAAACACGTCAACTTTATTTTTGTCTCAAGAGCAAAAAATATATATTTTTACATTTTTCCGGTGAATTTAGAAATTTTCAGATAATTTAAAAAAATGTAGGGGTGGTCCACCTCCGCGTTATTTTTTTATTCCTGTTAGATGGACTCTATTTTACTTCCTTCGTTATAAAACTAATTGCCCCATTTTATGAGTATGGAAAGTATATATTATCATAGATACCAACTAAAAAGTGCTTAGGGGTTTATTTTTGTCCGAAGTGCAAAATATGTATTTTTTTTATTTTTCCCGGTGAATTTATCACTTTTCAGCGCAACTTCAATAATGTTTAGGGGTTGTTTAACCCCTTCATTTTTTTCTCTTAAATTACGTTTTTCATCTTTCATCACGACGAAACTTTTCCAGTCGGCTTGGTCGAAAGCAATTTTGTTTTTATACACAAAACTATACAATCGACACTTGCGACCCCTATCTTCGAGGGACTGTTTCACCCCCTTAAAATGTTTTTCCGCAGATGAAAAAATACATGTCGCTCAGGTTTTCGAGTACTACAACATATATCAGGGAGAATCAAATCGGCGAGGGACACCTGGAGTAGCTTCCTTGTTAGCCACAGCCTTCTTTTATAAAATTGAAGATGAAAGTTCACAGCTTTATTGGGAATTGAACTATGAAGAATGTTTTCAGAAACTAATGATTGCTTTATTAATCTAGAAAATTCAGGATCAACAATTCAATTGAAATTAAACTAAATTAAATCAATAAAATTAAGTCAATTAAAAAATTATGATTCATGATTTATGATAGACTGGAAATTCTGAAGTTTGAAGATTAAAAAATGAAGACTGAGAGTCGGATATTGAAAATAAATAGGAAAATATGCAATAAGCATATCCTGCTAATCAAAGAAGAAGTTTCTTTCTGGAAACACAGTATCATTTTTCCTCGCATGTGAATTTTTTTACCAATATTTTCATAGAGAACTGTATGTCATCGCTTAACAAGCACGTCCGAATTTCCCTAGAGTGCTTTTCAGAGTTGCACCTAACGTAATTATTTACGGCGATGAAAGAGGGGTAAATATTTGCTCACCGGGTGATTTTTATTCAGAAACTAAAAACTGATATTTTGTTTCAATAAGAAAAAATGTTTAATTTAAAACATATTTTCGAATATGGAAAAATATCATTTTAATCTTAGAAATATTTTCTTTTCTAGGTTCTAGAATTCCAAGGTAGATATTAGCGTGGCTTTGACGCGTCTTGTTGCTAGAAGGAATTCGGCATTAAAAGTTTATCTCGTCGTTGTCACCAGGAAAGGAATTTCGTTAAGCAGAAACTATGGTATCAGGAATTCTAGGGTTGCGACCTCATAGGAAGACTGAGGTGAACCGAGTACCATTCACATTTTTCAGTTTGTAACGAGAGGGTTGCTTAAATTTATGGGCTTGGAATAGAGTTGAAAATATATTTTTTTTCACCTTCAAAAACTTTCTTGTAAGATAAAACTCCCAGTTTTTTCCAGCTTCAGCGATTTGGCTATCTTTAGAAGATTAATGTGAATAATGAGATTAATGCGTAACTTTCATCTCATATGAATATTTACTTACTTTTCAAGAATAAAATGTTCTATATATGTCCAGCTTTCGCCGGTTAATGACGGTCAGATGTTGAAGGTTATACATTTCTGATTCAATTCGCTAATCAATAATATATATATAAAATCATATGTGATGCCAATTATATGTTTGAATAAATCGTAAAATTCAACCTTAATAATTATTTCACAGACCAAAATCAATTTTTTGTTCGCAAAAGTAGCCTACTGACGAGTTACAAACGTTGATTTCTTTCTGCATTCAGGAAAATTTAACTCTTACTTTTCTCGCTCATGACGAAAGAATGTTAAGATTTTTCTGCTTCAGTCGGTTGCTACCTACATTTTTTTCCCTCTAATACACTTGAAGCTAGAAGTTTAAGATATTCGTTATTAGTCTTATCAATGTTTAGCTGACTTAACCTTTTTGTTTTAACACATCTTCATGCTTTACTCGTATTTCCTATTTTCTCATCTAAAGCTGCCATTTGGCGAAATATGAGTTTCAGTTTTATCATTATAGAGTGACTAGTGAGAGCAGATGATTAAAGCTCGAAAACTATTGACGATTAAGGCTTATATCTTAATTGGAAATAAAAGATAATTTGAAGAATCTATCCTCAGGCACTGAAGTTAGAATAATGATTATTCATAATTATAAAAAAATATTTAGAAATGAGTGTATTGCAAATTAAAGTTCGATAAAACGTATTATCGTTGAATATAATATTCTAATAAATAGTTTTAGAGTTTGCAATTTCAAGATTTGAGATAGAAGGTTCATCCGTGACGATTTCGTTTTAAAATCTAATGATTAAATGATAAGGATTGAGAAAGTTTAAATTTCAATGATTGAAAGCTTCAGATTAAGGATTTAGGCATTAAAGATTCTAGACTGTCAATTTAAGACTGAAAAATTGTGGAAAAAAAAGAGTTTTAAGTATTCTTATTGAAGACTGTAATATTCCTGAGAAATGAAAGTTGAAAGTTTGTAACACGAATATTCAAAATTGCTGATTTAAGCTAAAAAGAATGGAATTAATTGATAAACTCGAATTCTAACATTTGAAGCTTCAGAAAAATTGACATTACAAAATGAAAAAGCTGGAATGTTACATTTATCATTCTTGATTTGATGCTGATGGTTAAAAAATCAAACGTTAAAGGATTTTGCATTATAACGATATTTTTGTATTAGAGTTTGGCCGTTAAAGATTTGATATAACCGATTCATCATTGAGGATGATGATCTGAATCATCATGTTGGAATATTAAGGATTGATGCTCTAAAATTTGATGATTGAAAATTGAAGATTAGAGATTGAAGATAAATTAATTTAATCATTTAACTTAATATCAAAAGGATCATGCATTAGAGACTATATATAAGATATAGTATGAAATAATATTGGGTAATAATATTGCAGTAATTGCACTCTCATCGGATAGAATTTGAAATTTAAATTAGAGCTCTGAAATTTAAAAAGATAATGATGGTGAGAATGGGAGAGGAAAATGTAAACGAGAAGATGGAAATAGTGGTAAGAAATGTGAAAAGAATATTAGAGGATACAGTTAAGAAAGAGGTCAGGAACCCATGTGCGAAATTCGATCGGATGCCAGGACTTCACCATCGGCCAAAAATCGGCCCTGATTTAGTAACCGATCTACGGTATCCAGAATTGGGCCGAATTAGGTTTTCAAGCCGCCATGGTCCCACCGACGGGACGCGACGTTGGCAACTGACGTCGGCGGCGGGCGAAAAGCCGACTGTCGGCCCAATTCTGGAGCCGAACATCCGATGAACTGTGGCAGATTAGTCGGTCCGACCCGGGATACAACAGTCGGTTAGCCACAAATCACCTTGATGTACCCGAAGGTAAGAGCAAGGTACACTGAGAAAATAAACCTGTTGAAAATAACCAAAATTCTGCTGAAAGTAACCAAGTAAGACTGCTAATATAGCACCTGCAAACTTCGTTGTAAAATCTAACCAAGTTGTATTGGCTAAAATTTTTTGTTTAAAATTAGCAACCTACTTGGTTACAGTAGCCAACCTCATTCTATTGCGATAGCTGACCTACTCGGTTACCGTAACCAATGTACTTGGTTGTTGCAGCCGACCTATAGGGGAGAGTGCCCTTGGTTGGGAAATTTTTTGTTTTTTGCTCATAAGAATAATAAATATATGAATATAATTAATTTTGTATGCTTATACATAAGAGTGATGCTTAACTATAACTTAGAAACAGACAACATAAAATATGAAAACAAATTGTTGATTTGAGAATGATTTGTTTAAATCGATGAAAACGTCCCAACCAAGGGCACTCGGTCTTTGGTTGGGACACGTCGGTCCTTGGTTGGGACACTTAAAAAAAATTGGGTATTTATGAATGAGTAATTAAACTAAAGTGATACAATATTTAGAAAGAAGTAATAAATATAGGAAATGTATAAGGGAAACAAGATATGTCATGTAAAAGATTTTTCTGTAAATGCAGCAATATATTACAGCTGTGTAAAATTGGTCAGTTTCATAAAGTTTACATTGAACAAATAAAACATTCCTTGATATAACTAACATTATTCACTCTGAAATGTAGAGAATGATATTAACTAGAAGTATTATATATGTATACATATATATTTATTTATTTATTAATTTTACAAAAATTTGAACAATAAAATATATGAAACTTTGAAATTGGACTTTTTGTCCATCTAGAACATGTTAACAAATCTTCAAAATGTCGGATAATCGAAAACAATTATTTTTAAGTGGAAACCACATAATTCCATGAACAATTATTACTCGATTCACTTATTTAAAGATATAGCATTCGTAATAGCATGTTTTATAGGTTATACATTGAAAGAAAAACGACTTCTGCCAAGTTAACTTAATATTCTTTTGTGAAATTTTTATAATCATTATTTTATAAAGTTGAACAGCTTGCCTCAATGTTGTTCTCAATAAACAATCGCTATTTACAACATCGACGCTATTTACCAGCATCTTTCTTCTACTGTTATCGAAAGCGAAAACAAAATCAAATGTAATGAGCATGCGCGAAGTGTCCCAACCAAGGAACATGCAGGTGTCCCAACCAAGGAATATTCCGTGCGCATAGAAAATAATTTTTTACACATAGTTAGTGTTAGTATTTTTGAAAAACATGAATGGTTATATAAAACTAATTAAATTCCCTACAAGCAGATATTTTTTATTTTGCGAAAATATTTTGATAAGATAATAAAAATTCACTGGAAAAATACCCTAACATTTTACTTTTGATAGCTGTGAGTGATTTTCGTTCATATCTATGGGTAAGCTAAACAAAAATAATTTTCACTTTAGCCATTCATGCCTTATAATAAATGAAAACTGAAATAATTTTTTCAGATTTTTAATGCTTAATCTATAACATTTATCCCCGCTGTCCCAACCAAGGACCGTCCCAACCAAGGGCACTCTCCCCTACTGCTACGGCAGCAAAGCTACTCGGTTACTGTCACTAATGTACTTGGCTGGTGCAGCCGACCTATACTGCTACGGCAGCAAAGCTACTCGGTTACCATTATTTATATATAGCGCATGCATTTTCCCCAAATTCTATTTGTTAGACTTCCCATTTGACCGAATTTCTATGCAGCCGAGCAACGGAGATTAGGTAGAGTAATAATTCGGCTGCATAGAAATTCGGTCAAATGGGAAGTCTAACAAAAAGAATGTGGGGAAAATGCATGCTTTAAAGTGATCTATGTACTGCGACAGGCCCCACTCTCGTAGCAAATTGCATACGTCCTCGTATGCCATATGTCCAGTGCACTTTTCACTCATTGCACTAAAAAATTTCCACTTTTTTTGGGCGCGTCACAAACCACAACCAAGGACTAGCGTCGTAATGCTGGCTGCTGGTCCGACGCATGCGCAATTGTGCTAAAATCTCTACTCGGTTAAAATCTGTCACTACTCGGTTAAAATCTGTCAATTTAACTTGATTTACTTTTACTAACTTGCTTGAGAAAAATTAACAAGCTTATTGATTGTGTAAAAAGAGACTAGTTTGCTTGTGAAAATATAACTACTATCTGCAGCTTGGTTAAAATGTAATGCAAAGCACTTGTTTACTTGTAACTGAAAAATTCGTTTCATTTTAACAAAGAACTACTCCATAAAATTTTGCAGAGTTAAACTTGGTTCCGACAACAATTTAATGTGTTATTTTCTACCATTTGACTTTAAGCGTTTCAGCTCGGTTGTGAATAGCAACAAGCACATGATTACTTTCAACAATTCATTGATTCTTTTTAAATAATATGTCTGTAACCGAGCTATTTAGCCTACTCGGTTAACTAAAAATTTTCTCCGTGTAAGGAAAAGTAAAGCAAGGTAAGGCAAGAGGTGGCCCGACCATCAGCATAACATTGACTTGTACAAGTCATCATGATATAGTACACGTAGACACTTCCTTTTTTTTCAAGAAAAGAATTCTAAGTTCCATCTTAATGATAAATTGTAAAGTTCAGAAAAATTTACACATAATTCTCAAACGTTTGAAAAAAATCTGAAACATCTAAAAAGCGAAACGTTTCATGAAGTTTAAAAAAATTTGTTATTGAAAAAATTGTCGCCGTACGCGATAGAATTTCTAAGTTCCGTCGATGCAAATCTTAAATGCTCATTAAAAATGACATTTTATGTAATTATCAAAAGTTGTAAAATATAGTCTGAAACGCGAAAAAACAAAATATTATCGGGGCTACGAAACCCTAAAAATGTAGTTATTTTAAATGATTTATTTAAAAATTATTTCACTTATATTCCCGTTAACAGTTAATTAATTTGGCATCTACATGATGTCGCATAATAATAAAAAAATTATTAAGGAAAGAGAGATGGAATTTTTTTGTAATGCTTTGGGCTGTGGCTTATGAGGATGGCTTCTTCATTAATTTTTAATTCTGTACACGGAGAAAAAAATATGGCTTTACATAATAGTAAGAACACTAGTCATGCTTTTGTCGCAGGTTTCATTCAATGCTTTTGAAGCCGTTATCCCTCGCGAAAATAGCTTCAACTTCGCCTTGCTATATTTGCAAAAAACTCACTCTATTAGAGTATGAGTACTCTTACAAAAGATATATTAGGCCACGCCTACTTACGAACCTAGCTTCACAGCAAGCACCGGTACGCGTGGCCTAACATCGCTTTTGCAAGAGTACTCATACTCTAAGAGGATGGGTTTTCTTACAACCGTAGTAAGGCAAAGTTTCTTTATGGTGTGAGCCATTTAATGCTTAAATTTTCTAACCTGACGCCAATATTGGTAGGAATTCATACCAATTTCGCACATGAAGTTCAGGTGCTGTAATATTAAGAGCTCAGCCTACTATAAAAGTGTGATTTTTTTCTCCGTGTAGGTACAGACTATAGAGTAATAAGTAAGACTCCCGACTGCTAGGCGATAGATTCAGGTATAGATGTAGGTTCGAAGCTCCGCAGCGTAAGCAATTTTGTATGTAATATAATGTTTAGAAATGTAATATATGTATTCATTCTGAGCAGGACCATTAACATTTATAGTCAAAATACTCGCAATCAATTATTGTTTATTTTTTGAATACCTATTTTGTTATATCTGTAGAATAAAGCAATAGTGGGTGTTAAAATTAAACGAAGAGTTTCAAATTCACATTTTTATAATTGAAGGGTAGAAATGCAAAAGGAGTCAAGCGCCCAAATTTTCGAAATCGGGTTTATTAGCTCAAAAAATCAGATGAATTCTATTACACATGCCTGCCAAAGGATTTTTTTGGGGCTTCATTTTTCGAAATTCCCACTAAAAAACAGCAGCTGTAGGGGTCAAGCGCCAATCTGTACTTGATCCCGATCGATCGTCGCGGCTGCGCAGTATCGAGAAATCACGATCGTAGCAAACGAACTGACGCGTGTGTTTGGCTTGTGTTTTTGCGTTCACAGTCCGAGAAGCTTTTCTAACCACAAAGTAAAAAATTAAATTTTATTTTACACCATTTCGAAGTCATAATTGGATTTGCAAATTTCGCGTAACTGCATGATTTTTTTAAAACAAACTTTTTGAAAATCAATTCGTCCATTCAATAGCTAGAATTCAAATTTTTAGTTTTTTCTTAAACTGCAAATTGACTCCACAATTATTGTTGAAAGATGTTAAAAGTCGATACGGACCTAAAATCTAGCCTCGAAACGTGACTTGTTTAATTCATTTTCTCGAAACCGGATAGCTTTTTGTGAGCAAACTTTTTTTAATTCGATAGAGCATGGAAGTATCTCGAAACTACTATCTTATTTTTTCCTTAAATCGTCCCGCTGAATTTACAACATATTTTTAGTTTCTCCTGCAAAAAGTGAAAAATGGCGCTTGACTCCTTTTGCATTTCTACCCTTCAATTAGAAATAATATTTAGACCATATGCAGTTACTACTGAGACTCCGGCAATCTGTACTGGGCCAGTACTATGCCAGTTGTGTATTTCCACCTGTGTAGTATGAACATTCAAAAATCAAAGTCGGCCCCACATTGTTCTCCAAGTTTGGGCACAAAATCATCTTCATAGATGACCCATATATGGGACCAAATGTTGGGCTGACGTTGAGAAGCCAAGGCTGGTTAACTGTTATCATTTAGCTGGTTGGCCCGATCAGTGGCGCAAAAAGTTGGACCGACCGTCCGACGGTTGGCCCGACCGTGGACCGTCGGTCAATTCGCACCTGGGAAAGCGTAAAAAAGGGATTGCTGAGGTGAGGAATGTAATGAGAAGAAAAAGGAAGTGAGAACAGAGTTAAGAAAATGGACAAACGGAAAGAGAAGTGCAGACAAATACAAGAGAAAGAAAAAAGAGTTCAATGAGTCAAGTGATGAAAAAACAGTAAGAATATAACAGATTTGAGGAGGAGGCAGAGAGGGCTAGCACGGAACAAGAAGTATGGCAAGTAGTAAATGGAGAAAGAAAAAAAAATGAAAAGAGATGATCAGGAAATTGAGGTATTAGAAGGAAAAAATATTTTATGGAATTATTAGAAAATATGGAAGGATGCAAGGAAATGTAGCAGGTATAGATGAAGTCCCGAATGAAGATTGGAAATATGGAACCTGGGGTTCCCTTAATGGATTTGATTCCTAGGCATCTCAAGAGTATTTCATGCTCAGAACCAAAATCGGCGACCAGGGGCTTTTTGAAAAAAATCGATTTCAGTAGCTAAATATGCAGAACGGTCAGTTTGCGTCTTAAATTTTTGAAGTTCGCATTTTTCTAGTAGCTAAACTTCTATGAGACTTTCTGAATAACATTGAATTAATCTCTTGAGCTATCGGTACACTGATTTACGTATTTCAAATCGTTTGGTAAACGTTACTACAATTTGTCCCCATATAATAACTAACACTGAAATGGAAAAAGTCATGAATAAATACGAATAATTGGTACGTACGTTGGATGACGTCTCTATCTGCGTTTTCCAATGATGCCAAAAAATCGAACACTTCAAGAAAATACCAGGCTCGCAAATTTTTCATTTGGAAGACTGACAACATATTCGTAATTAGCGGTTCTAAAAACCACAGAATACAAATATCCACAGGGACTAGCATTTAATTACTTCATTTAGGCCACCATTATTAATGCGCCATCTTAAATTTTGGAAACCTGATAACGGGTATGTAATCAGCAACCACCAAAACCTTCATATACTAATTTTTACCACAATCAGCATTAATTTCACCATTTTATCCGTCATATTGGATCCGCCATCTTGAATTTTGAAAATCTAGCAATGTATTCGTAATCAGCTATCCCAAAAACCCTATGTACACCTACTCTCATAGAAGTTTAGCATCTGAAAAAATGCGAAGTTCAAAAGTTTAAAACGCAAATTCCCAGTTCTGCAAATTTAAATACTAAAATCAATTTTTTTCAAAAAACCCCCGGTGGCCGCTTTTGGTTCTGAGCTTGAAATACTCCTGCGATGCCTAGGAATCAAATCCATCAAGAAAATCCCAGGTTGGCAGACTTTCGATCAAGACCCCTTTCAAGCACACCGTGCAGAAATATCGAAAGAAGGGATAGAGGTGCTAATAGTGAAAAAGGAGAAGGGGAAGGCGTTCAGGATAATAAGAGGGCGGGGGTGATGTTGGCGTCAAAACGGTATAAGATCAGAGGTAGAAAGTAAGGGTAGAAAGAGGAATAGGTGCAAAAAATTAATTAAGGGAAAAAGGTGTAATTGGTGATATTTCATTTAAAAAAATAAATGAGCTTATTTGTTGTCAAGCTTGAGATGATTAGAGTCCAATATTTCAAATACCTTTTTGTTGAAATTGGATTTTTGAATAGCCTGTACGAGGCTATCTTGTCACATATCATTAGTCACGGACGCATTTTTGCAATGCAAGCGACGGATCTGATAAGATCAGTATGCCTAATTTAACATATTTAAGCCTGGTTTCTCATCTCACCGTTCACGGACTGAGTTGCAACCAAGTGCATGATTGGGGGATCTACATCTTAAGATGAGATCCAAACCCCTAGAACCTTGGTAAAAGAGCATAGGAAATTTTCCAGAGGTACCAGCTCAGTAATCGAACCCCGGACATCTAGCATGAAGTCCGAAAGTCTGACAACCTGAGCCACCGAGGCTCTCATTACATTCCTCTTATCCCTATATTTTATCATAATTTTTATTATATTATTATGCCATTAGGCCTGAAACCTTTCGCGGTGGGTGTAGCTCGCCTGATTCTAGACTCGTTATTCTATCGGGGACAAGGGAATTCATAAAGTCATCATACGTCACAGTTTACCAAGAAATACACAAACTGCCTCGCAAACTCATAGTAAGATCCATACTCTTTAGGTCAAACATAATCACTAAGCAACGCTCTCTACTTAGGCCAATGAGTACCCATGATCGTTCGTTTCAGGCATATATCTTTCCGCTGGCACTATTCGTTACACAGTTCTTAAGAATTACTCTCCACACATCCCTAATCTGGCAAGCAACTTTTGCTTCCTCTACATCATATATTATGCAGGAACTACATGCCAACCGCGTTAACTTTACTCCTATTATTTTTTTTTGTACATGTTTATGTCTCGCTAATGTACACCACAGTGGGTGCAAGTAGAGAGTTCCTGTTTCATTCTATCTCGTTCTAAGGTAATGTTGCATACTGTTTTCTCATTTCTTCTTTAGAATTCAATCATTTTTGTTTTATTCACTTCTATCTTGAGAACCTTGAGATTATTTTTCCGTAAAAATCTTACCATCTGTAAATGCTTATCTACGCACTTTGGCTGTCTTCAGATGACACCTTCTTTGCATCATAGAATCATTCTTACATACTTGTCAATGAATATAATAAATAGCCAAGTAAAGAGAAGCGTCCTTGCCTGAAACCCTGCCTAATAGCAAACTCAGTTGTTCATGTACCCATACATATACATATGGGGCAGAATACGTCCAGTGTTCCCACCTAAATTTTTTGTTTGATAGAGTTAAAACTTGTCTGTATTATAGTCCTGGTGGAACTATATCGATTTACCAAACCATAGGTACATTCATCAACCGGTTGTCAATATAGACGGGCCTGAAGTTTTCACTTTTTCACATATACGATAATGTAACTTCTTTCAGGATTATCCGATTAGACTTTTAAAACAGTGTTTTTGAAAGCGCTGAGTCAGTTGAATGTGGCACCCTTGAGTGTAAAAATCTTAATTTCACAATTAAATTATCCCCAGCCCACTTTTTCTTCTGCATTTCTTTAAAGAGTGAAAAAAGCGATTACAACAAAATGTTAAGTGGGGCTTTTATCAGAAAATCAATTTCAATTTTGATCTAAAAAATAGTCATAATGAAAAAAAAAATTATTATGGCAGTCTCAAAGCACATATGAAAAGAGCTTTGAAAACTCCTTAATAAAAGTCCAATGGAATAATCCTAAAAGAAGTTACACTATCGTGAATGCGAAAGAGCACCTAAAAGGTTTGGGGAATTAATATATGTCCAATAGGACTATAATTGAGCCAAGCTTCAACCCGAGCAAAAGAACCAACAATTTTAGGTAGGAACACTTGAAGCATTCTGCCTCATATACTCATTTCTAACTACCCAGAGTTTGATTTACCATACCTTGTCGAAGGCTTTTTCCAAATCAACAAATGCACAGAACGTTTTTGTCTTGACTTTCAGACTTATTTCTGTGATCTGTTCCAAGTAAAATATCTGATCCGCACATGATCTTCCTGGCTAGAATCCCCATTGAACTTTCCAGATCTTTTCCTTTGCTATGTCCATGACCTTGCGACTGAGTATTTTTGAAAGCATTTTGACCACCTTACCTAGTAAGCTGATAGCTCTACAATTATTGCAGTTATTTCAACAGCCTTTCCCTTGTAGAATGAAACAATAATCACCTTTTTCCAGCCACTTCAGCATTTTAGCGGTAATACCATTTATACCGGCAGAAATGACTATTTCCCGTATATAATGGGATTTTTCGACGTACCCCATATTGTCCGCATCCCATACTACGTAAAAAATAAAATTATCAATAGAAGTATCAGAAGAGGGAAAGGAAGCATGACAGCAATGTTTGCGGATTTGAAGATGGCGTTTGATTCATTGGAGAGGGAAGGGATAGATAAAGCTATGGAGAAAAAGGCGATAATAGAAGGTTCAAGTGGAAGAGTAGCCGAGATCTTTAGAGTTTATAAAGACAAAAAGTATGTTAAGTTAACCTCTAAGCCCGCTCCTGTTCAATACATTAAATTCAGATTAGGAAGAGGAGATAAGGAAAAAAGCGTTGGCGGGATAAGGCTAGGGGGAAAAAAATATATAGACTCGCATACGCGCATGATATGGTGATGTTGATAAATAATGATGAAGAAATGGCTGATTTATCTACGGGGCTAGGAAATTAATTGGTTGTTGAAAAACTGAGGCCTAACAGGGATAAAATAAAGGTAACGAGGACAGGACAGCAAGATGGAGAGGTGCAAGAATAGAGGAAGTAACGAAATTTAAATATCTCGGCTTTATCATGTATGCGAATGGGGAACATGGAACGCAGATTACAGAAAGGATTAAGAAAGCGGCACAGCGAGGGTAATGGCATGACCGGTATTAGATTATAGGGCCGAGTTATGCGGATGGAAGGAAAAAAAGGAGATGGAGGAGTGAGTGGTGAGACGTGTTGTAGCTGGAATTTTGTCGCAATTTCGCTGGGCGCGGGTGCAGTTTTTCAGATAAGCACCTGTTCCTGGCGAAATCACGCATCCGAGAGCACCTATCACGAGGAGAATTACTTGTACCGAATATTTTGGGTACAGTCGTTGCAGCTCTCTTTCAAGGTCTTGATACATCTCCTCTTTCCCTTTCTCCTTTGCAGTGATTTTGTATTGGGAAGGAGCCGGGAATTCGATCACGAATATAGTTCGTTTCTCGAAGTCTTCGAGAATAATTTCAGACCTCGAGTGCCCAGCGGAGACTGCTGCCCGGAAATCGTAGTTCCAGAAAATTTGACACTTCTCATTTCAGACAATTGACTGTATATCCCTTGGAGCGTTCGGTAGGGCAGGCTCGCGACCAACACAGTAAGAGCGACAAAAATGGTAATAAAGTGCTCTTAGGGCCACATTATGTCTATAGATATACGTCGTTCCTGCGTGGGTCGCAAACCCCGATAGTATGTGTTCTAGGTACTCAAGAGTGTGCATGATACGCTCTGCACCTATCACTGGCAACTTTTTGACATAAAATGCGGTCACGGTATGCTTAGGTGGTATGCTTGTCGAGTAGCTGTTGGTGAAATTTTCCAACCTCTGGTCGCCAATCATCTTGTGGATCCTGGCCACCTGTAGGAGAGGATCGCTGCCATTCGCAACGAAGTAAGCTGTATACATAGGACAATTCCGTTACGAAGACACTGGAGATTCAGAAAACCGCGTCCGCCTTGACAAAGTGAAATGTATAATCGCGGAGCTGACGAATTGATATGCAAGCTTTTATGCATATGCATGATTTTACGTGTGGTGAAATCAAGGGCCTTAAGGTTGTTCTTAGTCCATTGAACCGCCCCAAACGAGTAGAGTAGAACCAGGACGGCAAGCATGTTAGTCGCAGATACCTTGTTCAACGTCGACAGATCGGAAGACCAAATTTGTCGAAGAAGATGCTTGTATCTGCTTCGGAGAGACTCCTTTACTTATGTTACGTCCTGCATGCGGGTTTGAGGCACTTCCAGGTATGTATAGGTCTCTGCGGTAATAATATGTCTAATAACACTTATATTTACAAGCTCAGGGTCATTGGGAACACCAGTAAGTTAACTTCCCTATCCGGTATATAAGAGATCTCTTGTCTGAATTCATTGTGTTTGCCATTTGAAGCCTATACTTTTCTTCCTACGGGAATACTCTTTGCGCCTTGAGCGATACTCTAAATATTTTGAGGCTATTTCGATTCTTGAAGAATCCTGAATGAAAAAGTCATATTTTGAAATTAAAGATTTAGCTGACGATTGCCTTTTGAGATAGTGAACTATTGTCGATTTCTGTTACAGTATACTAACTGAAGACAAGAGCATGGTCAATCGTCCCCTCTGGTCGAAAAAGTTAGATTCTATAATTTACGACTAGTTGTTCCAATAATTAGCTTCTTATAAGCAGGCAGGAATTTATTCCTCTACCTGGTTAAGAAAACGGCTAAGGTTGAAGAAATAGCCTTGAGAATATTTCACGAAAGTTTAGGGATTTTTGAAGCCTGTAGAAATAAAAACTCATTAGAGAAAATTGAAAACTGGATAAATCCAGCAAACTGCATTTGGTCGTTCTTTTCAAAACACCTTCCTTGATTCCTCCACCGCCGAGGTCGGAGCGCAGCTGCTGTCGGCAGTAGATACGGCACAGGCCCACTTTAAACAAGGTGTCCATCGAACTAATTTACCTGACGAAAGGTGAAAACAGTCGTCAGACTCTCTTCAAATATAATCAAAGAATTTATGATCACCATTGATTACGTGGCTACTGTTTAATGCCCAAGAGGGTCAATGACCCATTTACACAAATTTAAAGTGTCGAGTAAATAAAATTTAAAGGCGATAGTTTAAGAATACAAATAAGAGTTAACTCTTGTACAGGTCGAAATCTTGTTTTGTTGAGAACATTTTAGGGGAAGGAGGCATTTTGAAGAATGGATGAAAATGGTATGAAAAGCTAGAGGGGTTGAAGAAGAAAAATTAGGAAGTTTCGGAAGAGAGAATGGAAAGGATCAGTGGCGGAAATTATAAAACAAGGTTAGGTACAGTTAAGTAAAATGATATGTGACTGCGCTTCTTCCGCCCTCCCTCTTTTTCTCTCCCAGATAATTATCCGAAGAATTATTACAAAACTGATGTAAAAAGGATGTATTAAAGATGTAAAGGAACGGGGCGAGGGGTCGACCACTACGATATTCCTTGTACACTCAATAAATATTCCCATATATTCCTTCAATATTCCCAAATATTTAATTATGATGTTAAAGTTTTTTGTCTACTGGTCGTTTCAATATTTTCATAAAATATTGATACTTAAATTGTGAAAAAAATTCTCTCTAGGTCCGGCGGGATTCGAACACCACGTCATTCTGATTTCCGGTCTGATGCTCTCGACCACTAAGCTATGGAGAGACGAGATAATTTTCTTCACAATACTTACAAGCAGAGTGTCCATGTAATTCCTTATGCTTGCAAGATTGTAGCACTTGAACAGATAGGTTTAAATTAAATTTTTGATGTTAATGTTCTTGACCAGGGCAATACGAAATAATGATTAATTATGACTATTAGTTCATTATGATGTTAAAGTTTTTTGTCTACTGGTCGCTTCAATATTTACATAAAATATTGATAATTAAATTGTGAGAAAATTCTCTCTAGTTAATAGTAAAGATTAACAATTATTACGTATTACCCTGGTCAAGAAAATTAACATCAAAAATTTAATTTAAACCTTTCTGTTCAAGTGCTATAATCTTGCAAGCATAAGGAATGACATCGGCATTCTACTTGTAAGGATTGTGAAGAAAATTATTTCGCCTCTCCGTAGCTTAGTGGTCAAGAGCATCCGACCGGAAATCTGAATGACGCGGTGTTTGAATCCCACCGGAGCTAGAGAGAATTTTTTTCACAATTTAAGTATCAATAATTTATGAAAATATTGAAACGACCAGTAGACAAAAAACTTTAACATCATAATTAATTAATAGTAATAATTAATAATCATTACGTATTACCCTGGTCAAGAAAATTATAATCGAAAATTTTATTTATACCAATCAGTTTAAGTGGTATAATCTTGCAAGCATAAGAAATGACATGGACATTCTACTTGTAAGGATTGTGAAGCAAATGATCTCGTCTCTCCGTAGCTTAGTGGTCAAGAGCATCAGAGCGGAAATCTGAATGACGTGGTGTTTGAATCCCACCGGAGCTAGAGAGATTTTTTTTTTGCAATTTAAGTATCAATATTTTATGAAAATATTGGAACGACCAGGAGACAACAAACTTTAACAGCATAATTAATTAATAGTAATAATTAATAATTATTACGTATTACCCTGGTCAAGAAGATTAACATCGAAAATATAATTTAAACCTATCTGTTCAAGTGCTACAATCTTGCACGCATAAGGAATAACATCGACATTCTACTTGTAAGGATTGTGAAGAAAATGATCTCGTCTCTCCGCAGTTTAGTGGTCAAGAGCATCAGACCGGACATCTGAAGGACGTGGTGTTC
The DNA here is from genome assembly GCA_932178445.1 of Andricus quercusramuli. Classification (NCBI taxonomy): domain Eukaryota; kingdom Metazoa; phylum Arthropoda; class Insecta; order Hymenoptera; family Cynipidae; genus Andricus; species Andricus quercusramuli. The sequence continues at coordinate 152,888 of CAKNXH010062698.1, forward strand.
GAATCCCACCAGAGCTAGTGAGAATTTTTTCCACAATTAAAGTATCAATATTTTATGAAAATATTGAAACGACCCGTAGACAAAAAACTTCAGCATCATAATTAATTAATAGTAATAATTAATAATTATTAGGGTAGCGTGGTCCGAAACCGACCGCATAAGCGGCAAATGCAATTAAAGTGCATCATATTAATTTTTATCACGAACCAAATTTCGATTCTTTAAGGTAAACATTATTCAAAGTTTTGAGCAGCTTGGCGAGGTTTTCGGGTACTGCTTGTTGTGAGATATCGAGATCGTAGTGGAAATCTGCACTTTGGTCGTTCTTGAAAACCGTGGTCCGAAACCGACCTCTCCATGGACCGAAACCGACCCCCTTTTTTTCGCTGCCAATCAAGGGAAAAGGCCGAATTGGCATTTCTTTTGCATCTTGTTGGAGAAAAAATACGAATTGGGAATGGTTTTTCATTTTATTTAAAAACATTTGAAGGCCTTTTTCATGAGAATGCCATCGCAGCAACTGCGCGCCGCAGAATTCTAGGATCTCGTTTTGGCGTTTTACGTTTGAATGATCGTCCCATTTCTTGACAGAACATGTGTAAATACCGTTAGAAGTCATTAAATCAAAGTTTGACCATCAAGAACACGCTAGAAAATCTTTCGTGTGCTAAAACATAGGGGTCGGTTTCGGGCCACCTTCTGTCGGTCAGGTTTGGACCACCACAACTTTTTCCAAACAATGATCAGTCGTTCACTTACAACAATGAAAGTGCTCAAAGTTTTATAGCGTGTGTTAAAGTATAGTTCATGAGCAATCAAAACAACCTTCCTTCCGATTTTTAAAGAAACAATAAAGCACTTGAAACTGAAGTTCCATGCAGCAAAAAAATGCATCGAACTGCTGTCAAAACAAAAAATGTCGCGTAACCATAAAATGAAATGAGAGAAAAAGATAGCTTTCGACCTTCAAATTGGCTGTGCTGTAAGAGCTTTCAAATCCTACCACCGACAGTTTGGGTGGCAGAACAATGGCAGAGAAACATGTGGAGTTCTGTATGCGACCACCGGTCGGTTTCGGACCACGTTACCCTACGTATTAGCCTGGTCAATAAATTAACATCAAAAATTTAATTCCCAAATATTCTTGATATTCTTTATATTCCTTAATATTCTTGATACTCTTCATATTCCCAAATATTCCTCCGTATTTCTACATCTTCCCACATATTTCGAAGTATTCCTAAATATTCACAAATATTCTGAAATATTGTATTCCCCAATTCCCCGATTCCTTCCCTTCCGTTTACCGATTGTATTCGTATACCTTTTTATCTGGTGCCTTTTACCCAGTGATCCCAATGCAACGTTGTTATGTAGACACAATTTTGCTACTATTTAGAGAACAAAAATTTAACTAAATACTCTATTATTTGCGATTGTTTGCTAGTGACACTATTCCTTTAGTTCACGTTAAAAAATATTTTTCATATTTTTCGCTCATCGGCTAAAATAATATTTGCGCCAATTCGACAAATTACAACTTACAGGAAAATAGTCTCAATGGCGGAATAGGGGACGTATAAATATAAATTAGGTTAAATAGTTGAATAGTTAAATTTTAAACCAAAGAGATTAATCCTTAACAAAATACATACATTTTTAACCAAATAGTTAAATTTTCAATCAGGAAGATTAATTTTCTACTAAAAAGACGAATTAGAAAGAATGCCATACATTTGAAAGTTAATAGTTCGAACAATAGATATGATGTTAGTCCAAATTTTACTTAAAGAATTTTCAGTTTATATATATTTATTTCGTTCCTAAAAAATTTGAATTAAATAACTAAATTTTTATACCTGTTGAAAGATCAATCTTAACCAAAAAAGTAAAAGTTAAATTTTCATTTAAGAGACTTATTTTTGAATTTAAAAAACCGAATACTCTACAAAGCAGTTGAATTTCCAGTTAAAAAATCACTTTTTAATATTAAAAATAGGAATTTGGAACTAAAGTTATGAATATTCAATCAAAAAATAAATTTGTAGGAAAGGAGTTCAACTTATAACTAAGGAGCTGAATTTTCAACCTAAAAAGATAAATTTTCAACGAAATATGTAATAGTTGATATTTCATAAAAAAAAAATTCAATTCAAAATGAAGAACAGTTGGATTTTACCAACAAAAACAAATCTTAAAATTAAATACTTGCATCCTGAACTAAAATAGATTAATTTTCAACCAAACAGTTGCACTTATAGTAGAAAAAATTTATTTTTCATAAAAAAGACGAATTGTTATCAAAATGTTTACATTTTCAACCAAATAGTTCATTTTTTTACCAAATTGTTGAAATTTCAAACAAAAATGGTGATTTTTCTACAAAACAGTTAAATTTTCAACAAGAAAGTTAATTTTCAACCGAAACAGATTAATTGTTAACCAGACAGTTGCATTTTCAACCAAAAAAAGTTAAATTTTTACAGAAAGAGATGAATTCTCAAACAAATTTGTGAGTCCAGGAAGAAAAAAAAATCCACCAAATTCTTGAATTTTCAATCCAAAAAGACGAATTTTCAACAAAATATATAAATTTTTCACAAAAAATTTAAATTGTTGACCGAATTGCTGACTTTTCAAGCCAAAAATACGAATCTTCTACAAAACAATTGAATTTTTAACAAAAAAGTTTATTTTCATCCGAAACAGGTTAATTGTTGATCAGACAGTGGCTTTTTTGATTATAAAAATTCTAAATTTGTACAGAAAGAGATGAATTTTCAAATAAATTTGTGAGTCAAGGAAGAAAAAAAATTTCAATCAAATTGTGGAAATTTCAAGACAAAAAGACGAATTTTCAACAAAACAGCGGGATTATCAACCAACAAGAGTGATTTTTGTACCTCGTGAACAATCGTGGACTTTTGCCGTGCGCCCGGCCCCCCCCCCCCAAGTGTAAGTTTAGTGTATATATATAGAGCGGGGCTCTACAAGGTTGGACGAACCTTTTCGCTAGCTGCTCGTGGGAACAACAATGAAACCACCAAAACACCAAAATGTTGTAGATACGGTTCGAAGCGATCGCGTGCGCAGAACACCCGACAATGGGTCGGCAAACAATGCTCATCATCCTAGAATTCGGGGTGCTGAAAACAATTTATATGGAAACACGACGACGAATCGGCGAAACGCCCATATTGAGTGGACGGATCAACTCAAGCATGACGTGCTGAGACTGCTACGATGGCCAGCACTATCCCCTGTTCGCGGAGGCTTCATGGCGCGTATGCACACTCTTTGGTGCCAGAAACACCCAGAGCTTCAGCACGTTTCGCATCAGTCTTTAGGAAATCAAGCCGACTACCTCCGGAAAAATAGCTATGTACGCGGAGCGCTTCCCCAACCGCTGCTTGATCAAGCTGCGACGAAGATGAGGAAGCGACATTAGGACCAACCGCAGAAAGCAGGCACCTTCTGAGGGATGATCGCGATTTTAGTACAAGGAGGAACATTAACATGCAAGTTCCTCCTAAGCACCAAGATTTGGCTAAAATGGATGCCTCCCTTCGTGGAGATATCTCGGAAGAGTCCGACCTCTGGACCCTAAATTGCTTAGTTTATGGTGCTGCGAGAGATTTGGCTGATTCAAATCGAAGGCTAAAACCGACGATGGATCGAAAGACCATAAGACGCTTGCATCAACTGAACAAGAAGATTGGATGAGCGAGACAGAATGCGTCCCGTGTTCAATGTGTGATTGACTACATAACATCTGGTAGACCGTTCACGGAATGGGTTTGAACGTTCACCCAAGAACTAAGTATCTTCAATCACACACTAAACAAGTCAAAGCTGCTGACAATCAAGCAGCATATTGTTTGACAAAATACAGCTGTTTTCCGACGCAAGGAGGAGAATACAAAAGAGGGAGAGATGGGTCAGGGAGAATCAACAGTTTCTCGCTGACCCATCGCGCCTCTTCAGCGATCTCCCTGTTTCTGTAAAAAATCCACCCAAGCCCAAGGAGGTACAGACTTTTTGGAGAGAGGTGTACAAGAACTCGAAAATACTAGAGTTGAAAGAAGATACTGACAATATCATCCTCTTCAAGGAGTTTTGCGACAACCTCATAAAATCTGAGGACGAATGTCCATCAATCACTGCCGAAGGAGGTGAAAAAAGCACTTAGAGGCACGAAGAACTTTTCCGCCGCTGGAACGGATTGTATCAAGAACTTCTGGTGGAAGAAGTTTACTTCTATACTCCAACATTTGGCCCGCATATTCACCTCATATTTAAAGTCGGAGACGCCCATTCCGCAGTGGCTGGTGTTAGGATGCACTATACATCTGCCGAAGAAAGGCAACTTGTCCAACCGAGAGAATTACTGGCCAATAATTTGTTTGAACGCACTGTATAAGATCTTTACAGGTGTCCTAAACAACAGGATTGTTCGACGAATTGAGCCTGTATGTATTGAGATGTATGAATAATGTGGCTCAAAAAAAGGTGTAGCAGGTTGTCCAGAGAACCTGCTAATCTACAGGTGTGTCTGTAAAGACGCCGCAACCCATCAACGCGTCCTGTCAATGGCCTGGATTGACTGCCGCAAAGCTTTCGATTCAACCTCTCGTAGACTTATCATCTGTCTGTTGGAAAGCTTGAAGGTACATCCACACGTAGTGCGATGCATAAAGAGATTGATGCCTCTTTGGAGAACTACATTTACTATCTCATCTAGAAATTGTCGTGTGACAACGAACAACGTCACCTTTCAGAGGAGCGTCTGTCAAGGTGATACCATGAGTCCTTTGTTTTTTTGCATCACCATCTTTTTCGCTCTTATGGTATTGATCGCGACCCTGCCCTGCCGAACGCTCCAAGGGGGATAGAGTCAGTTGTCCGAAATTAGAATTGCCAAATTTTCTGGAACTACGATTTTTAGGCAGCAGTCTCCGTTGCGCACTCAAGGCCTGACATTGTTCTCCAAGACTTCGAGAAACGAACTATATTCGTGATCTAATTCTCGGATCCGTCCGAACACAATATCACTGCAAAGGATAAAGAGAAAGAGGAGAGGTATCAAGACCTTAAAAGAGAGCTGCAATGACTGTACCCAAAATGTTCGGCGCAAGTAATTGTCCTTGTGATAGGTGCTCTCGAAGGTGCGAAACTATCACTGGTTCGTAACCCTAAAGCCATACCCGCGTGCCAAAAATATGCCAAGGCACTTGTGAGATGGATGCAGAATGCTGTCATCCTTGGGTCGCTTCGTGTCCTCAAGACACACGAGGGTTTCGCCGGCCTGTCGTTGTGATTTCGTTGTGCCCTGTGACCACACATCTCATGGATGTGAGACGTGGCCATAGATGTGATTTACCGCTGTTTTACTGGAGGATATGGACATTTTTTAGATGGCAGTGGCTCTTAGTGGGACCCTGCGGTGGTTTTTAACTCTTTTTTAAAATATAATATGTAATTTAATATACAAAATTCAAATATATTCCGAAATATTGTTTCATATGCCCAAATATTCCGATATATTCTCTATATTCCCGAATGTTCTTTAGGGAATATATTCCTGGTACACGAAAAATCAGAGTGGTCGACCCCTCGGAACAGAGGTTATCTAACCCTGAAGGGACACGTTATGAATAATGAAGTACTGAAGAATAAGCATTTACACTTCTGGAAAAAAAGTATCAGTGAAGTTGGCATTTTATTGGATCACCAGTGCGTTCTGTCTTAAAAACAAAACATTGGCCGCGCTGAGATGGAAAATGCAGTATTCGTTCGTACGTCGTGGTAGTTCATAAAGTCATTGTTTTCTCCTGAAATTCTCACGGTTGCGAGGAAGCACGTACATAAATGCGAGGTAACATGTATATTCCCGCACTTCGTGTTGGTCATAAATTCTTCATTTTGTTTCCTCGTTGTGCTATTTCAAAGAAAATACTGGAAAAATTGTTTGTAATTCAACGAGGCATCTAGCATTAAAAATCTCTTATATACGTTTTAAACTAAATAATACATGGTTTATTAGTTTTTAACTTGACGT